>JAGSMX010000004.1:0-5000 GCA_029286785.1 Meandrusa payeni
CTGCGGACCTAAAGACTCCAGACTCCAGGGAGTCTGCCTCCTTTTCCTTCTCCTTCTCAGCCTCTCCCCTCCTGAACCGGCTCTCCAGTCCAGCCGCAAAAGCCGCCTCCGCCTCCTCCACTTTCTTCTGGCGCAGAGCCACCCTTGCTTTTGCAAGGGTGTCTACTGCACCCCTCGAGCTTCCCCTTTTGGGGGAGGAAACCTTTCCCTTTCCTTTCCTCTTGCCCCCCTCGTCAACAGAATCAGAGTCGGATTCCGAGTTGAGCAACACTTCCGAAAACAGTCGCTTTCTTTGACCCAACTCGGTCTCCGACTCCGTCCCACTCTCCAGAACCATCCGGTTCTTTGCTCCCCCTCTTCCTGCTCCTATCCCGCTTCCCCCAGCAACTCCTTCACCTTCCGAGTCGCTTAAATCCCCCAATAAATCCCTCCCTTTGTCAAAATTAATCCCCTTCTTTTTCCCCTTTTCGTCCGAAAAACGACCCCCACCCGGATCCCCTTCCCTTCCCGAGCTCCTAACCATCCCTAAACTTTAATACGCCGACTAAACAATAACAAACAACAACAATAACAACGATAACAACAATAATAACAAAAACAGACAACAAATAATAATCGAAAACAGACTAGCCACCATACAAAAGACTTCAACGCCTAGAAGACAATTGAAACCAACCTAACCTAACCTAACCTAACCTAACCTAACCTAACCTAACCTAACCTAACCCAACCTAACCTAACCTAACCTAACCTAACTCTAACCTAATCCCAACTCCAACCTAACCTAACCTAACCTAACCTAACCTAACCTAACTCTAACCTAACCTAACCTAACCTAACCTAACCTAATCCCAACTCAACCTAACCTAACCTAACCTAACTCTAACCTAACCTAATCCCAACTCCAACTCTAACCTAACCTAACCTAACCTAACCCAACCTAACCCAACCTAACCTTAACCTAACCTAACTCAACCTAACCCAACTCCAACCTAACCTAACCTAACCTAACCTAATCCCAACCTAACCCAACCCAACCCAACCCAACCTAACCCAACCCAACCTAACCTAACCCAACCTAACCTAACCCAACCTAACCTAACCCAACCTAACCTAACCCAACCTAACCTAACCCAACCTAACCTAACCCAACCCAACCTAACCTAACCTAACCCAACCTAACCTAACCTAACCTAACCTAACCCAACTCTAACCCAACCTAACCTAACTCCAACTCTAACCTAACCCAACCTAACCTAACCCAACCTAACCCAACTCCAACCTAACCTAACCCAACCTAACCTAACCCAACCTAACCTAACCTAACCTAAATCCCACCTAGTCCTGAGCGAGTTTCATAAGAAACTCGCTGAAACATGGAAGGAAAGAAATTTAACATCACAGGAAATGGAAGAAACAGCAGAAGAAAATGAATTAGAAAAGAAAGTTGAAGAATACGTAAAATGTATTACCGATGTCTGTGACCAGCTGATGCCCAAAGTAGGGAAACGCAAAAGGACAGGATTGCCCTGGTGGAATGAGAAACTTTCTTCGCTCAAGAAGGATGTAGTGAGGAAGAAAAGGAGAATCTCTTATGCGGCGCCAGTAAGAAAGCAGTGGGTAGTGCAGCAGTATCTCGACGCGAAAGAGGAGTATAAGAAGGAGGCAAAGAGGGCTCAGATCCAAAGTTGGAAAGACTTCTGTGCGAAACAAGAGCGAGAGACCATGTGGGAAGGGATTTACAGGGTGATAGGCCGCACAGTCGTGAGGCGGGACGACATACCTCTCGTCCAAAACGGTAAAGTTTTGGACGGGAGGGAGTCAGCCAAGGTCCTGGCGGAGACCTTCTTCCCGGAGGATGACGATGCTGGGGATGACGCGGACCACCGCAAAACAAGAGTAGAAGCTGGCGAACATAATTTGCGATAATCCTGCAGGACCCATTGTTCACTAAGGACGAACTCATGTGGGCCGCGTCCAGCTTCAGCCCAAAGAAGGCTCCTGGCCGGGACGGCCTCACGGCGGCATAGCGTCTGGCGGCCATCAACCTGACCCCGACCTTTACTTGGTTTCGCAAATCGTTGCTCAAAGTTTCCACTTTCCTAGCGCTGTGGAAAGAGGCTACAGTGGTAGCCAAGGAAACCAGACAAACCTGATTACACGCAACCCAAAGCGTACAGGCCGATTGGGCGCTTTTGCCTGTTTTGGGAAAAATACTAGAAAAAATGGTGATGAAAAAGAATCGATGGTACACTGCACCAACCATCAGCCGCCACCAAGGCGGCTTCATGCCGCAACGTAGTGCCGAAGACTCCTCTATGATATGATCCAGCACATAAAACCGAAGTCAAAAATAAGAAGATAGTTTTGATCATATCTTTGGACATAGGTTTCTGACCGCCATGGTGGCCGGCAATTCGATGCAGACTTGTTGAGAGGATAGCTGCCCGCAACCCAAGGCGCCTGATGAGCAGTTACTTTAGCAATCGATCAGTGCGCGTAGGCTTATGCCAGCAGAATACAGCAAAAAATAATTACCGCGCTGCGTACAGGATCCATTGCGGACCGTTATTCTGAATCTACTACTGAATCCCTACCGATGGAACTGGAAAGCCGTGGCGATTATTGTCAAGCATTCGCAGACGACGTGGTCCTGATTTTTTCCGGGGAAAAGGCGAAATATATTGAAAAGGGCAAATGAGGAAGCTCTTTGAACATGTTCAGAAGTGGGAAAGAAGAACAAATTAAAATTTGCACCTCAAAACCAAAGCAATGCTTCCGTTACTAAAAAGATAAAATATGATTACCCACTTCTGAACATGGGAGGGAACCCCATAAATTATGAAAAGAATGAAATGATTGGGCCGATTTGTTGACGATGACTCACGTTCAACACACACGTGAAGAACGTGAGTCGGAAGGTGCAAAACCTATATCGTCAACTATCAACAGCAAAGAAAGTAACGTGGGGCTTAAACCCGGAAATTATCAGGACCATCTACACCTCAGTCATAGAACCGATAATACTATACGCATATTCGCGAAGCACGCGCGCGAAAAATGTGTCATCAAGCGCTTAAAAAGCACTACAGAGGAGCTTGCCCAAAAATCATAATGATCATATAGGACAGTATCGCATAATCCTGGCACCACTTTAGCGGGAATTCTACCCTTGGATCTAAGGATTCAAGAGGTAACCCAGCTATATGAAGCAAAGAGGAGCGGTTTTGCAGAATGCGCTGGGAGACAGAGATGGAAGGTCGCGGACGCTCTCTCGAAACCACACCCAGTGGATCTTAGTAAGGCTAGAGTTTGAAAGTCTGGGGACCGCAGAGGTAATGACCAACAAAACCCAACCAGCTGAAAATCTATACAGATGGTAGCAAGATCGAAGGAAGTTGAGCGGCTCTCTCCATTTGGAGAGAGTCCGCAGAAATTAAGACCATGAAACCTGCTGGGAGACTTCTGCACGGTCTAACAGGCCGAACTTCACATACTAGAAGCCACAAAATTGCACTCACGACAAAAACGCACAGAGCTGCGGTATCTATAGCGACTCGATCCGCTTTGGAGACCATCACCAAAGAGACTCAACCCACCTCTGGCGATGGGCGCGATTCGGAATAGGCCAAAAGCAAAAAGATAGGTAAAGAAGCACAATTGTCTTCTGATTAAAAGCCCACTTTCTGGAGTAGCGGGCAATGAGAGAGCGGACGGCTCGCCAAAGAAGCAGCTCTGAAGACAAAAACTCGGCCAAAATATTTAGGTAACTTGTTTCATTCATCAAGAGGCAAATACGTTTAAGATCTCTTGATGAATGGAACAGGCGCTATAAGGGAAGAAGGAAACGACAGCGTCAACCACGAAAGTCTTCCTGCCAGACGCAATACAGGCATATCAAATCTTAAGAAAAATAGATCTAGATCCACTGTACAGCATTGACAGGGCACGGGGATTCTCCGATTACTGCAAATTCAAGAAAAAGAGAGTCCTGCGTGCCCATGTGATGACAGTAAATAAACGAGCCGATTATACATTTAATTACGGAATGCCCAATATATGGAAGAGCAAGAAATGATTGTGAAACAGAGATTAATTGTAAGATAAACCTAGATAATATAAGCTCAATTATAATAGATAAAAAAGTTAGAAATAAGTTCATTGATTTCTGTAAATATGTGGCGAATGGAGCAATAAATAATAACAAAACTAATTAAGAAAACACAATTAACAGATGATTAAACTATATACATATATATATACATACATATATATCTCTATAAATTATATACATATAAATTATCTAATTATTTGTTATGATTAATGATTTAGAAATAAGTGCAAACTAATTAATAAAGAGAGAAAAATAAAGAAAACAAAGAAAAAGATAAATAATATTAATCTATAAATATATATATACTATTTACATATATATATATATAAATACAAAATATATACTTAGAATGGTGGAACAATCACGAAGAAAATCATTAAAAATAAGAAAAATAGAAATACTAGTTTGTACAATCTCTGACCCACACAAGTCAGAGAAACAATAGACCCTCCCGGAAAGGGCAAAATGATGTCCTTTCCTGGGGAAACTTTGAAAAAAAACCTTAACCCAACCTAACCTAACCCAACCTAACCTAACCCAACCTAACCTAACCCAACCTAACCTTTTTGTTAACGCGGGGAATCGAGTTATTAACCATCCTCCGGTACCCTCTGGTGGGGCCCGAGGATGTGTGGGACTCGGCCTGGGCAGCCCATACCCACTAAACTCACTGCGAATGCCATCAATAAAGAGGAGCGGGTGTCCCGGATCTGTCAGCGACAGGACACCCTGTCGACTGGCCGGTCTCGGCAAGACCGGACTTCACCTTCGAAGGGGACCTCCGGCACTCAGAGAAGTCCCGACGACGCCGGAAAGATGCTGGGGCCAGGTTCCCATCCTGGCCCTGCTTGATTACGGGTAGCGAGAGGAGACGTTTGAAACGTCC
>JAGSMX010000004.1:3012500-3455000 GCA_029286785.1 Meandrusa payeni
GAAGGCCCCTATTCACCCCGAACAACGTATATTTACAATCTGCGCAATTGCAAAAGGAAGTAGGGGCGGCATAATTTTAAGTAGTAGCATGTTTTTCTAACAAAGACAATCGTTAAAAAGTATAAAAAAACGGCTTGAGTAATAAAATTACATGTTTATGTACCCCTTTTGTGTGTAATAGCATGTGAAAGGCACAGAGGCGGCTTCCTGTTCTTTGGATGATACACAATTTTTATGTAAATAACAATTCATTTATAACTTACTAACTTTTTTTTATTACGAATGAACGTAAAATGTAATTCTATAACCAACCAAAATACTATATCATCAGTAAAACGTGTGAACTTCAGTATATATTTCAAAAAGTAGACACAAGGACTTTTTGGGTAGTATAATGACCTAATATAATACCTGTGTGTAAAAAAAAAAGTATAATGACAATATGAATTACATTTTTCAATTCAATTATCTGCATGTTTTTATTTTTAATACTCAATGATACACTGAGGTTGACATATACTTAAAAAGAAAAAAAAACCCACGCCACTAGTTAGTTATAAAGATGTGAATAATCTTTATTTGATTTATTAAATTATTTGCATATATATGAGCATTGCAAATGGTGAGCAAGAACGCGGAGGTCCTTAATACTGTGAAAAATAGCACGCTCCAGTACTTAGGTCATATAATGCGTAATAACAAATACGAACTACTCCAACTCATCATCCAAGGAAAAATGCAGGGTAAACGACCACCTGGAAGAAGACGTATTTCGTGGCTCAGAAATCTCCGGACATGGTTCAACATAAGCACACGATCCTTGTTCCGTGGCGCTGCATCAAAAATAAGAATAGCCGTAATGATAGACGACCTCCGGTAGGAGATGGCACTTCAAGAAGAAGAAGAATGATAGCAACTTTGCTGTAGTTAAGCGTTGAGGTTTAGTGGATGCGTGGAGCAATGTTAGCCGTTGCACCTGCTCGACGCAGCCGAGGAATCGCTTTCCCTCAGCACAAAGGGGCGCCGGTTTCACTGCCGTTCCGTGGTTGTTCCTGGACCCTCTCTTGATGGACCTCACATAATCACAGTTTTCCGCAGAAGAAGGGAGTTGCTGAGAATCTAGTATTACATCTTAGTTTAATGTGTACAATGTTGTACCGATTTGTTTTTTGTAAAAATCACTCTAAAATCCCATATGGGAGACGGTGACTCACACCCCTGCCTCTTTAAAAAAACCTTTACTACATAGTTAGATTAAAAGGGGAGGTTATTTTTTTAAGTACAACATTGATCAATGCATTTTATTGGTGTTGTGTGATCGGAGCGATACAGACTTGATAAAACCGTGAAGAATCCTCACAGATAAAAAAAAAACTAAATTGCGTCTCGTCAAGAGTTACAAGGACTTAAGCTTTGTATGCTCCAACACTAATTAAGGTTAGAAGCTGATGGGAGACTCTGATAAAACTGTTTGCTTGCAAATTGTTTGCCAAGCGAAATACAAGTATGACCGATTATCGAAATAAAGGACATTCTATTAATACATTAAACTATCACGCTGCTCACTAAATGTGGTAGACACAGATGTTTACTATTGCATCGACTCCAAAAAAAGGGTGGGGTATTGCGGACTACCAGCTGACTGGCAATTACGAACCAATGGGTTAAAGAAAATATACCTTAAATTGGTATAGAAGAATGTTTGTTAAGTACTGCATGACGACAAGTGCCACGGATGTGGAAAAAGAAAGATAATGTAGGCGCTATTACTTCGTAATAAAATTGGAGTTCGAACGTAGGAGCGTTTAGTCCCCCGCTGATACCAAGACGTATATTTACGTGCATTTTTAGTGTAGATTTAGTTTCAATTTGGGTCTTACTCATAAATATACTTGTTTATTTTAAACATAGAAAAAATGTTAAATCACCGTTACAATACAAGACATAACAAGTACGTGACGAATATTATTTAATATCAAATTTTTAACAATTATTTACATAATATAATTAAATGTAAATAGGTTACGTACATAATGACTCATCGCAAAATTCAAATACAAGATGCATCGAAAATGCTGAGTCATATTATGACGAGCTTGAAAATCTCACGTACTTTCGTATTATTAAGAGTTTAAAATTGGAATATTACTCGTCTATTTCTTATGAAAGACGACTTTATCATTCATGTTAAACAGAGATAAACGTTCATAAAATCACCTGATGCTTAAGTTAACTTCAGTTGATCTAAGCCAAACAAAATATTTACATACACACATAAGCACAATATTGTACCTACTATACATGCACTATCATATTAAGTATGTTGCTAGCAAAACAGATTAGTATGCAACAATGTGTAGAACTAGCTTCAAGTTCTACCGAATTCGAAATACACTCGGTATACGTACAATATACAAGCAAGGCTACGGTCCAATTTTGTAGGTGTTATGTTATTGTCGGTCACGTAGGCAGGAGAGCGAGAGATCCGACAAGTGAAGGATAGTGCGCAAGCTTATAGAGCTAAGCGCATTAGAGAGAACGAGACGACAGGGTGGCGTGACCACAAAGATGGCGGCGCCGGTTACCGGTGGGACCGGCTGGCCTGTACCACGTGCGTATTGCGTCGTTCAGCCGCTCCCGAACATTGTTTGTCAACAAACGCCCTATGAAGGTCATTCATAGAAGGGTTACGGAGACAAAGGAATCCCTATTGCATAGTATCATAACGCCCAGGAAAATAAATTGCATTAATTGGATATGTTAATATTTATATTATTCCTTTAACAGCACTTTCCAGTTTTTCTTATGATGGCACTGACTAGATGGTTTGTTTTTTTGCTAGTAAATATATGAAAGTAAAAGAAAATACCGTGTGATTAAATTATTCGTTATGCATAGGTACATACAAATTGCTGTAATTATTTTGGGAAAATTATATTTTTTTTAATATTAGAGGTATATCTATCAAATCTAATTAAATTACCGATATTCTCAAGAAGTATTATTTTAATACGCTGCTGACGCAATACTTTGTAAGTGGTAAACAGTGGCATGGCATGGTGCATAATACGAAATATATTGTGTCGATGTTATACTGCGCGAAATATATGTAGTATGTAAACATTTCGTTATTAATAATAAATCTATCTTACATGATATTTCTACGTTATAATAGGTATCTATAATCTTATGAGAAACATCGATGTAGTTAGATATATTATGAAGTAAGCAACGCAACACATTGATGTGATGACTTAGCAACGAAGAGAAAAAATAAACGACAAAAAACGTAAACACGTCAGCGTGTGAGAGAGTACGCATGCGCGGGCGGGAGACCACAACGACGCAAAGTTTTTGGGGGAAGTAAGAGACGAGGGGCGGGGGTAAAATGCGCCGCACCGCTTGGTCCGAGCCGGCCCGGCTGCTCTCGTCAGTTGGATTTCAGAACATCGAATGGGCGGGCGTGTGTAGAATGGATCGCTAAAAATACCCAGTAGTTTTTTTCATTCCGCCTTCTAACAGTGTTTGTTTAATACCTTCCGGCGCACTTTCCGTAAATCCTTCTCGACGGTGGTGCTTTTTAATTATTTTAATATTTTGGCGTTGATTTTCTATATCTTCTCTTAAACGCCGTTCCGATTTCACGTCGAGAAGGCGGCCGCACAAGTTTGAAAGCGGCTTTACAAGAGTAGTAACACCTACTCGTAATATTTTATTATCTCTATAAAAGCATCAGGCAAACATCAGAATGGTGAAGAAGATATCTGAAGAGAGTGTAGACAGTGGTAAGTATTTTTTAAATACAAAGCTAGCGTAGACAACTACGTTTCATAATTCTCGGCTATTGTGTAATTTTTTCGTTCGCAGTTTCAATTTTCGTGTTATTCTTTTTTTGAAATCGCCCGGCTTACTGGCAATAGATTACTTGTCCATTTTAGTATAACAACATTTTACCTCGTTTATTATATTAAGAGGTACACTTTAGTTTCGCATATCATTTTTATTGGAAAAGGGAAGCAATGAAGTATGCTGCTCGCCTGATAAGCTATCCAACCCACAAACAGTTACTAAAGCTGTTGTGGGTGCTTAACTATGAAGAGTTGTGGCGCTGACCGGCGAAACGCACAAATGTAATTCAAGTCGTGGTACATTGTTCTTTACTTAAAATTAAATCAAACAACACCAACCAACAAACAAACGATAAAGAAATATCTATTTTTTTAATTGCGCTAAAATAAATATTTTGATGATCATTTTTTCAGCACTGTAATACTGGCGGGTAGATTTATTTTATGGCTGTATCTTTTCAATTCCAATCATTAATTAGCTAAAAAAACTTATTATGACTATTGTTTTGTATATGTATAGGATCTGTAATTATTTTTTTAATTTCAAATTTGTTATTTTGTTAAGGGCTACTAGGTAGGAAACTAACCAACCCACAAGACGAGTTATAATTAGTTTCCAACGCAACAGTCGACATAGCCACTCCATTTTACTGCAATTCACAATTGGATTTATTGTATTTTAATTACTTGCTAAGGTTTTCTGTCCAAGGTCTTATACTATTAATAACGCAGTCCTCCAAGTGCGTAAGAAAATTATACGCTATTGCTGTCTTTGCTGAGGTTATTGAACTTTTAATCGGGTTAATTAGTCGAAGTGAAATTACATAATTAGAATATTATATCTATATTTACAATATGTAAGATTTAAATCTCCCTACTACAGACATAGTAAAATAAACCCACAATTATTATAAGATGATATAAAACGTGGGATGTATTTTTTTTATTTTATTCTACTTTTAGTCTTCTATAGAAAGAGTTGGTGATATTTATAGTCATCTAAGCTACTCCAAAAAAGTAATGGTAAAGAATAATCGTCCTAAATATATTTCGCATTTAAATTGATGCATTTAATTAATGATTTTAAATTAAAGCTGTATCTTTGAAAAAAAAAAACCACGATAACAAGATGAATAAAAGTCATCTCTCTGAAGCCCGGCTCCGTAAAATCTTTACAAGAGGTTTATTTCAACCACTGTAATAGTATTATATTTAAATATTGTGTTCTTTTTCAATGCAGCCGGTTTTCCATGTTTTTCAAATTTGCAGAACGAGCTCTCTGAGTATTTATGATTAAATTTTTTGAAATAATAGACTAATAGTAGGATGGTTTTTCTGCAATATAACCAAATACTTTACTCTTAGAGGACAACGTAACAATTGATATTACCGTTTAGCAGTTATTCAACTCGTTATACTACCCTCGATATAGCTAGGTCTCAAATGTCAAAGTTCATTCGCCGCCCGGGCAAAGACCGGTCACAGAAACCCCGTGTTTCATAACACTCTTACTTTGAAACATTAGTTGAATTCGAGATGTTTATCGGTAACTATTTCTAATAGGGAGTCTCTTGTTCTTGTTTGTTCTACGTCAATAGGATACTTGAATAAGATTGGTGAAAATCGATAACATATATAATTGGTCTTTGACGCTTGCGCCAAGTAAGCCTACAGTAAATGCTTCAGTACGTTTTTCTTAAGTATAAAAAATCATTTTATGCCTTGTGATCTTTAACATAAGGGAAATAATTACTCGAACAGCTGATAGCAAAAACTGTCTGTCTACCCCGCTATTGTTAAAAAATTTAGACTTATTTTATTTATACGATACTGACACACGTTCAAAATACATTACTCATAAGCAGCTTTTTGACTCAGTTTGTGTTTGGAAAATTGTATGGATGTTTCTTCTAATTCCTCTGTGTTATTCCTTGTAAAAGACAAACAAATTTGTTTTTAAATAAAAACGGTTTTGTTTTTATTCTTCTTTTCCAATCTACTTTTAATCTACTACTACTTAAAATTGAGATACTTATTTATCGTCGTCTATGGTTATCGACTATTAATCCAGTTCATTAAGTCCCATGACTCATGCTCAAGTTCGTTAGGAGCGTACGGTGAATTTGAACAATAGGTATTCAATTTGTTACTACGGGCGCGATATCACTTTTATTCAATTGCCCAAGACAGCGATTGAAGAATACAATATAATTAAATAAAAAATAATTATGAAATTTTTTTTAATATCAATTTTCATACGAGATGATTTAGTAGAAGGCAGCCCAAGTAGAGGAGCCATAGCGAATAGATTTGCGAGACATAAAAATCCCGCCCATTTTAAGGGGGTACAGAACCGACGAGCATGTATGTGAACGAAGCGAAAGAAGTGTATCAGAATCGTGGA
Organism: Meandrusa payeni; assembly: GCA_029286785.1. Classification (NCBI taxonomy): domain Eukaryota; kingdom Metazoa; phylum Arthropoda; class Insecta; order Lepidoptera; family Papilionidae; genus Meandrusa; species Meandrusa payeni. Next base: position 3,018,753 of record JAGSMX010000004.1, read on the forward strand.
GAAAGTGGAAGTCCGCGATCTCTGCCTGCCCCTGCGGCCGAGGCGCGTGAGTGTTTGTATAATATGATCTAGTAGATCATTAAAGAGACACCATAAACACATACTACAGTGTAGAAATATAAAAACATAACCATTTCTATATTCACATAAGCACACGTTACCCTTAACGTGGGAAAACCTAGAAAATTATAAGTATCGAGGTTAAAACTCGATTAGTCTAGCAGCTATATATAGAAATGCTAAAAGATACCTTCAAAGTTGCCTTTGATATTGTATCCAATTTTTTTTACAATCAATGAGGACGACTGTTATCGTGAATACTTCGACATAAAATATATAGTGGATTAGGTATTACCAATAGGTATATTTCGCTCGATATTAGCCGATAGACTATCATTATGAAGGATTATATTTGTAATAAGACGTAAGCTAGCTAATGGAAGGCTACGATAATCGCACACATGAAATTCACTGCAAAAAAATGACATACGCCGCACATGTGGATATTGTGGCTTTGTTTCTTTTGCCCCACATTTTTGTGCCGAACAGCTGTTCCGAGATACAAAAAAAATGTCGTATCATTGTTTAGTACGTTTAAAATCCTTGATTTGCAAAAAATCGTCGAATAGTTTATTTTAAATTTTCAAGTGCAAATCTAATGTCAATTTGTAATAACATATTCGACCTATTTTTGGTTTTTCACACCATCTGAACCTTCTTGCGATCTTATTACTCCGAATTAAAAAAGAACTCGAGTGAAAGTAAAAAACGATAAGGACACTGGTTTATATTACAAAAATACCAACAATTGTAATACGCATTATAGAATTTTTGTACAATTGTATTTGATAAGATCTTAATTGTGTTTTTATGGTTGTTTGTATTAAGGCGCAATTTTCAAATATGGAATGCGTTCATAATTTAATACAATTTCATCATTCTCGACGATTTCGTTCCAACATGGCCGCTCGGGCGAGACGCCCCGCGTCCACGGCCAAGGTCACCTCCTAACACCGAACTGCGCACTAGACTTGCATTCACACATAAGTACTATAAAAATCGAATAAGTAGGTGCATACTGTGGCATTCGGTTGTTGTTCAATTTATTTTTAGTGAAGCCGTTATTGAGGGAAGGGTACGGGTGCAATTTTATGGGTAGATTATCTCCCTTTTGCGCTTTAATTTCCCCATACTTCTATGAATAGCAAATATTATGCGCATTTATACATTCTCTCTACGCTGCACTTTATATCTATTTTTATTCAGCTTTTTTGATCAAAATATTCATAAATAAATACCGGTAACAAAACTATCTGTTCTTTATTATTTCATCGCTGTTAATATTGTATATAAAACTTTTGTAAATTTAATTTTCATCAAGAGAGTACTGTGGTGTTTTTATATGTATATAAAAATTGTTTTTAAATATATTAGCAGGGGCGTCCAATTCTTGTTTAAATACATTCGTTATACAAATTGTTTTTTTTTAGAAATACCTACTAGATTTGATATACGTATTTAAACTTCGCAGTACCTATTATTAAACATTCGTTTATGTTATCGAATCGGAGTAACCTTGACCGTGACGGACGCTTATAACTGCGTCATGCAGAACCCCGTCCCCTTACCCCACCAACCTCCTGTACAGCGTCTGGTTTTGCGAATCGATTTCTCGTATACATGCACCGATTCCCTGGCAACCCCCTCTATTGTGACCCCTGCGCTTTAACAATGCCATTTCAATATTTACACGTTACATTTGCGAGTTATGTTAAGATATCATTTTTAGATGAATATTTGTTTTCATCTGGTGAGTACCGTGGGGGTTACTTTATTCAATTACATCTATATAAGTTTTACTAGAGCTTTTATACATGGCAATTAATAATAACTCGCATTACGCATGCGAACTAGATGGGTAGGCAGTAAGCATCTATACAAACCAAACTTAGTGACATTTCGTAAATATGATTAACATATGAAATGTCACTAAGTTTGGTTTTGCGTTGTCAATGTTCTCTCAAGCAATACCACCTTCTTCAATTATTTATAGTAAGCGCTATTTCGTATAACTTAGGAATTACCAGGAGAAAGTTTACTGTCTTAAAGCCTACAACTTTTCTGTGCCCCAAGTCTGCGTCATTTGCGCCAAAATGAACGTTCAGTGATATCAAAGATGTCGATTTTTGCTAGTTTTGGTTATGTGCTAGTTAAGTTACGGCTACTATGGTTTTCCAATGGCGTAACACTGATACACCGATATTGATTCAATTGTTTTTATTTGTTAGTCTCGTACATAATGACATATTTTCAATATGCCGATACATTTCAATGAATTAACCAAAAAAAACAATTAAAAATTTTGTATAAAAAATGAAATTAGAAGATTACAGTTTTTGGCAAAATGAATTTGAAATTGATTTGTAATAGGTTAGTTTCATAGTTATAGTTCATTGGCAAATAGCAGAAACGGTTGTTATGGATGCTCATGAAGAGCGGTGATCAATTCAATATAGATGATCAAAAAATTGACATTTGGTGAGATGATGTGATTGTTCTCCCCTGTAGTAATTCAAATTACAATTAATAATTTAATCGTTGCTGACATTGGGAATCAAACTCAGGCACACTTAAGGAAGCAGATATTTTGGTCCCAAAGTCGTTTCTGGCTTATGCTTCATATTTTAATAGAGTTTGATCTGTACTATATAGCCTTCATTTATCAAAAGCCATTGCAAATGAAATTAATCGGTGAAAGCGTAAGCGGTATTAAACGCACCCGTCATTGTTCCACTGATAATATTTCACCGAGTTAACAATGCCAGATCTGCTCGCCGATTAGCTCAACTTTCATATTACGTTACGTACATTTACAATTTGTACATATTATAAATTATTTTTATTTCGCGATTTATTGTAATAATAAACTTCTGACATACTTGTTTCTATAGTAAGAAATTTATTGTTATTAATATATTAATTCTCATGCACAAAGGGCTGATGAGACTGTCAAGAAAACAGAAAATGGGTGGTGCAGTGTACTTGTTGCATTTTTTTCTCATTTAAAATTACCGACCTAATAAGATGTGCATTTTCCTTGAAATTTTGTTGGCCCAAATCATTATATTCATCAAATGATTACAATAATACATTATTGTTCTGCGTATCGGCGTTTTATCTCGGTAGCCATTTAATCTGATAGGTGTTATTTAAGATGGAGTTCGTATAGCAAGGGCATTAGCATGCAATTAGAAAGTCGCCCGTTACCGCCTAAGGGTATACAGAAGTATTGGGTTCGCGTCGATCGCTAAACGAGAGTGCATTCAAATGGCGGACAGATTAGAAAGTAGAAACTCGTTGGGGGCGCCACGGTGTGACAATTGACCATTGAAATATTTACATTTTCTGTTTTAAATGTCGTCTCTTACTTGCCATATTTATCTTCTTCTTAAAATGACTCTCCGAGCGAAAGTTGGTAGTCAGTTGACCATATTTCCCTCTGTTTCTTGCGGCAAAATATGCGGCACTCGTTTTTCGTTTATTCGTCATAACACCAATTTTGCCAGCGACTTTGCCTATTAAGATAATTCGAAGGAGGTTATATCTCTTGTGCCGCCTATCCATGTAACAGAGGTACGAAACTTTTCTAAAAATTGTACGAAATTTAAAAAAAAGTTAAAAAATCGATATCCGCACCGAGGTTCAACTAGAGGTACACTAATCAACAAGAAAGTTAGGATTTCTCATGGGGACATTAGAAGAATTATTTGTAATTATTCCATCTGCAGAATTTCAAATTCTAACTTGAAAGTTGGTTAACCACTACTGTAAAGTTTCCGTAATTCTTATCGTGTCATCAGCTGTTTTTCACGTCAATTTTTTTTTTTAAATAATTTACAAAATTAAACAGTAGCGAAAAATAATTCACAAGTAGTTATCACATATATATTTTATTACACAATAGAACTCGTATGTAAAGATATCAGATTAATGGTATTACACGGCCTTATTGCTAAAAGCAATTTATTCGAGACAAATGGACAATATTGACCAGTAAAGGGTGCGTCGGTTAGTTACTTATATACTTCATACATACATAAATATACGAGCATAATAGACATTGTATAGTTTTAGTTGTATGTAAATAGACACGGCACACGATTTCGAAAGACGTTCATTAAATCGACATCTGCGTGTTGTGTAACGTCGCTTCGTTGCCAGCGAGTGGCTACAAGCCGCCACGTGTCTCCGTTGTATGTCTCCATACGCGCCAACTCACCCATGGGGCGTTTGCCGATTGAATTCAGCTTGTGAACAATTATATTTAACCGCCTTCAAAAAAGGAGGACGTATTTCGTTTGCCCGTATCTGTCATTCCCTCCGATTACAATGTGGGAGTATTCAAGAGTAGTGTGAATAAGCTAGTGCATCTTACGTCATCACGTCAAGCACGTGCAAATGCTGTCCTGGATTGTAAGACGCAGTAGCTCTATCTTAACCAACTTTATCGGTTTAAGGGAGTGAGGTACAAATCGGGAGAACCATAGCGACATCTCTAGTTTTGCACGTCCTATATCGCACATCTTTAAATACAATAGTACCCGAAACTTATCATTTGAGAAATATGGATGGTGCGTAATCGTTTAATGTAATTTAACCGTTTCGAGAAAGATCTGGATTAAGTGTCTAGAACGTGGAGTTCCCATAACCCGCAGATCAAGAAATATGTAAATGATTAATAAAATTGTTGATAATATTCAGCTGGGATCGAACCCTGTGACCGGTACGCATCAGACTAGTATTTGCAACCACATGTCTACAAGATCATCACGTAAATAAACGATAAAACATGCATTCAGAATCACTAAATAGAAACATTATCTTGTTTATTTAGATAAAATCATTACTTGCCCTGTACTTACTACTTAACGTCAATCGCGCTGTTGATGGAATTTAATCGGCAGCGGAAGTGGTTTAATTAAAACTGTGGACTCTATTATAATGTGGCCTTGTTTGTTTTCAAGTTTTAGTGCGACATTTGTTAAAATAATTGTGATCAAGGCTATGCGTAGGCGCCCTTGTCTTTGCGTAGCTACGATTGGGTCTCGCGTATAATTGTTTACTAGTAATTTTATTTTAGTTCGTGTCTATTGTAAATATGTTTACGTTTACTAGGTATATCGTGCCAGTAGTAACATTGGGCCTCTTTATAGCTATTTATATTGGATTTTAATATTAAATGCATATTGTACATTAAAAGCCTATATACTGTAATACATATTGAAACCGTTACGATACTTTTATTTAAGTATCATGTACGGGCTTTTTTTGAGGGCTCACGTGTCACTAATAAATTCAATGATAAATGTACTGCCAAAGATGTTTCTGCCCACCTCGCTAGGGTAAAAAAAAGGACGCGCGACCTTCTTGTGAGATGTATTTAAAATTCCCTAAACTATTTAATCACAGCAACTACAGCAAATTGTATTTATGTTGCAAATTACATAAGGTGTAAAGATTTAACATACGAAAATATATTGTTATTATTTTTAATTTTTTATAAACGGAAATATATATATATATATATATGATTGGTTGGCAAGTGTCGATGGAATTAAGTCATTCTCGCGTTATTATCACATTGTAATATTTAGGTACATAAAAGGCAAGCATATTCACATAAAACAATGAAACTAATTGAGAAAAATGACATTTCGTACATTTGGGCCGACGCTGTCGAGTTATAAATTTAACGCAATTAAGAACAATTTACTGCGTAAATATAGCTTCGTTCTGTCTGAGTTTCTGCCTTTATTTAAAGATATTTACGACAACATTACACGTTTAATGAAACTAAGTTTAGAGTTTTTTAGCGATTAATATATTATAACGGTTTGGAGGAGTCAATAGCCCAGTGGTCTAGAATACGGTATTCTAATCATAAGGTCGGTTTTGGATTAACACAAGCTTAAGCTTAGTTTAGGGGTAAAAAAATATTGTAAACATTCTTTAATTTTTTTTTAATACAAGTCACAGATCCCAGGCTTTATTTGATGTTAAGAATAAAATTGAAAACGACACTAAAGTGGCATTGAACAAGTGACAATGGCGCTCAGGTAGATCTCTAATAAATTAAAAGTTCGAATGGAGCTCATTTACAGGGGCGTGTAAATGTAGGTCATAAACATCTATCGTTATCGTATTCGCTCAGATACATAAAATTATTACTTCTATTTGTTTGTTCATACAAACTACTCGAAGTACGCCCTGATCATAGATAAAGGTAACCTTGTGATTGTCTTAGTCATAGTGCTATCTAGAAATGACCATGGATTTAACTTGACATTTGAATTGGTTTACGTAGTGATAGGTATTTCTATTATACATTAAAATTATAGAAAATTGTAAACACGTGACATATGATGAGACCAATGTATTATCTAGCTAGATAAGAAGCAGTTAGCTCCTCCATTGATGATGCGTTGAGGGATTTTTTTTATTGTCATATTCAACCTACGACGTACATGATACCATTGACATTTGATTCTCATGGAACATTAATGTTCGATTTAAATGACATTTTTATGACGACGACCGTACATGAACTGGTTTTGTGATTCTGAGGTTATTTAAGATAAATGCGCAGTAGTTTCTCGACTAATTTATATGTTCATTGTAATTTAATCCTTAACCATTATTGATAGGAGACAATTTAAAATAACAGTAGATGACGTGATATCATGAAATATGTCACGTAGCTAGTTAACATGAGATGTACATATCGGCATTCAAAACATTGGCTCGACAAATGTAAAGAGGAAGACGTTACGGAGTACGCGGTGAACGTGCATGCTTGGATATTTTAAACTACCTACCACGCTATTACGTAGTGAGGTATAAACAGTGCGTTTTGTTCCTTTGTTTCATAAACTGTTCGTGTAACAACGCTACCAACGCTAGAACATAACACCCCTCATCGGGGGGACCCTTGTGTCGAGTTACTAGCGATAGAGGTTCAGGCTAAGCGACCTAAGAGCTATGCCACCTCTCAATCCGGTGAAGCAGTCAAGGCCAGCTTCTCTGGTCAATCTGTGTAGTTCGCCATTATTTATCTATTTCCACTTATTCTACGTATTGGCAGGTGTAATCGTCAAGGCACAGAGTTTTTAGAAAACCCAGGAATATTTCTTTTTTTTTTCATAAATATTACAAATTTGTTAACCATAGCAACTGAGTTTAAGCTTGTACTAGGAGATGGTTCACGTCAATAGTCAAATGGTGGATTCGAACCTACGACCTTACGATTCGCAGACCGTACCCAAAATCATTAGGCTATTGACGCTTCATAGATAGGAGAGATAGATAAATAACGATATATTAAAAAAATACATATGCATTATCATATGCGTTCTCTAAAGTATAGAACGGAATAAACATTTACAACTATAAGTATAGGAAATTTTATTACGTTTAAAGTTTTAATATAATGACGATAAGTTGTGAATGCATATGTATTTTTTTTAATATATCGTTATTTAACTATATCTCCTATGCATACAAAATGCATTAAATCAATTAAAAAAAATTAACACACACGCGCACATTTACTCGGTTGCTTGGTAACATTTAAGTAACTTTGATTAAAAATGATTGACAAAAATTGAGACTTCTTGATGTTGCATGAATGGGCCGGCACGATCGAAGAAATACCACGACCTCGTAGAATACCGGTATTTTACTTATGCTTCCGCGCTTGTCGCGTGATTGAGTTACAGACGGCCTAAAATTTCATAAAAAAAAGTTTGCATGCAATTCCTCTGATCGGTTTTCGTGGGAGGCGATTAAGCTGAGACACATTCTCCTATAGAAAATTTAAGCAAAAGTATTAAAGTTTTTAAGGCTTTATGAAAATCAATTTGCTAACTAACAAATATATACTACGCCGAAGAAAATTCTTTGATCAATATGTCTGATATAGAAATAGCTCCAGAGTTTTGCGTCTCTCCATTCGTTCTTCTTGATTTAATTCATGAATGAAGGTAAATCCGATTCTAACAACAATAAACATTTGATTAACAGTGTAAAGTAGGTAGAATCCGAGACCTCGAGTTGTAATGGTTCGCATACGTGGGCGCGTACGCAGTGCTCGGTGGGCGCGGCCGGTCGTCGACCCCGCTTTGTTTGCCAACTCAGCTGCAGTCACGCCACGCGTCACAACGTCACAATCGTATTCATGGCGACATGTTCCAATGTTCTATAAACGATCGCTTTTTATTTCTCAGCTAATAGTAAAAAAATAATTTATTCAATTACAAATACAAAATGGCGTCGATTTTAGAATTCAGAACGCATTACCGTCACGGCTGTTGCATTAAAGAATCGTGTATGAAGTTTTCAAATAAAAACAAAACAGAAATATGGGAAGAATGCAACAGTATGAAAGTAAGAACGATTTTTGTAACCATAACTTAAATGTCGGAAACTAACGGCCATTCTATCTTACCGGTGAGTTTGTTACAAATAGCAAGAAAGGCAAAGAGAATATGAATTAATTACATAACATACATTAGCCCTCAAGTGCTATCACCATAGCTGGGTAGAGAGATATCCATTGATATCCGCTCGTTACTAACTTCATTAAGGTCCAAATGTGACGGTTACCCCATCGCCATACAACGAGCTCAAATTTTAGCAAGTGATATCTTTGTTTAAATGACACCGAATATAGAAACTCCTTGGTATTAGCGTTATGGATAAATTGTGTCAATTTCTAATTAAATCCTTTTTAAAATTTAGATTAAAATATCGGTCGACTTATCTTTTAAAACTTAACCGGCTGTGTCATATCTTTTTAATTATGACGTCATCGAATTCAAATTGTCGAACACGTTGACAGCGAACAATTGGTTGGCACTGACAGCGAAGTGAGAGCGACGGCTGGTATTATTGTGTACTCTATGCAATAAACGTAATGGAGGAAATGTTCAAATAAATCGTGAACACACAAGCCACCATGTTCTTGACGACTTACGTAAAGTGGATTCCAATGTTTGTATGTTATTAAGTTGGTGCAGAAATGAGATATAAATTCATTTCCCATTTAATTTTCTACCAGAAGAAACTTTCTTTAGGCATAACTGAATTAAAATGAGTTTTTATGGTAAATATATTTTATATTATTATAAATAAATAGGGTTTTACGCACTTCTGCGCTACACATACATTTATAATATACTAAAACCCTTCAATGCAAGTCGAAAGTTTTTGACCAATACGTATTATCGGAGATGACTTATGACCACTGAAACGTGGTCTTTCTCTATGAGTCGTATAAGTACAGGGTGAGGTGTTTCGGTGTTTCTCTACGAGATCATGTCCAGGAATGATGAGATCATTAGACGACAAAAATAACCGACATAACCCAGCATGTAAGGTAAGGCGAATGATGAGACTCGATTGGATCGATCCAATGAGTTCTCGATTGAAGACCACGGCCCGGCAAGCATAGCATAGAACTTCCACCGACAAGGTGGTCTGATGATCTTATATAGGCCGCAGATAGAAGCTTACATCCGGTCCTTTTGAAGAAGGTAGCTAGGTCCAGCATTTGGATGTCCTATAGCTGAAATGATGTTGACGATGACATATAATATCTAATATCTGTATGCAGTGGGTTTCGGGGGCGATAAATCGATCTAGCTAGGTCTCATACACAGTGCCGTTTGAAGGCGGAACTCTCAGAGAAAGTATAAGAAATAGGTACATGACTTAATAAGCCTATATATAAACACGTTTATAGGCAATTTACCCGCGCCGAGGAGGTAGTTTTGAATTTATTCGTTCGTCCTTATCATTATTATAATTTAATAACTTCAGCTTTGAGTATGGTAACTGGTTTCTTCTAGAAGTTGAGTAGCTACCTTTTATAGTCAACCCATTTGGTATACGATTTTATAACTATTGATCGATTCGGATTTGCAAGCGTAGTGTTATATATATTTAAAATTATACGGTGACGTCATTCGGGTCGATTTCCATTATGGCGATATCTTGTGGTTGCTATCAGATGTTAAGCTAATTTGTAAACTGACTATTTGTAAAGAGCTGCTCATCTCAACCCCAAATAAATAGTCTCATCACCGAGGACAGATTATTTGTCAGCCAAGAAAGGGGTTAATGTAAATAGTTAATTTTGATGTAATATGTGTAAGTGATGGTTGACATCTGGTTGTCCCTCAGGTGTCGGACACTGCAGCAGCCAGTCTGGCAGCGAGCGCGAGTCGGACGAGGGCGCCCGTGGCGCAGAGCCCTCCGCCCCAGTGCCCATCGCCGACAGCGAGGAACTGCAGCGTCGCAAAGAGGAGGCACGCAGGAAGCGCCGCAGGAAGAAGCGCTCCGGCAGCTCCGTCGTCACTTCCTGCTTCCAGGGTGAGTAACTTGTACGCCAAAAGAGCATCTAGTATTACTTACCAAGGATCAAGAGTTACGGACTGTAGGCTATTATGCCACGTACTGGTTTATATTCAGCTCGAAGGACCATGAAGTTGTTTAAGGTACTGCAGGTAGGTAAATGCGACTGATAAAACTTGAATTGACGGTTAAAGCATCGTTTATATTGCACACGGTTATAGTTACATACAATAACAACAATTAAAATAAAAAAACCTAGGAGAAAAAGGACTACAATCCTCTTTATAAATTACTCCTTAAAAAAACTTATTTTAAATGGCTTAGTTGATATCTGCTTGTTGCCAGGAAGTTTGTATTATAACGCCGTCGGTAAAACACAGTAAGTAAAAAGGTCCGTAAAAAAAAAAAAATATTCTTCAGTAATCTTCCATTCGCATAAAGATTGTGAGGCGGTGCGGAAGACGGTACTAAGATACGGAACTATTTATATCGTCTTATACATCGATAAAGTTGAAACCAAAACTCGCGATACAGGAATACAAAATACTTGAATCGGCTGTTAAATGCTCGCGTATATTTAAAGTTAAATTTAAGATTTTCGTATTGGTTGTCTTAAATGTTATCCGTATAATCTTTATGTGGACTTATGATAAAGTAACGTAACCTTTTAATTCGTGAATGTATAGAAGAATCTTATGAGATAATGGTTGATACAACGTACATTTAAATCTCTTTTGAGTGAATGATTGTAATTTTTTTAATTTTATTAAGGATTTGTGTAAGTTATAGCATCGCATTGGATAAGCTGTGTTATAATGTTGTTATAATTTGGTCTAATAAATAAAAATAAAAAATTATGGAAATGCCTTGTTACTACTATCTAGATACGGAATTCCTTGTAAACATTGAATCTCGGAATTCCTCACTTCGTTTATCTCTTGGGTATTCTGCTCGTGCTATTTTTCCGACGCATAATCTCGTTTATAGCATTATGGTGGCAGTACAATATAAATAGTACTGCCACCACCTACGCCTCGTACTATTACAGATATAAAAACTATGTTGACGTCATACTAACTAATAAAATTATTATAAGGCCAGGGTCTATTAAGCTACGGCCCGTAATTCTGTGACACATGGTCGCGACAATTTTTTTTTTTAATTAAATAAATAAGCAAAATAAAAATTGCATTGGATCTCAAGAGTAGCAAAAATAGCACTTATTTACATTTTTAACGGTCATGGCACACTTCTAGGTTCTTCGATTTCCATACATCGGTTAAGAGTACTTTAATATCGCCATTTAGTATGTCTGTTGTACACGGCCCTTTACTCAAAAACTTTTGTTAACCCTGATATAGTCCAAAAATAGGCATACCTAAAGCAAAAGTGTTCCATGCATATAAGGTTACGTATCAGGTCAATACGAAACCCACCGTCTAACTGGACCCGTTAGCAACTGACTCTAAGTCTGTATTCAGACAGAATTAGTCATGCTTTGGTTGCATTGTGTATTTACCATTACACAAATATATTTTTTATGTTTTTATGTATCTAATGTCGCTTTTCAAGGCCAGGGCCTTCGTGTTTGCTAGTGACCTTTCATTATGAAATCGATCTATTACAGACATAACAATTATGATTCCATTATTACCACATACTAACACAGGATTAGCGTGCAAGTGGTACGACACCGGTAAGCCATAGTGGCTCCAATAAACCAATTAAATAGCAAATATCGATCATTACCATGAACGTTTGTACACAAACGGTTTTACAGATTCAGGACCCAGGAGTGATTCTACAACTCTGGCTAATTCATAAAGGCTTTCGGAGTCATATTAGATTCTAAATGAGTTTCTTTTGTTTGATCGTTGACAAATTTAATGCGTTCCTATTCTAAATCTAATAAATATCGAACTCCTAAATGACCGATCGTGTGACCATCCATTCTCTTACATCGCTATACCTTTTACATACACGTAAATTACGTCATAACTTATAATTATTATGTATGTGTTACAAATGCTAAACAGTTACTGTACATTAGCTAATTGGAGACCTAGACGTGATGAATACTTAATGTAGTGCTTCAGGTCGACTGCTTTCAACTTACGCCTAATGTATAAGCTTTACGCAACTGTATAATTGGTCGTCTTTACATTTTAGTTTCTCATTTATTAACATAGGAAATAGAGGCAATCGAGCGTTTCCGGCCCACCTGATCTTAAGTGATTTATTTATTTATTTAAATCAACAAAAACTATAACACCGTTACAGATAATACCAATATGATGTTATAAAGACTTAGTTAAACATATATTATTAAAATTAAAACAAATAAAAAGCTGCTTTATGTATTGACAATAATATATAAATATAATAGAGTCAAACACCTTCTACGCATTTGTAGGCAGCTTCGATAAACACAGACTCTGTTCAACAAAATATATCAATGTACAGTGAGATAGTATTAACAAATAATATAATCACCGTTATGTACACCCACAACACCGGAGGAACTGGCATGTACGTTGCCGGCCTTTGAAAAACTGTAGGCTTATTGAACCGCTGGTGACAATGGTTGGTTCCACAGGTCGATAGTGCGTGGAAGAAAGTTTAGTGAAAAACGTGTACACGGTCGTGGAACGTCAACTTGTTGGTGTCGAAGGAAATATATACTTCATTTATACATTAAATTGGTAAAAAAAGAGTGCCTTAGCATCGTTTCGGTGGCAAAAAGTTAGTTTATTTTTTCATATTTCATAATTTATTAAAGTTAAAATCAATTTATTTATTAAGTAACAGTGGTGAGAGCTGTTCTCTCGTGATTAAACATTATTTTAATATCAATCTGCCTTTGTAAGAGCGCTCTCTGCACCCTCTTTGAAATGAAATTGGTTTTGTTCCCCTTCTGTTCACACACGAACGCCGTATTATAATGTTCATGGAAATTAGGGTGCAATTCTCTAAGCGGCATCGATTGGTCAAGGGTACAGCCCTTGCATATAAAACCTCATGCGAACTTACCATGGTAAATAATGGCGTATTCGGAAATATTACGTCACTCCTTAACATTTTAGCTAATACAAGTATCAGGCAAGTCCATACATTAGTGCGAGAAAATATTTAATGTATAAAACAAAGAATATAAGCAAATATTACAAGGAGAATAATTTAAATAAGCAAATAAGATAAAGCAATGAAGTCTAGAGTGTATTATGTAGTAATATCTTATGCTATACATTAAGATATAATAAAATAAGTTTAAAAGTGAAGAAGATAAATTCTCTGTGTGTATTTATGATGTAAAATAAATAATAAAGGAACTCCTTGCCGAGGTCAGTTTTTCCATACAAATACAATCTGGACACCTTTAAGTCTACTGTGAACTTTATAGGCTCACGTGTACCATCCTAGTCTTCATCTTCGCCTTCCATCAAGCAAGATAGACGTGAGCTTATTTGGTATAAAAAAATTAAAAAGTAAAAAAATGTACAGAACAAATGCGGTGAACGGATGCCCAGCAGAACAACGATACAATAGTAAAAACAATGAATAATTAAAATTAGGATTAAGAAATATATCTGACCACTACTTCAAAGGTAACCTGTAAAATATTAACAATAGTATCTTTGTCCACCAGACTTGTACAAGCTGACAGGGGAAGTGTTGGGGGAAGGCGCGTACGCGTCAGTCCAGACGTCCGTGAACATCTACACGGGACGCGAGTTTGCTGTGAAGATCATCGACAAGGTGCCGGGACACGCCCGGGCGAGGGTGTTCCGCGAGGTGGAGACCTTCCACTACTGCCAGGGACACCCGAACATAATCCAGCTCATTGAATTCTTTGAGGACACCGACAAGTTCTATCTTGTCTTTGAAAAGGTTAGTGTCCACTTCTAAATAAGTTGTGTTTTATGTATTATGATAGCTATGACGTGCAGACAATGTGATAATTTAGTTGCGTGCAATATTGAATTTGGGTCTCACTACATTCACTACATATATCTTGTGGGTAAATATTATATCCACCTGCAAGCAAGGTGGTCTGACGACCTCATAAATTTGTTATGTAAAACAGACGTTCGGTTATTTTATATAATAATAGAGATACGCTCTCGTTATATCTCGTCGCATAAATAGGATTGGTAAAAAAAACTTATTTAAAAATATATATATATATATAGGTTCCAGATGAGTATTCAACAATATGTTATATAATCAAAATTGTTTTAAAACACGCTGCTTCTGTAGTTTTTACAGTACATAGCGAAAAAAAGTGGCCCAATTTGTAAAAATAGAAGATATATTTTAAGTCTATACAAAATTATTAATTTTATATATAAAATGTTATTCGTTATTAGAGCTCTTTAATCTTATAGATAAAATAAAAGTTCAACATGATAATGAATGTTTTATATAAAAAATATGGGTTAATAAACACTCCATATCTTTCTGTGTGCGCATATCAGCAATGTGCTATCAGATCCGTTAAGATATACATCTGTAGACAAATCTCCGTTTGTGTAGGGTTTAGAGAATTACATTGCTTGAAATTATTATCAATTAAAATACTCATTTGACATCAACAGCCTGTGTCGATCCATTGCTCCACATATGATACTCCGCTTTCCACATCCAGCTACTGTCGGATATCTTTGCTTACACTAAACTTCTCCGATCTATCCGCCGATCTCTTCTAAAACTTTCCTCCCCAATGTCCTACTACATACATACTCCATACCCACGCTAATTAACGTGTCATGACTACATGATCAACTCCTTGCATATGAATAAGTAATTCAAAATTTGATGTAATTGGAAATTCTACGACACCCCAGATTGTTTTTCTTTATGAGCGCATTATGGAAATTTATTTATTTAATACATTTTACATATAAGATAATTACAATACACATTAATGAGCATCGTAAAAACCTATTTTAGTTTTGTCTCTATGCTCAACAGTCAGTTCAATACAATTAATCCATAATATTACCAATTGACAGAAAACAATCCGTTACATTTCGTCATGAGTTGTTATGACTATTTTTTGCAAACGCAAACACTGCACACACACACACATAGTACGCGAACACGCCTCAATATGTGTGTGTTAGTTTCAGGCTGTTCCTCCTGTTTGTTGTGTATTTTACAAAAAATGTTTTTTTTTTAGTTTTAATGTTTTTGTTATTAATATCTTTTTTATTTGTAATTTTAATATTATCTTTCTAGTTCCATATGTTATATTATTAGACTAGAAAGTTCGTGTTCGAGATGTTTCAGCATATCACAGGGAGGTTTGGACACGGCTTTGCAGTGTTAATTATTTCAATACATTCTGTTCATTTCTTTTTGTATTTCTTACATTTCATAACATTGACACAAGTGTTCTAATTGGTGATGATACATGATACTTGTGTCTTTATTAAAACGTTCCACCATGCTTACATGCGTGTTGAAGTTTTAACAATACAATTGATACAAAGAACAGCTAAAAGACCGAGTTATACGAAATTCATTTCTTAGTTGTACCTCGCTTAGTGGGAAATTAATTTTTAAAATACCGGGAAATCATAACTTATTCTATATTTACAACGTCGACGTTCAACGGGATTTATTTAAATGATAGAAAATAGTAGATATATATAAACTACTTAGAAGACATTAAAGATAACAAAATGATCAAATAAAACTTCCCATAGAAATTTTATAGCGGTTTTAATTTTAACTTCCCGACGCGTCGATCACGTTCAGTGCTCATGGTCACGTGGGAAAGAAATTATTATGTAATAAAATGATTCTATTATAACTACTACGCTATTTTCAAAACGGCATATGTTTTATTAGATTGCTTACTATTACTATAATATCATCTGTCTAATAGTGATCACATCGGTCATTCGACGTACATGTAGATAGAAGATTCTAGATTCTTCAAGTAAATTATTCTCTATAAGTTATTAGGACGTGGACGCAGCCCCAAAATGGAAGTGTCAAAAGTACGGTTCTCCTTTATTGATCCATCACTGACAGCCCGGGCAAGAATATTGTGGCGCCTACTAAGGAAATCAAAATCTATTTGTTAAATTTGTTACCTAAACTTAACGGCGTGGACGTAGAAATTTTTGTCGTTCATGTTTTCTTGGACTTTTATATTTTATTTTTCCATTTCACAACCCACCGATCGCCCCCTGAAATCATGGCCGTCGCTTCATTTCGCACTGTACTGTAAATATCTTTGAAATATATCCTCTCGGGCACATTTGGATCGGATGCTTACGTAACATAGTAACCGTAAGACGAGGTTCTCTCTCACCGGGGTATCCTCTTGGATGGACCAGGCTTTTCTCTCAATCCGATGAAGCAGTAAATTTCAGCTTCTCTGTCTTATCTGTGTACGTTTGTAAAAAAACCGGTTTCTTCATTATTATATCCTTTATCAACAAACATGTGGTGCTAATTCCGACTGTGGCCGCGTTTCGACAGTTGTAACAACATTATTGTTGTATTATTTTACATATCAACTAATGACTATATTTGGTGAGTCACCGATTATAACTGGACATGTTTGTTGCGTGTCGTATTCAACACTTGTAACATATGGTAATAGTTCATTGTTTGGGGAATGTTCCGCCGTTTTGCCTCATTGTGATATATACAAACGTCTGTAAACATTACTCATGCGCCAACGGGGGCGCTGTTGTGATAATTGTCAAGGTGATTGCAAAGAAATGGACAGTAGACTTGTTTTCGATTATCAACGTTAAATTCTTTCCTAATTACTTTAATGTGTTGGTGACCTTTATTAACGATATGGTTGTCCGCGTTTATTTTCCACGTCACGTGTGGTAGCGTAGGTAGGTTTTATTTTTAATATCTGTCTTTTACTAAATATAATGATAACTCTCACAGAGGTGCAGTTAACGGGTTTCCATATTGTACGACCCTGACAAACCTCTACCTGCGTTGCTTACATACATCTTTTTTTTTCTTGTTCCTTCAAGAGCATTATTTGCGTATTACAGTAATACATTAGGCCTTTATATACACAGATTACAAGTTGAAGAAATAAAATTAAGAAAATATCTTAAAATCTATTGTCTCCTAATTCTCAGCTATTTTGAAAAGAGCTTCAATCCAAATAGTTGATAGTCGATGATAAAATTCTAACGGAACAAAGACACAAACAAATACATAATTTCGTAACTTATAAAATACAATCCGACTGAATAGATAATTTTAAATTATTTTCTAATGGCTAATGCTTTCACATTTTGTTTTGAATATTATTAAAATTTTTAATCAACATTGTTTTTCAAGTTTGCTGTGGCGATTTGATTGTATACGAAAACCAAAGAAGTTTACTGTCCTAATCTCTGCCTATTTCCTTAAGAGACTTACTTACGGAAGTACTTTTCTCTCTTACCTTTTATTTGGAACCGAACATAATCAGTCTTTTCCTTTGTTGCAGATTAACGGCGGCCAGCTCCTGTCTCGCATACAAGAGCACCACTACTTCTCGGAGCCGCAAGCTGCGGAGATCGTGCGCGAACTCGCCAACGCGCTCCACTTCCTGCACGGCAAAGGCGTGGCCCATCGCGACCTCAAGCCCGAGAACATTCTATGCGTGTACCGCGACAGGTTGTGCCCCGTGAAGATATGCGACTTCGATCTGGGCAGCGGGATTAGCTTCACCTCCAGCCTGGCCAGTCCGCTCGCTACACCTCAACTGATGACACCGGTGAGTCCAGCTCCTAAATTTCTCCTTCGAATACTTCTGCACGTTGATATGATGTCTATAATAGGCTAGTAGCGCTATACCTCATATGTTTCTTTTATACCTTTATCTAGGAAGGTGTGAGATTTTAACTGAAACCTATAATTTTTAGATTAAAAATTATAATTATTAATAACGTTCGTACGTTCATTTGATATGACTTGAAAGTCAATAAATAGATAAATAAAAGGTCGAATCGAGGGGGATTTCTAATAACATAAAATGTATTTGATTTAATATTGGTGTTGATTTATTTGCAATTAAAATGTCGATTGTGCAGGTGGGCAGCGCGGAATTCATGGCCCCGGAAGTGGTGTCTCTGTTCGCCGGCTCCGCGGCGACGCACTACGACAAGCGTTGCGACCTCTGGTCTCTCGGCGTCATCGCGTATATACTGCTGTGCGGGTACCCACCGTTCCGCGCGGACTGCGGCAATGACTGCGGCTGGGAGCGCGGAGAGAACTGTCGCGCCTGTCAGGAGTTGCTCTTCACTACTATACAGGTAACTAAAACCTAATACGTAGTCAAGCACTTGCTTACAAAGTATTTAAAAAAATACACGCGTCTGTACGTACATGCAGCCACTTTACATATACACATACGAACTTACGTGCGCATGTACGCACTTCGCAAGTTCTTTTAAAATTCCTTTACTATCATAGGAATCTGTTGAATAATTTAACTTAAATCTTATCAAACTGCAAATAAATTGATTAATGCAATGAACTGCTTGTAGACTAAGGTAGTCGTAACCGTAGTAAGGGGTAGTCTAAAGGAATTTATTTGTTTTACAGGAAGGGCGATATACGTTCCCAGAGGAGGAGTGGGCGAACATATCTTGGGAGGCAAAAGAGCTGATCGGGCAGCTCTTGGTGAGGGAGGCATCTCACCGTCTGAGTGCCGAGCGGGTGTTGCAACATCCGTGGCTGCGTCGCGCCGATCCCACCGACTGCGCGTCCGCACCGCCGCTGAAAACTCCGCGCAATATGCAGCGGTAAGTACTTACTATAATCAGGATAGACAGCAAGCAGTATAAAAAATATTTACACCTTTTTAATTACCAAACAATCGGCAAGAGGGTCAAAGCAGTCTCTGAAATATTGGAAACCAAGACTCAATCCAATTTTTTCAGTTATTTTTAAAGTTTGATTGCTTTTGATGAAATAATGCCCGTATAGCAACCCAGAATTGAGTAAGATTACTGCCATAGGTAATGTCCTCAAGGATACATTAGTATGCCTTGGGGACTGAACGACAGGTTAAAGAATTGCGTGCAAAGCGACTTTAAAGAAGATATCTTAATTGGAAACCAGAAAAGTGTTTTCTGTCGTTTTGGAAATATTTAGAAATCTTTGCCTTTAACTGATTAAACGAGGTATATGTGGAGGGATATATAGTAAATATTATGTTTTGGATGAAGTGTTAAACTTTTTACTGAAATCCTTGCGGTTGCCATAAGTTACATAAGCTTTCTTTATCCCACAGTAACATGTCAGCACGCAACTTGTCCAACTTTGCGGAGTCGGCTATGGCAGTCAACCGGGTGATTCAGCAGCACTTCTCCATGAACTATTCCTACATGGAGCGTCCCACCGCTGCTCTTCGCTCCAGCAAGTCTTGCCACCCCAGCCCCGACATAATTGAAGACGAACTAGAACGCGCCGGTGTGGCCTTACAAAGGATGTGCATGGAGGACGATTGCCCACCGCTTGGACTCTCCCCGCCTACAGAGTCCCAACTGTTACGACGTCGCCTACAGCAGCCGACCGAAAAGTCTGTGCAAGTGCATTAATCCCGTGTTATATTATCATTCTACCCTCAACGACCATGCTACTAAGATACAAGTGAAACTCCATTCTATAAGACAGTTCAATTACCTAGTTAGTGAGCGGATAATTCCGAGTAAACCTTGTAAAGAGTAGTATATTTCTTTATAGATATACTTTAGCTGTAAGCTGATGGGTCGGCTTTATGCTTCAAAGTGTCTGGTCGCGGATCCGAGGACTCGAATGTGTAAGGTAGTATACATGGTGCGTTGACACCCGCCGATTTGCCTCAGTCAATATTGTGCGGTAGTGCTTTTCGGCAAAGCCCGTGACGTCACAGCTAACAAACGTACACGCAACGGTGCAGGCGACATGAGGACGGACGAGCGTGTGTTTATTAGTAATTCGTCACATTCCATCGAGCGCCGCAGTACAAGTTTCGACTCCCACCGCAAAGACTCCGCTGGGTGTCAACGCTTGCAACGGCCACCAAAGATCGTTTGCTGAACATAAAACTAATTTCACACTTGACTTGTTATAAATTAAACAATGAGTACAATTAATAACTTTAAACTTCAGTAAGTTTTTTTTTTCAATTTTTTATTGCATCGAAAGCCTAGTGTGAACTTAGCCTAATAAAAAAAAAAAAAATATTTAGAGAGTATATTTAGAAAGCAGTGATCAGCCGTTGCTGTTGCAAGTGACCCATGGCAGTTCTTCGAACGGCAATGAGACAGTCTCCTGCTGCGACTGTGTCAACGGATAGTTTTCTTCCAGTGATACACACGTCCGTATTACCGTACACACGTATGTCGTATGTGTGTGCGAATATTTCTGTACGTACAAGTATATAAGGTGCGTACTTCACATTTACGTACTGTATGTACATACGTGTGAACGGTACTTAGAGCTGTAACAGTTTTATTTGAGCCTTTTAAAGATATATTTTTATGGATAAATAAAAACGACTGAATAGTTTTTATCGATATGTAGAATGTATTTGTGAGTTTGTTGCGGAGACCGTTGGTCATAAAAATCGTATTATATGAACATAATTGTGCTGAACATCATATTCAATAACAGATATATTTTTTGTTTTCACCCCGGATTTATAAAATCCGTTGTTAAGAGAAGAGCTTATTGTGTGATGATCGCCTTCCGTTCGTTCTATCCATTTCAATATAAAACGAATAATTAACATTATGTTACTTTCTATAGCATGTTCGGAATACTAGTCTGTTATGTGATTGTTTTTTTTTTGCATTTTTACCAACAATGGAAAAAAACCACATCTCATTAATTAAGAATGAATCGAGCTAAGTTTTATACGAGAGTCGAGGGCAATGTGTGACATTTTGGCAAAGGAACGTTCAATGGTACATTCGAGTGGCATGTATACATTCAAACCAAGTCAGATTATAGTTTAGTTAGGCCTTTGCGGGCACTTTAGATTTTAATGCCGGTTCGAAATAAATGTGGCTTCGAGTACAACCTAAGGTGAAACTCATGAGCACTCTACCAGTATAGTAGTAATCCTTTTCAAATTTTGCTAATTTAAATTCGTGAAGAAATATTCACAACAAGTTTCAGGATTTTATTACAAAAAAATATTTGCTCTTGAATGAACTCACTTTTTCTTAAGAAAATCGGAGAGATCAAGTTGTAAATATTCCATTTGAAACTGGTTCTCAGAAAAAATTAAAAACTTACGTAGCTGAATACACAAACATTGGTGTGCATTAATTGGGCGTTGTACTTTTGACTATCTCAATAATTTGAACTGAACCGTATGAAATGTCATATATTTTTACTTGAACTGTGTTGGTTAAGTGTTGCATGGTGTTCCATGGAGCTGCCATAAAATTGTGATCAGTTTGAATTACTTTTTGTATTACAGAGAATGACGTGTTGAAATAATGTTAAGCATAGACCTGCTAGATTGTAATCCTGCGTAAATCTATGATTGGAGAGAGATCCGCGCAGCGCCACCTCTGTTAGACCGTTATAATTTCTACATTCACAAATTTTATATTTTTTCAATTTATATATGTATATAAATATAACATACTTGTAACCCCCTGGTGGCTTAATCCAATCGAATTCTAAACTTACGCAGTACTTTGTTAAAATTGTTTTTCAACTAAATCATTGATTTAAACTCATTGAAATAAAGATGTTTGAATTTATAAAAGATTGTTTCTGTATATATCCTCGTAACCTTTTCTTGTCGATGTTTGGAAGCAAATAAAACAGGTGCACGAGATGTGATAACTGCTGTTTTGAAGTACATGAGTCGACTGCTGCATCCACTTTATTCATATATCCTGGAAGTTTAAAGAGATTGAACTCAACATGTGCTGGGAAACAAAATCTGTGAATAATAAGATACACCTACTCTTAGAGTACATATCATGAATGATTAGGAGCTTAACTAAACAGTATTACTATATAACATTCCGTCGCAGTCGACATGTTATATAGTAATACGTAGTCGTCGCACTATGCAGTGCTCGAATACAGTTCTCTTGCTCTTAATATTTCAGACTGTCTAACATAATAGAAAACCCTGCGAAACTACAACTTTGCCGATCAGCGTAGGTCCTTCCCAAAAAAAACATGAACTTAATAAATTAAAATGATATTAAGAACATTACTTGTTTCTTTTCTTACATACCACGGACCCAAACGAAGTACTGTTACTTAGAAATTATAGAAAAAAATATTTGTGTGGCACCGCATTGTTACTCCATGTTAAGCGCGATTCGCCCCTTACTGCTTTTTTCTCTATCACTAACGATATACTGGTTGTCAAGTTTGTATGGCACCCGTCTCAAAATGTTCATGAAAGGATAGTCGTCTGTAAATAATATTTATTTATGTCTAGCCGCGGATACACTGCGTTCTGTCAAAAGTGAATTGTAAAAATTAAATAAATATAATTTTTTTCCTAGTGATCACAATTAGTGAACTAGGATAGCCGTCGTTCCCGGTAATTATTTCTGCTACCTATTCCATACACGGTCAATTTGGATTAATATTTCTACATAGTCATTTAGTGAAAATAAAAGTGTTGTTTTTAATATTGTCCACGCAATTTTTTTTTGTTATTTTTATTAAATCTTTCCGTGTGCCTAAGGAACATAAGAAAAAAAAATTGATCGAGCCCTTCTCGAGTTTTGCGCTTAGCTACTTTAATTTTTGTAAATATAGATATATTATAATTTATTGAATTCTTTTATGTAATTAACCGCGATTAGCGTCCGATCTGCTTCTCTCTCTTACTCAAAGAGCATACAATATGTCATATGTCACGTGCTAGCCTGATTAGGGCTGTAATGTTTCTGTACCTTGCTCTGACAAACTTGGGTACGACATGTCAGAAGTCACTGTTCTTACATTTTTTGATAGAAGGGTAGTAAAAAGGAACACTCACTTTATTTAAAAGAGTTTTATTTAGATTTGTTAATACTTAACAGTCAAACAACCTACTAATTAAGTACAAAGTGACAATGTTATATTAAGATACTTAGAAAAGCAGTGATAGTTTAGTGGTTAACTCTTTTACTTAGATTCTATCTAGAATTCCGGCTATCTTGTATTAGTGAGTATTCCGCTTTTTAAGATTCAATGAATAATGACATCTCTAAATGTAGTTTGGCAATGTACCACATGTGGCTCACACATGACATCTTTTACGTTTAATAAAAGCATACGGCAACTGTTGTCTCTATCTACCCGGCTTAAATTAAAAAGATATTAATCATATAATATCATATAATAAACCTACAGATCTCTTCTGTTATTAAAAAGGATGATAAATGTGAATAACTAAAAATTATATTTATATATGACAACAATTTCCAATGATAATATTTTTGTCGTTCCGGTTACGACTCAGATTAGCTGTCTTCACAAACGATTCACATTTGACGTGCCAAGTCAAATAATAAATAATTATTTCGGTAGAGGGCGCTTTTAATCGCTCGGCCACGTAAGTCAGGGTCGTATTTTTCTTCATTGTATTGTTTTATTACGTTAATTTCACCTTTCGGGTTATTATGTGAGAATGGTATAGCATAACAAATAGTGCTAAATAAATTTCGTGTGTTGTAACTACCTTTGGACTGCGGTAAGTCATTTTAATGTTTCATCATCAGTGAATTAGCATTAATTAAAAATCTTTATCGATAAGAATCATTTTATCGTAAAATAAACATACAACAAGTACATTGCATTAAATGTCTTTGTGATAATATTAAACAAAACTTGTACTTGTCGTTTTCAGATTTTGACACATCATGTCAAACTTACAACCAAGTCCGTACAACAATATCTCGGGAGTGCCACCGACAAACGCGCAACCTGGGCCACCGTATTCAAATTTATACCATCCACCATTACAACAGCAAATATTGAAACAAGCTGCGAATTCAAGCAGTCCCGTGCCAGGATTCATTACCCCCACTAACCATGGCCAAGTTAACCACACTAACCAGAGTTCAAGTAGTTCCCCTGCTTTCAATCATTCAGGAATTACCCCATCTCCACTGAGACCATCAACTATAACAAGTTCAAATCCAAATATGTTTCAAAACATTCCTTCATCTTCAGCTAATCCTAATTCTGCTCCTTACCAACCTAAATTCCAACAACAAAATCAAATAAATGATAATGCTCCACCTCTTGTTCCATCTAGTCAGTACAATCAATCATTATTGAATGGTCCACCCTCCATTCCACCACAATTAAATCAGCCTTTAATCCAGCATGTAACTTCAGCCATTCCATACAGTCCTGCTGTTAATAGGCCTCCTATGAGCTCTACCAATTCATTAAGACCAATGAATCCATCAATAGCACCACCTTTTTTCCCTTCTACTTCATTACCACCTGGGTCTTTGACTAGTCAACCAAGTTTGTCATATTCTGAGCTTCCAAGAAATAGTCCTTTAATACCTGGACCACCTACCAGTGCACCTCCAACCTCTGCTGGCCAAAATATTAGTCAAATGGGTCCTCCCAGACCAATAGGAGTTAATGGACCAACTGGCAACATCCCTGGCCAGTCTTTAGGCCCATCAAGAAATATAGGACCTATAACCAATGTTTCATCAGGGCCAATTTCTCTACCCCCAACAAGTGTGATGAAACCACCTATGGGGCCCCAAACACAAAATCAGCAACATCCCAGCCAATATGTGAATGGCCCATTAGGGCAAGGACCAACAATGGGATTACCTGGACCACTATCATCACATCTGCATAGTGGACCGTCAAGTTTACCGATGGGACCATTGCCACCCCAGGCTCAGAATATGCCTCAGGCAAGTCAAACAGTGAATGCCCATGTTGGCCCTAATGCAGGATCATTTGCTGGACCTCCTAAGTCTAACATACAGACCAGATACCCTCAAATGCCTCCAAGCACCTATGCCAATCATCAGCCACAAATGCCACCACAGGCAATTGGCAAACAATATCAGTCCCCTTATAGTCCACAAGGAGTAACACAACAAATGGGTCAATTGAGTGTGACAAAACAAGGTTTTGACCAGCTTTGGGGTCACCAGATGATAGACCTCCTGCAGCACCGGCACATACTTCCTGAATACCCTGAAGATCCACCAGAGATAAGGCTTGGTAATCAATTTACTGATGCACCAAATTGTAGTTCTGAGTAAGTTTCTTCTATATTTCAATATTTTTATACTTATTAATATTATCTAGTACTATTCAGAACATTACATGGCTTAAAAATTTTTGCCTGTTGCAGTTAGAGACAAACCTCATTTTTCTATGCGACTAACTTCACCCCGGAGCCTATTTTGTAATAACTCAAGTGTCAAAGTACAATTACTATTTACATAACATATAAAATTATTAACAAGCAGCAAAAGCCTAGTGACTAAGACGTTTAACATACAATCTGATAATTCAAATATATGTAGTAAAAATGAATTGCCATCTTTGTTTTTTATGTACAAAATGGTGTATACCAATTCAATCACCTGTTACATGTGGGCCCTAATAAGCCTGGTGATAAGCAGAGTTTGAAAGATTTCTATTGAAATTGCATTCAACCCTTCAATTGGTTTAATCTTTTTGAATGCAAGTATAATTTCTAAACTAGTGCTTGACTACAGAATCCCCTCATGCTTAGTAGACATGTAATTTTAGCTGGTTAGTTGCACTAGTTTATCATATACAAATCTATGTTGAATACACCTAAATGCCCAGAATTCAAGAGACTATATATCTGTAGTGGAGAGAAAATTGTGGCTATAGTGACATGCATTTGTATGTAAACAATAAGGCAGCAGCTTGTATTTCTGCAATTTGTTACTTCATTATTGCATTAAACGATTCTTGCCAGAAGTTTTTAACAACTTTATTTGTTTCACTGTCTGAAACTAATAGGAGCTTATTAATAAAACGTTGATGTTTCACTACTTCTTTTTTTGGTAAAAATAAAATATGAATGCCAGTTAGAGATTTATTTAAAATATAAAACAAAATAAAAGAATCACAAGACCCATGCCAATAGCATTTTTCAAAACAGAAACTGGTCAAAAACAAAACAAGCAGACATAATAAAACAACAAATACCAATAAGTCAATGTTTATGTTACGTCTTTTGCTATACTTCCATTTTTTTTATTTTCAAAACTGGAAAACATGCTTAGTTTCTTTTTCTGTATATGCTAATGTCCAGTATTCTCTAATATTTTTTTGTGGAACAGTGTAAAATGTAAATTTGTTTAAAAATAATTATATTAGAGAATAGTAAAACTTAAGCATAATTCTATAGATCATCTTTGTGGATCATGTTAAATTTTAGAAAAAAAAAATTATATTGTCTATCAATTGCTTAAGGTTTTTAACCATTTCCAATTATAGTGGTGCACAACAATTCTCAACTTACAGTGAAACAGGCTGGCACTTAACATAATATCACTAAAAGTTAACCGTTAGCGTTTTCTGTGGTTAAGATGTCCCCAGTGATAATTATACACATATACACTAGCATTGTCCTCTTATATACTAATGTATTTTAATATGTTATATAGTTTTAAATAATGTTTATATATATAATTTTTTGGTAATATCCAAATGACACTAAGAAATACAAAAGTGAACTTTTAATCTCAATGCTGTCTTTATTACCATGAAGACAGCGCTAAGGATGCTTTGTACTTTGGCTGTGCTATTTATTACCTATGAGGAATGTGTCAAACACTATAACAACCTGGATTGTAAAGTCATGATTTTTTTAAATAAGCATTTCCTAGTTTAATTTCACCTTAAAGCATTATGTTTTCCATGTAGAGACAGAATATTTCATGGCCATCCAGCGCTCGCATCTTTTACTTAGTCCTTAAATACAGATCTCATATGTTGTATAAAAATTATTAGCAATCTCCTTGTGTGACATTGGCTATTACCTAGTTCAACTTATTGAAAAAAATACTCATGTCATAATGGCAATGTTAAATCTCTGATCCCTCTGTGGTTGTAAATATTAATGAGCAATGTTGATGCAATAACATCTATTGAGCCATTTATAACTTTCTTACACAAGAAAAACGCCATAGAGATTATCGTCAGTTTGTGTACCACGAGAAGTAATGGTAATGGAACCGATGAGAATTTTAAATTAAAATTAAACCGCGATAAGATCCATAAAATGGCTTTTATTCAAGATTAAAAATTACATCAATATTGACCAATTTAAGTTGACATTAATTTATTGCATTTTGAAACGGAACTGGTTGGTGTGGCCATCAAGCCAATGATGAAATTTGCAAAAATAACAGAAGAAAACGAATTTATTGATTCATTCCATGATTTTTGGGATTCTTAAAACTATGCGTCATGATGTTATGCGTGATGTCATCCAATAGTTCGAATTCCTTAATACCTTCGCTTTTCGGGTACAATGACGTGTTATGTCGGACTTTCACTGGCTAAAACCTCTCGGTGGTTGCCATCAGCGCTACCGAGAGGTCGTGGGATCTCCGTAAGGAACTCAACCTCTGCGCTTCGCTGGGCTAGCCCGTCTCAGGGGTGTGCGTTAACATCGCTAGCCCCAAAACTCTCGGCGTAACTGCCACGGAAGGACTCTGTGTCTTCTTTCTCGGGGCCGCTATTATTGGACGACTCCGACGACCCGAAGATCTCCGTTCACGGAGCACCGGAAGTATGTGCGTGGCGAGGCGTTTTATCTAGTAGTGGATGTTCTATGGCTGAAATGATGAAGATGGTGAAGAGTTTTCAGCCTCTTTTGGATCTAGTGAAGTTGGAAATGCAGTTCTAATCAATTAATATAAAGCCATTTCATTAAATTAAGTCGTTACTAACTTTCCATTTCCCTGTTCCTAGTTTTGGTTACGATGACTTGTATTTTGTAAAATAAATTACAAAACACTCGTCATTGAAAGTAGTTAGTCTTCAAATAATGTTATTCAATAACAGGTTGTACCAGTCCATTTTAAAATGCAATAAATAACCTTTACATTTAATGCCAACTTAAATATTGATTAAATATAATTATATTTTTTGATTTTGAATACTAAAACGATTGAAAGTGAATTAATAATCCAGAACCGAATCATGCGCGCGAAAGTCATTTTGGAAATCTAAGACTAAAAGCAAATGTGTTAACAAACACCTGCCCGTCGAATTATTTTGCGCGCCAAATTGTATCTGTAGTACTACAAATAGTTCTAAATAAATATCTATGTATAAGTATCATCAACGCCTGCCTGTGGGAATCCACTGGTGGTAATAGGCCTTCCCCAAAGCTGCCTAAATTATACGGTTCATAGCTTTTCGCATCTGGCCACGTCTGGCTATCCTTATAAGGTCGCCGCACGCTTCTCCGACTTTCTAACCCCATCTGCCGTCACAGACTCGACAGATGTGGCCCACCCACTTCCACTTGCTGACTTTAAGCCGGAAATTTATAAAGCGTTCTCTGACTTTGTTCAGGCTTAGATCTTAGATCAAACTTGACTTCCTGCTCAATGAAATCTCAGCGTTCAAATTTATGGTCCTTCACGCTATGATTACACTCAGTGCATACGAAGCTTAAGATAATTCGTAAAACGTTCCTATTCACATATTATGTTCTTGGTATTTTATTTTAAAACATAATATTCCTAGAATTACGTAAGTAATCGGTAAGTCAACGATTTTCGTGACTACACTTTGCTAAGCATTTGCTCAGCGCAAGCCCAGCAAATTACTATAAATTTTAATGCAGACTTCACCAGTAAGTTAAGCGTGAGCAGAGTCAAAGTACGCTTTATATATTTCAGCCCAAGAGCTACGTTGTTAATCTCGACATCTTCCAAATATACATTTAAATCCATTAATCAATTTCGAAAAATCATAAATTCAATTGAAAATTACGTATCAAAAAATTTATTTTGTATATTAATCGATCTATTACAAATCAATTGTCATTGTGCCAAATAGGTTGGTTTCATAGTGAAAAGTAATTGGCAAATAGACTCGGGGACCTGATCATCGATGGACGTCCCGTTGACGCGGACAACGGATTTTTAACCTACTATTTAAGGGAGAAATGATGTAAAAATGTTACTAAATGAATACGTGATGTATTCATTTAGTAACATTTTAACTTGTAAAATCTTCGATTTAAGTAGTTGACCGAGTTATAGCCTACCTTCTAGTAACCTTGTATTGTTATTAGCAAAAGAGATAAAAACAAATAACGCATGTTAAATAAAAAAAGTAGCGGCAATCTTTAAAAG
This sequence comes from Meandrusa payeni, assembly GCA_029286785.1. Taxonomy (NCBI): domain Eukaryota; kingdom Metazoa; phylum Arthropoda; class Insecta; order Lepidoptera; family Papilionidae; genus Meandrusa; species Meandrusa payeni. Next base: position 3,048,488 of record JAGSMX010000004.1, read on the forward strand.
TTACTTCACGGTTAATTTGATAATGTTATAATTAGAAAATGTTATTAGGTGAGCTGTGAATGTTTCATATGTTTATACACAGTTGCAAAGTTCACGGCAAATTAATTATAGTTAATATTTAAAATATATTATTATATAATCAATAAAGAGTAGTCATTTAGTAGGACAGTGCATACGACTTCCGCTTTTGATCTAATAGATAGTCAAGGGTTCAAGTAACAGAGACAGATTTTTTACCAACAAATGTAATGTTTACTTAGAAATATATAAAAATAACCTAATTTTTGTGGTATATGGCGACTGACTCACCACACGAAATAAGAGAAGCGTGTGGTGATTGTTAACTGTCTATCTCGAAAGGGTTAAAAACGATTTAATTAAAAACTTATTATATTAAATTTTAAACATGAGTTATAAACGTTGTCTAAAACTACTTTTGACGGTTTATTTCTTTAAAACTATTTTTGTTATCGCCTAATATGATAATTCGGTTAATGAATCTTCAAAGTGTTAAAAACAACATATTAATAAAAAGCATTTTATATTTAATATATATAATTTTATTCATTGAACATTCATTAAATATGTATGTTTAACACTTATTAGTTCAATTTTATAATTTTAAAACAGTGTGTGTAATAGAACTTCCCAGATCATCATCACCGATTTCCATTACCGCACATCTCGGCAGAATTCCAAATTCCACCGCCACCATCTTGATGGTTGGCGTTCAACGACTGTACGTTTTTCGCGTAACTTTCCCCGCACTGCCAACTTGTGGAATCAACTGTCGCCAGCGGTGTTTCTGAACGTTTACAATTTAGGGACATTCAAGAAACGAGCCTATTCCTATCTCAAAGGTCGGCAACGCACCTACAGTTCCTCTGGTGCTGTGGATGTTCATGGGCGACGATGATCACTTAAGATTAGGTGAGCCGTATGCTCGTTTGCCACTTTACATTTAAAAAAAAACTTTTTGTTTGCAGAATCTTCCGATGTACGCTAAACCGCATGCCAGATACTAATTCGTTACTACAGAAGTGCAGACTACCCTTGGGAATACTTATTCATCCCTTTAAGGACCTTAATGTAAGTATGATTTAAAAGCAGTTTAGATTAGGTAAAAGTAGACTAATTAGCATTTAGCCCGCGCTTTTTAATCTTCTAAGCTTTAAAGTTTTAAAGCCTTGTCTACTTGTTTAACTTAGTTTGTAAACGTAACTTCTGTTGTTTTAAACGACTTCAAAACAAGGATATATTTATTTTTTGTTTGAATTGGATCTCTTAATCAGGTCTCATGGTAATTTTGTTAGCGTTGGACCTTGGCTTCCGAAGATATTGGTAGGTTTATAACAATCTGAGACTACCCCTTAACGATAACAACTACGATTAAGGAAAAGTTATATGATAGTTAAATATATTAAAGAAATAAAAGCGTCAATAGCCTAATGGTTTAGGGTACGGCCTGCGAATCGTAAGGTCGTGGGTTCGAATCCACCATTCGACTATTGCCGTGAACCATGTCCTAGCACAAGCTTAAGCTTAGTTGGAATGGTTAACAAGATTGTTAGTAATATTTCTGAAAAAAAAAGAAGAAATATTGCTAGCTTTCTTTTAAAAACAGGCACAGATCGTCGCTGTATAATTGTGTGTGCGGATTGGCAGACTTCACATGTCTTACGATATTTTCTAAAATTTGTACAGGTTTCCTCATGATGTTGTCTTTCCACCGAGTGCAATCGGTAAATAAAATTGCAACAAACAAATTTATTGGTGCGGGCACCGTGAATCGAACTCTTGTTGCTAACGTACTATGCAACTTGAGGCGCCTGGAAACAACTACCACGGCTCTAAGTGGTTTATACTTGTTGGTATTTCATTTAACAACAGACAGCACAATATTTAGCGTAAGAAAGTAATAGAAATACCTTCCTCCAGGTTTCATTTAAAATTTTCATTCTAGAATCTTCCAGTGATCCAGTGCACTACAATAGTGCGCTGTCGCGCGTGCCGCACCTACATCAATCCGTTCGTCTACTTCGTGGACGCCAAGAGATGGAAGTGCAACCTTTGTTACCGTGTCAACGATCGTGAGTATCAAATCAAAACCATCATTTTAAAATTAAAAAATGTAAAAAACTACCCAAACTCGTCTCCAAAAGTAGTCTACTGTCATATTGGATAATAAATAGTATTTATTTACTTAATAAGGTACACATTTCACAAACATATTAGTAATAAACAAGTTTACTTAGAACTACATATTATGTGCTGTTGTGTATGCCAATTATAGGTGTTTTACGGCGATCGCTATTAAAACGATGTAACTTTTTAATAGTCTTTTCTGTTATTATTCAGAAAAGACTAAGGTTACTAAAATGGCACTGGGCAGGACATGTATGTAGAATGGAAAACAATAGGTGGGCAAAGCGACTAACAGAGTGGGTACCACTGGAAAAAAAGAAGGAAGACCATTTAAAAGGTGGAGGGATGTCTTCAAAGACATATGTGGATCCCAGTGTATGCAGATAGCACGAGATAGGCAAAGATGGAGAGGTTTGGGAGAGGCCTACGCCTTAATGGCGACTACTACAAACCTGTAAATTAATTTTTTTAATGTGCATGTTACTTGTAGTAGCAAATAAAGGCTATTTTATTTTATTTTAGCTTTTTAATAATTAAAAAAAAAATCCAACAGTAGAATTAACATTATTCGATACAAGAGGAGAAAACAAAACAATTATGCAAATGTAAAACAAAAAGAGCTTTAAGGACCTTAATGTATGATTTAACAGATACTGTTTAAATTTAGTTTTAGATAGACTTGTTGCATTTAGCCCGTCCTTAGTAAAACTTTTGATAAAGGTAATATAACTAAAAGAATAAAAATGAAAATAAGCCTGTCGGCATTTTAACTATGGGAGGGTAGAATTAACAACAATTAAATAAAAAAACCTTGTGCCTGCGGTTGGCTCATTATGTAGCTACTGCGCTATGACACATATTGTTAGCCTGACTTGCATGTCATCGCTGATTATCAGCCAAAAAACTTATCGAAAGGTGGACGCTGTGTTTAAATTCAGTAGAATAGAATGTTTTCTAAAACTAATATAATAAGAATTCCAGATTAATAAATTGACATTATATTATATGAAAAACCCTTTTTCGAAACCCGCATGCATCTTATGGTATAAGTATCAAGTCTAGTCCCTTCTAGTGCATTTCACCCAGACAGTGGGGTATTTTTAGAAGATTTTCCTCTGAATAACAAAATAACGCTAGTGCCATGCACATGAATAATTGTCGCTGTTATTCATCCAGAGGGCCGTACCACATAGTAAAATACTTGATCTCTAATTAATGAATACGAAAACGCGCACGCAAATCCACGTATGAGCGCTAGTGGACATTTTTTTAAATTTATTTTGATATAAAAAGTACAATATCTTGTAATATTAAATAAGTTAACACAAAATAAATTTGAAATATTGACAAGGAGTACCCAATATTTCTTACACTAATATCAAGTTTAAGCCAGTAAGTAGTACATTAAATGTGCCATGTACAATGTCGAGTCGTCACTTTTTTGTAAGAGAAACGCTCTATCCAAGTTCAACTTCTGAAGTACTACTGTTGTTGAGAGTAAATTGATTTATTAAATTAAAATATTTTGTCTAAAATACTTAAACTTAAATCTTGCATTCTATACACACACACACACCGACAAACACACGCACAACTTACACACTGCATGCACTCACACAATCACATTGAATATTGTTAAGAAATTAGTAGCGAAGTCCTTGCGCCTTCCGGAGAAAGGACAAGTTATGTCGGACCTTATTATATACTTTCTAGTAATAGCTTGTAAGAGCTAAGAAAATGCAGTCCTGAATGGCCCACTAGCGTAGTAAATGCCTCTACTCACTCAAAACACCCACATTATATTCGGAGGAAAACAGACGCGGGTAAAGTAGTCCAGTTCTTTGTTCTGGAACATTTTGGTATTCGTACAGAATAATAAAATGCGAAGCGATTCGTTCGGATTTATTTAGGTAAAAATATATGTGCAAAGGCGAACTTAATGCTATTTAGCATTTTCAACCAGCTAATGTTCAGTGGTTTATAGTATTATGCTGAAAATATTTTGTTATCACTTGATAGGAATTAAGATAAGTATTTGTTTACGTTGATAGCACGTCGTTTACTTATTGCCTTTAGTCGCGGTTTGTTCAACTCTATTTATTTGTATTTTTATTCTCGTTAAGGGTAATTAATGTAATATGTTTCAATGTCCTACATTTACACCTACTCTGTTTTTATTCCATTCGAGTTCTAACATAGTGTTGTTAGCTTTAAAGCTAGAACTGTAGAACGTGAAACAAGATACGTAACTAACATTATACCACCATACCTATTTAGAACTTCTTACAGTATATGTATTGTTAGTATGTGTTTACATTTAAAGATTGCTAAAGATTGCCTGGAAGAAATCGGTTTTTGAAAGGCCGCCCGTAATTTTACTTTTATGAGTTACTATTTTTAACGAAACGGAACTATAATGATTTTAAATAAATAAAACAAATTATTAACGACACATTCATTTTACTTTGTATGATTCGTTATAAAAAACCCAATTAATACTAACATGGCTTCCCTTGAAGGGTTTTATAGCAAATCTTTTTTAAAGGGAGCGTGTGAATATCCTATAAGTTCCTGCTTTGAGCATATCCTCCTTCCGTCATATTTGGTTCTCTTGTGATCAGTGTGGGGACTGTGATCGTCGATTAAAGTGGAACCTAGCAGGGACAGCGAAGAGACTTATTTTCCTGTCTATTGCAAACCCCTCTGTCCCTTTCATAGTGGACACAGATCTGACCTTATGACCCGTAAACGTATCGTTTAGACATCTTGCAGGGATAAAACCTGTCATATAAAATTGCAGTACCCGAAGAATTTCAATACGACCCGGTGAGCAAGTCGTATGGCGAGCCTACACGTCGACCAGAGATCAAGTCAGCCACCATCGAGTTCATAGCGCCCGGCGAGTACATGCTGCGGCCACCACAGCCTGCTATCTATCTCTTCCTTTTCGATGTGTCGCAGATTGCGAGGGACTCAGGTTATTTGCAGGTGGGTTATTTTAAAGACAGCCTTGCCCTTTCATAGTTTTATTTTGCTCACGTAGCCTACTGGTGTACTGGCTCGTAGAATAAGGCTACGGTATCCCCTGCCTGTCGCAGAAGGCGACTAAAAAGGGCCTTGGGTTCACGGGGCGACAAGGGCGTTTCACTGGAAATCCCGGAGATCCCTCACCAGGAATGGCCCTGATAAAGAACTTGTAGGGAGTCAACAAGGTGCGTGTGGGGCCATACGGCCAGAGCACGCGTCCCGCGTTTCGGCCCATATAACCGCGAGGTTAATGAGGCCATGGGAGTTGGGGGTAGAGGGCCACCAGACGGGGAGGGCGTTTATTCTCCGTTACTGAATAGTTGTTAATTGACATTTGCTTGTGCAGGTAGTGTGCGATACATTAAAGGAGAAACTTAACGAGTTGCCAGGCGATGCGCGGACCCAGCTCGGCTTCATTTGCTATGATGCGCACGTTCACTTCTACCTGATGTCGGATGGACTCACGCGCCCTAAGGAACTCACCGTGCTGGATATTGATGGTCAGTTATTTGGTCAATATGACACTTTCCTGGACAGAGTCAACCACATAGGGTTAACAAATGACATGAATGTAGAGCACGTGTTTGACGAGCATTTAATGTAGATGTATGGATTTGAATGAAATAATAACAATGATCTGTGCCTTAGCAGCAAGGAGCTGCAATGGAACCAGAGGGGCTGCTTAACTGGCTTGAATGTTTGTGGATCTATTACAATCAGTATTTCGAAGATAGAAAGCGAAAATGTCAAACCTCTCTTGTTCATTGTTTTTAATTAAATGCGCTAAGCGATCAGTTGTCCAAAGAAGCAAAAAACAAAAGTGCAAAAATCCTTTTCGGATGCTTTAAGTCTGTGTGTTGGTAAAAATTATTATAAAGCTTTAAATTTTTTCTATTTTCTTGGATCCGGTGTAACATTGCAAATTTTTTGATATGACACTTCCGCTTTCTACTGTCGATATTGATATCTAAGTAAATATATAATGAGCATTTTAATATCAGAGTTTAGACAGGATTGTACAATGTTCCCTTATTTCGTCTTGTAGATGTCTTCCTACCATCACCGGAATCTCTGCTTGTGAACCTGGGTGAATGCCGAGACATGATTAAGTACTTTCTCACGGCGTTGCCCGCGCGGTACTCCACACCGGGCGTGCCGGTGTCCGCGCTAGGAGCGGCTTTACAGGCGGCTTATAAACTTTTGGTGAGTATTTTTATTTATGTTAAAAACTTTTTTTTAAAATACTTTCTTAGCCAATGCTTAACAACCATCCTACCTAGTTAAGTGGATATGTGGTCCTGGATGCTAAGGCGTACTAGCTTAGTAAATGCCTATTCACTCTACTCTTGAAAGAAACAATGCAGAAAACTATTCCAGTTCCATCCCTTTGCTGTACAAATAATGAAAGACGAAGCTAAGCACGAAGCTAAGCGCTTTGTTCGGGATTTGAGGGATGTCCACGATAATGAATGTATAAATGAATGAAAGTAAGAACTTCTTACTTTCATTCCGCTTTCATTTCGTTTCATTCTTACTAAGAAGTAAATAAATAAATATTTGTTACTATAGATTTGTCAAATGACATTTCAGGCACCAACAGGGGGACGCATCACAGTGTTTCAAACATGCCTGCCCAACATTGGACCAGGAGCCTTACAATCCAGGTAAGTGTCCATTTGTAGACCATACAAAGAAGCTTTACAACCAAAGAAAGAAGACATTTCCAAAGAAGTTTATGTGTAAATAATTAAATAAAAATAAAAATTTATTGATAAAAACTTTGAAATGTTGTAAGTTTAGCACATAGGTCTGAGACTGATAATATTTTGTATATCCCTTTTCTATTACAGGGAAGACCCGAACAGCCGTTCTTCCAGTGAGGTGGCTCATTTAAACCCCGCCAGCGACTTCTACAAACGGTTGGCGCTGGACTGCAGCGGCGCTCAGGTGGCCGTTGACCTGTTCCTGCTCAGCTCGCAGTACTGCGATCTGGCAACGCTTAGTGAGTATATCTAGTATCTTTAAACGAGCAATTCTTGTATATACATAAACGGAATCTCGGAAATGGCTACAACGATTTTCATGAAATTACATGCACGGGGTTTTTTGGAAAATGGCGTTTTATCCGCCTTTACCCTATTGTTAGTTCAGTACAAGGTGTTGCAAAGCAACAGTAAGCCAATTTGGTTTGTCGTTAGACCAAGAAAATTAATTACTTATATTATTTATAAAATACTTGTTCACTTAAGAATGCTTAAAAATCATCAAAATAAAAAAAATAAAAAATTGGAATAAAAGATTTGCAAAAAAATAACACTGAACAATTTTCGGTCATCCAGGCGCTGTTATGTATATTATATATTATACTATTGTCTTTCCTATTCCCATTCTTTGAAAAGTGAAAAGTAAGTTAATTTGGATTTGTAGAAATTGCGGAAACAAATTGTAGAAATGTTGACGACAATAGCCATTACGAGGGTAGAGTCCTGACTTGAGGAGTCACAACGAGGACTCTACCCAGTCAAGTCCATATTTCTGTGAATATATTGTCCTTCTTTACTTTTGCTATCATTTTCCTTATTCTCTTATATATCCTAGTACTTGGGGATGTCTACGGTCTCTTGAGCATTCATCCTGTCTCGTTCATAAATAAAATAAAGACAATAAAAAAAATATCCTACTTAAATAATATTTGTATATATACATATATATATATTATCTTTTTCTGTTTTCCTTTTTATATTTTTACCTTTTCACTGGCTTAAACATGCTTACAATACAACTTGGTATTAGTGTAAGAAATATTGGGTACTCCTTGTCAACATTTTAAATTTATTTTGTGTAACTTATTTTATATTACAAGACTGTTTGTACCAAAATAAATAAAAAAAACAATTATTGGTAATAACTGAAAATGTATATATATTTACAAACAAGTGTCAGGCGAAGCTGATACATTGTAACGTTGATTTGAATCGTCTGTGTTGTCTGTCAGGTGGTATGAGCAAGTTCAGCGCGGGCTCAGTGTACCACATACCGCTGTTCCGTGCGGCGCGCGCGTGGCAGTCCGATCAACTCGTCAGGATGCTCACCCGCTATCTCACGAGGAAGATTGGTTTCGAAGCCGTCATGCGGGTCAGGTGTACGAGGTATGTCTATTTATCTGAGTTTTGGCCATGTTTTTGTGAAAATAACCTAAACAAAACGCCAAGTGCACTCGCTAAGCAAATATTAATTCAGTCGCACTTTTAACTCTACACAGAGTGGTCCGCTTTTCACCAAGCTTATTAGGTCCCATATATGACAGGTGAGCATCCCCATATACCGGGCATAAAGTTTTTAGCAAAATTATAATTAATTATTGTATTTAAGTTTTTTCTTTTCACTATACATTTATTTCATATTTTCAGGGGTATTGGGATCCATACGTTCCACGGTAATTTCTTCGTGCGTTCCACGGACCTTTTGTCACTACCGAACGTGTCGCCGGACGCCGGATTCGGCATGCAGCTCACCATTGAAGAGTCGCTCTCCGATCTCCAGCAAGTTTGCTTCCAGGCCGCTCTGCTCTACACGAGCAGTAAAGGTATTATTGTACTGACATTGTTATTAAGTAATTAAAAAAAACTTGTTGTATTTTAATTTAAATGGATTTTTTTAATTTTAATAGAAAATTAGTAATAATCTTTTAATTTTCGCTTTTTATCAGGAGAGAGAAGAATACGTGTCCATACACTCGCGTTGCCTATAGCGAGCAACTTGACAGACGTATTGCACTCTGCTGACCAGCATTGTATCATAGGACTACTTGCTAAAATGGGTAAGTACACTACTACGTGTTTCGTTTACGTTCTTTGCAGGCTTTGTACTGCGCATAGGTCAATATATGTTTTGCACACAATTGACCCACCATACCAACAGTGTGCCCCCTGTTCCCTAGTGTCCCCTTGCTGCATTATTGAATGTAGAAAGAAGAAAAACCTTTACAATTATATTTACGTTTTCTTGACAGTATTGCTCAGGCTAAGGGACCTAAAAGGGCTGAGCCACCTCACAAATTCCATTGGATCTGTAGCAGCCAGATCTCTGACCGGTCAGGGACGAACACGTATATATTTTTTATAGGGGAAAACAGTATATATTTTTTCTTTTTGTAGCGGTAGACCGTTGCGCGTCAGCCTCGATGTCGGAAGCGCGGGAGGCCTTGATCAACGTGGCGATAGACGCGCTGTCGGCGCACAAGCTCGCGCAGAACCTGCCCGCGGGCAACGTGAGCAGCGCCCTGCACGCGCCTTTCTCCCTGCGCCTGCTGCCGCTCTACCTGCTCGCACTACTCAAGAGGGTGACTGGATTTTACATCTAATGAATATCTACATATGTTTTATGAATCGACCTTTGAACTTAGCCTAAATCGTTAATCAATTCGTCTGTAGTCATTTTATAAATATAGTTGATGGTTTGTACAGAAAGCGTTCCGCACGGGCACGTCGACACGCCTGGACGAGCGCATAGCGGACATGTGCGACATGAAGACGTTGCCGCTCGTGCAGCTGCTGCGCGCCGTCTACCCTGACCTCTACGCCGTGCACGATCTGCTGGCGTATACACCACGAGTGGAAGACGACGACGACGACCATTCACCGGATCCGCCGCGGATGCACCTCTCCGCTGAACGGTGAGAGAGCTATACTTGACAAAAGAAAAGTTTTTAACCATTGCCATAGCTATAACCTTACCAATTGTTGACGTTCCACGACTGTACGTTTCTCTGCGTAACCTTTTTCAAAGCACTGGCAATCAAATCATGTGGAGTCAATTATCACCAGCTGTGTTTCCGAACCTATTTGCTAATCTATGTAGTTCGTCACAAAGAAAGATATATTTTTTGTGTTGTAGAATCAATTCAAACGGCGCGTACATTCTGGACGACGGGGAGACGTATATAATGTACGTGTGCTGTCAAGTGAATCCAGCCTTCCTGTCCGAGACCTTCGGCGTGACCGCCTTCAGTCAGCTGCCCGACGAGGCCCGCAGCCTGCCGCGTCTCGACACCACCGGCAGCCAGCTATTGCACGCCTTCATAGAAAAACTCAACGAAGACAGGCCGTACCCCTCCAGTATACTCGTGCTCAGGTTGGTCTCAGTCAATATCTCCACACATATGTGCCATATCCATATATGGAAAGGGTTTCCTGTCATAGTCGAGTTAAAAATATCGAACGAATAGTTTCATTGTCAGTTAAATAGCAACCGACCGAGTCGTGGTTCGGCCCTTTTGGGTGTCCTCGGACCGGAATGCTTACGTGTAACATAGTAACCATCCAAGCCGAGGTTACCCCTCACCGGGGGGACCCTTGTGTCGAGTTACTAGCGATAGAGGTTCAGGCTAAGCGACCTAAGAGCTATGCCACCTCTTAATCCGGTGAAGCAGTTAAGGTCAGCTTCTCTGGCCATTCTGTGTAGTTTGTTATTGCCAGGATTATATGGCTAATCAAACAAGTCTTAATTTAACTAAAAGTGAATAAGATATAAGATTTGTCTAAAGATAAAAAGACTACAATTATTTAAGATTATAATTTGTTATATAAAATTTGTATTCCATCCCTACACTAAACAATTTGTGGAAGAGCCGCAGTCGTGAACTCGAAGAGCCCAGGGTTGCCAATTACTGCTCTAAACCATTAGGCCAGTGTTTCTCAACCACCGTGCCCGGCACTTTTGGGTGCCCGTGGCAACTAAAAGTATTAGTGTATTCTAAAAGCGTGCCGTCAAAGTTTTGGATATATACATAATAATATTAACTTGTAATTAATACCTTAATAAACGTAGCGTTCATTTTTTAGTAAATATTATATTATTTCGCACATTTGAAATGATTATCATTATCTATTTTATGTAGTGTATAAGTAAATAATTTTTAAACTTAAAAGATAAGTTTAAAATTTATTTACTACTAGGATACCCAGCTCGCTTCGCCGGGCTAGATTTTGCTTTATTTTATTGAAACAATAAACTTACATCATTAAATATTTAATTTAACTCTCATAATATATAAAATTATTAATTTCTCTCCGTATTCATTCTCTTCTATTCTCTTCTCGGGCGGGTGATATTACCTATCAGTAAATACAATATCATTCTTATAATTTATTCAAAAACATATCGGGCTCAAGTTAATGTCAGAAATAAAAGAACAATGTATGGCTTATTTGACAGTTCAAAAAGAAGAGTGCTCCGATCGTCACCAAACTTTATAGGATTACTCGCCAGTTTAACCTGAAGATTGCCTGAAAGTTTCATTGAAATCGGTCCAGACGGTTCGGAGCCTTTACGGATCATACCCACACATTTTCTCTTTTATGTATATAGATTCTTTGAGGGTAGCCAAATTTTAAAATTGTTAAAAGTTGCAACAAAAATAGATTAAGAATTACCACATATATAATTTTGCCATTCTTATCTATCTATACCCCTATATATACTGATAGTTTTAAAAATTGTGATGTCTAATTTTTATATATTTCAGGGATAACTCACCATCCCGGCAGCAGTTCACCGAGCGCCTAGTGGACGACAGAGTAGAGTCTGCATTCTCCTACTACGAGTTCTTACAGCACGTGAAGAATCATGTGAAATGAGTCGAGACGGTCTTGTGAGTGATTTCACACTGCGACCCCAACGCTGGACACTATTACACGTGCCAGCGTTTGCTGGGCGAACCTTATAGTGACATGAGTTTATCGCGACACTGCCCTTGATACAGATTAACTAGCTTTTGAGATGATTTTATGTAATGTATTACAAGCAATTTACAAGAAACGAAATCCAAACGAAGCGCTTTGCTTCGTCTTTCATTATTCGTACAGCAAAGGACTGTAATGGATTGCCCGTGTCTGCCTTCCTTTTCGATTACTTAATGTGGTTTTTTTCAACAGTATAGTACAGTATACATACAGATGTAATGAGAAATTATTTTCTTTCGGGAAAACTCTGATCTTTATCGGAATACGATGACACCCGTACTCTTTATGAATGATCGAGAGAGCACGATAAATACGAACTTTTCCGAAAAATTACGAAGGAAAATCTTTTCTCACTATATCTATACTAAGATGGTCCGCCTTACTTTTAAGGGCTGCATTTCCACTAAACTTCATGTGGGATTGTGATTGATCCGCAAAGAAAAAGCCCTTCTTGTAAATTGCATGGATAATATACAATGATATTTGTCGATATCAATAAATGTTGCCGTTTTTCAAACGTTTTGTGATCTTTGATAGTCCCATGAACTGAATACAATAAATATATTAAAGCCACATTTCGTTTGCCTTTATATATTTGCATTCAATGAAACGGAATAAAGAATACGGAAATGCGAAACGTTTTATAGTCTAGATTTAAGTGATTGAGGCTATCAAGAATTTAGTGTTAACGATACAGGTATTCGAAACGAGAAAAAGTAAAATTGGTAGAATCGTTTTAATTTAGCATTGATACCCTAGTGGCTAAGCGTTTCGACTTACGATCTGATGGTCGCTAGTTCGAATCCCCGTCGGCTTGTACCAATGAATTGCATTAGACTTCATAAGCTTGGTGAAAAGAGGAAGCGTCTTTCTCTGTCTACCCTAACCATTATAAGGTCGTGATATCTTTATTTTTTTATAGTTTAATTTCAAGGTATATAAATATACATATAAATCGTATAAAATGTTTAGTTCATTTAAACGAAGTTATATAATAAATTACAAGATGAAAAACTTAATCAATTATGACAATATAACAAATTATACACATTAATTACACAACATGTATGTATATTTATAATCAAATTAAAAACCACCTATTTACTATTATTTCTTCTAATTATTCATGATATCTACCTCGCAGGGCCGTATTTCAGAATCATATGTTCCCATAAAACGATATGACTTTCAGAAGTTTCTAGAAAACCTGCAACTCAATTGCTGTGTGGGCATTGGTACTGTTTATTTATTATCAGATGATCGATTGTCATTTTACACTTACATTATTCATTTTGTATGCTTTATCACAAATATCAAGAAAACTCTTAAACTATTTAAATTAAAAACATTGAATATGAACAAATGGTAGGGGTAATGTAGCTATAAGAGTTGCCTTAAATATGTTAATATCCATACTCTCTACTTATACATATATACTATTTTATCTAGCTATTATTTTACCTCACAAGTCTAGTTCCGTTAGACTTATATGACGATAATACTTGTAGCACCTGCAAGAAAATATTTTGCTTCCATCTAACGAGATCTATAAAACGGACTCAGAACGAACGTTTGAACGTCGACAATAGCAATATCGACAATAGCGTCGACAATATTCAAACCATCTATTGATTTTGTAACCCAATTCCAAATTCCAATTTTTTTTTGTTGACGGGGTCTACTTCTTCACGGCGGGGATTTTACCCACTAAAACCTCCCCGGTGGCCCTATTTGATCATTGATCTATTTTTTGAAGTTCGAGTGTTTGTTCTAGGTGTATAAACGTCAACAAACGAGTTCCCAAGAAATATGGGATTATGGATAAAAATAATCATTACATATCCCAAATTCAATATTTAAGTCAATCGAAAACGAAGTGAATATAGAACAAATGGTAGGGGTAATGTAGCTATAAGAGTTGCCTTAAATATGTTTATTTCCATACTCTCTACTTATACATATATACTATTTTATCTAGCTATTATTTTACCTCACGAGTCTAGTTCCGTTAGACTTATATGACGATAATACTTGTAGCACCTGCAAGAAAATATTTTGCTTCCATCTAACGAGATCTAGAAAACGGACTCAGAACGAACGTTTGAACGTCGACAGCTTATGATATTCAAACTATCTATTGATTTTGTAACCCAATTCCGAATTACAAATTTTTTTTGTTGACGGGGTCTACTTCTTCACGGCGGGGATTTTTACCCACTAAACCCCGCCCCTCCCTCTCCCCGGTGGCCCTTCCCCGGTGCATGGCGAGGGGCTCCGGGATCTCCAGAGGAATGCACCGGAGCCCCTCTACACTATGCTCTTCAGAGAACACGTCTCGGTGGGGGGGGGGGAGAGGTAAATCACTCCCCCCTTTTAACCAAACTCGACTTATATAACCTTCCTCTCCAGAAAGACCCGACTAATTGCACCATAGGTTGTTTCTTACAACGCAACCTTGACGTCACATATTGCCATCAATAAAATATTAAAGTAATTCATATAATCAAAGGTCGGTACTAAAACGAACGTTACAGTACGTACCTACTACTTCTAAATGTTGCTTATTGGTAACCACTAACGTTACGTGTTAAGAGTCGAATTATAGACACAGCGCTAATAACAGTAGTCCTCAAGTAGCGATTGCTGTCTCTATCTCGCAGAAAAAGAACGTGAGAGTTTATATATATATGTATATATATTATATCGCATTCTCACCGCATTCATTCCACTCTTACGCTTATTCTGCTACTATATACAATTCTTCCAATTCTATATATATAAGTCGTATTTATAATTCACTAAAAGTTCAGCCTTTGATACGACCAAAATAATTAAAAGAATTAAGGTTTATAAATTGTGATTAAGATATAAGTAATTTTAAAGATAGCAATAATATGAGAGATTAAAGAAAATTACTGTGCCGGCTGCCGCTTGCCTTGCTGCAAGAACCTGAATAAGTCAGCTGGTAGACAATAATAATGGCTCATAGATTCCAAGTATAAAATGCCTAGTATCATGTTTTATGTGACGCAAGCAAGTATATATAGCCTTTTTATGAAGAGCATAGTAGACTTGTAGTAACGTCGGTTTCCCAACTGTTTTTCATTGGTCCTCCTCGTAGTATATGGTGACCTAGACGGAGTTCTGAGACTCGTTGTAACAAGTAATAACTCAACGTTCCGTCCGTTGTTGAACATTGACAATCGGAATCAATTTGTGATGTTATGATAACGTGCGTAATAAATTGTATTCTATTTCTAAAATGCATTCGATCCACGTTGCCAGCACCAGTGAAATTGTTATTATATGTCACGTACTAAAATCGATAAAAGCGAAAGCTAACCCTGTCTACCCCGCTGGGGTTAATAAGACGTGAAAGCTTATTTTTTAATATTAGGAATATGGTGAAAGATTAAATAACAGACTAGAAATGTAGTTACAACAAAACATATTTGCGATTTTTATCTCTATTATGTTCTTCCTAAAAAGGGTCGATATTACCTCTTACAGGTAAAGAAAGCGGATAGAATTAATAATGTACATATAAAGTTTAAATAGGAATAAAAAAACTTTAATGATAACGAGGCGGGTTAGTAATATATTAAGTCATCATTCAAGCATGTTTATTGTTAAAAATGGCGGCCATCTTGGTTCATGTTAAATTGTCCTCTTTATCATTTGTAATACCAATGTGAATCATAATCGTAATGTACATAGGTCAATAACCCGCGCAGTATTTTATTGGGTGACTTATTCGGCAACGAAATTATATCAATTGTAAATGAGATCAATTACTTATTTATGCTTATAAATGGGGAGAGGATTTTTCTTGCTTTTATTGTGAAAATTACAAAATCCTTGTACTATATTCGGTCATCAAGTTTGTCCGGTATCTAATTGCACTCCTGCGGTACTATGATGCCAATTAGGACGGCATATCGTCTAGTCTTTTCTACCGAGACTGGTCTTCTCCTAGTAATCCCATTGAAGCATTAGACCGAGTCGTGATCGGTCAGAATGTTATCGTGGATAGAGTGTTAATCTATCATGGATTTAACTCCTTCTGCTTCTTAATGTGGTGAAGTTATAAAAGCCTCACGATTGCAATCGGCAAAAAATAACATTGAAATTTATACCATAAATTCCTTCCTCGTCATAAATATTTTGTTTTCTTAACCTCCACTTTTCCATTTATACCGACTGGATCGTTTTTTTATTATAGCTTGCATAACTCGATTTTGCAAGCATTGGTCATTGTAGGTAGTATCTCCTAGTATGAAGTTTCAGGCAGTTCTATTCTGGGCGTTTTAATCGTTTAATTACAATGCGATCATTAGACCTAGGTCTAGTATAGGTTTCATAAAATGACCATACCATCTAAACCTAGTCTCGGACTGGTTTATAGTTTGACGAACTTCGTTCGGCCTCTGACGTACTCGTTACGTATTTTATCATTATTCGGTATTAGGTGTATGTGTAATTATCATTTTAATCGTTTAATTACAGTGCGATCATTAGACCTAGGTCTAGTATAGGTTTCATAAAATGACCATACCATCTAAACCTAGTCTCGGACTGGTTTTAGTTTGACGAAGTTCGTTCTGCCTCTGACGTACTCGTTACGTATTTTATCATTGAGTCCAGCCGATATCACCCGCATTTATGCTTGTGTCAAGCTTCCGCACCCGACTCTTGCTGGCCACGCTTCGCTGGCATCCAATATCGCTGGTGGTACTGCTGCTTTCTACGACTAATTTTGTAATTGAATTAAGTAAAATTGTTCATCCTTTTAACCATTGATTGAAGTTTGCTACAAGTTTATCTTATTTGTAACATATTTGGTTGTCTAATCATTTTAGCTGTTATTAGAGCCGGTACGTACACAGCATGTCGAATTTAACTGACTTCAAGAAAGGTCGGATATCAATTGGACATTGGGTTGTTAATTATATAATTTAGAAATTATTTTTTTTAAGGAATGTTTCCAAATTTAAATGGAACTCCATTTATTGGCATTAGACATTGGATTCCGAAATAAGGTATTTTATGTGTTGCAGATGAGTCTCCTAGAGATCGGTGATATAATTTTGGTGCTATTGCCCATGCGTTAGGGGAATCGGCTTGGGTCAAGGCGTGATGGATTTGGCACTTGATAGGGACTAGGTAACCATATCATACATTAGCCAAGTTGTTTACTACTGAGAATACTATCGGCATTTATCGACATCATCAAATTTTGAAATTTGTGCGTATCAATGAAACGACGATGGGTTCACCGCCTTATCTGTATAAGGATTTTAAAACGGTGTTATTAGCGGCACTGCAGCCTGCTCTTAATCACAAAAATGGATGGAAACGATGAATAGCGTTAAGTTCGTCTTTGTACATATATTTTGATGTAATAAAAAATCTTATCTCTTTGTTCAATGGTTTAATGAGTTGATGGATATTTTTTGATTTTCTTTACTTTCCCAGTTTGTTAAATATAGAAGTGTTTATTATTCAAAGGCGTGTCGTGAAGACTAAAAATCACTGTAGAGACGTTTCTTAATATATAAATAAATGAAATTTTAATATTTTTATCATTATTCGGTATTAGGTGTATGTGTAATTATCATTTTAATCGTTCGTATTTATGTTGATTGGATATTATTTCGATTGTAAATTTGTTAGATGTATTTATGATTTGTTAGTTGTATGTTTTATACTCGCTGGGCTTCGGTCAGTGGCATGTAAACGGACATGTTTACAAAAGCATAACGATAACATAACATATATTTAATATGTTGTTTTATGGCAATTGTAACTGTTTTATTAAATTATTCGCAGTATTAGTTACTATTAATGATTTCTTATTTGTCATCGTACATATATACATGTAGACGTTCATATGTTCCTAACGCGGGCAAACCAAATTCTGTACGGTAATTAGTTTTCAATTAATTTGACAAGGAGGTTTTTGTCGGTATTTTTTTAATTATTTTTTTTTAATGTTTGTGCACTCATAGCGCCGTCATTTATAAACCGATTTCGATTTTTTTTCCTAATTTTTAATTCGGAAAAATTTAAGGAAATAATATCAATGAAAGGAACTTTTTTGGCATAGGACCGAAGATATACCAAGAAATTTCTAAAAATCGTATAAAAGAATGCTTGTTGATTGTGATATTGGTAGGTTTATGATAATAAATACACTGAACTATTAAAAATAAACGAAGAAGAAGAAAGAAGTATGCGGGGGAAGAAAGAGAATATAGGCGCTAGAACGTAATATAACTATGATATTTCGGAAATAAAAGATGGCGCCAGCGCATAATAGCGTTTATTGTTTGATTCGAAGTCGGTTTTCGTTTCGAGGAACAAAACGAAGTGAAAATTTTTATTCACTGCTATTATACTTATTCAAATGCATTGCACGATGGAGGAAAATAAAATATTGCCATGTTTACATTTTTTTTCGGTGTTGTAACACTTTGGTAAAATGGGACAATCTGTGAATATTGAAGTATTGCGATATTATACGGCCACAATGTTGTGTGAACAAATTAAAGAGTCGTATAGTAACGTCATGCTTAACAAAAATAAAGCTTTGCACACACTGTCGAACACTCGAATATAAATAGTGGAAAGTTCGCTAGTGTGTAGTGAGCCCGGTAGATAATATGCGAATAATCATTAGGTAGATGTCAGCCGTAATTTGTATTAGAATAAAGTTATTATAAAAGATTGTAAAGATTTCAGAGATTATCAGAAATTGTATTTGTACTCGGAGTGAAAGAGAAATGAAGTCACATAAAGTATGATGAATTAGTTCAATGCCTTTACAGTTATTAGAACTAATTTACAAGGGCGGTTTGTGAAGTGAATTTCTCTTCTCACCGAGCTACGTTGCAACTATTAGCGGACTGAACCTGTGACCCAGCTAGCCTTGTAACATGTTTAAATATAATGAAACCAAAATAAATGTTGTTTTTTCCTAACACCACATCATCTTAGCGTCAAGAGCGTAATGGGTTATGTTATAGCAATTGTAACTGTTTTATTAAATTATTCGCAGTATTAGTTACTATTAATGATTTCTTATTTGTATGTTTTATACTCGCTGGGCTTCGGTCAGTGGCATGTAAACGGACATGTTTACAAAAGCATAACGATAACATAACATATATTTAATATATTGTTTTATAGCAATTGTAACTGTTTTATTAAATTATTCGCAGTATTAGTTACTATTAATGATTTCTTATTTGTCATCGTACATATATACATGTAGACGTTCATATGTTCCTAACGCGGGCAAACCAAATTCTGTACGGTAATTGGTTTTCAATGAATTTGACAAGGAGGTTTTTGTCGGTATTTTTTTTAATTATTTTTTTTTAATGTTTGTGCACTCATAGCGCCGTCATTTATAAACCGATTTCGATTTTTTTTTCCTAATTTTTAATTCGGAAAAATTTAAGCAAATAATATCAATGAAAGGAATTTTTTTGGCATAGGACCGAAGATATACCAAGAAATTTCCAAAAATCGTATAAAACAATGCTTGTTGATTGTGATATTGGTACGTTTAAACTAATAAAAATAAACGAAGAAGAAGAAAGAAGTATGCGGGGGAAGAAAGAGAATATAGGCGCTAGAATGTAATATAACTATGATATTTCGGAAATAAAAGATGGCGCCAGCGCATAATAGCGTTTATTGTTTGTTTCGAAGTCGGTTTTCGTTTCGAGGAACAAAACGAAGTGAAAATTTTTATTCACTGCTATTATACTTATTCAAATGCATTGCACGATGGAGGAACATAAAATATTGCCATGTTTACATTTTTTTTCGGTGTTCTAACACTTTGGTAAAATGGGACAATCTGTGAATATTGAAGTATTGCGATATTATACGGCCACAATGTTGTGTGAACAAATTAAAGAGTCGTATAGTAACGTCATGCTTAACAAAAAATAAAGCTTTGCACACACTGTCGAACACTCGAATATAAATAGTGGAAAGTTCGCTAGTGTGTAGTGAACCCGGTAGATAATATGCGAATAATCATTAGGTAGATGTCAGCCGTAATTTGTATTAGAATAAAGTTATTATAAAAGATTGTAAAGATTTCAGAGATTATCAGAAATTGTATTTGTACTCGGAGTGAAAGAGAAATGAAGTCACATAAAGTATGATGAATTAGTTCAATGCCTTTACAGTTAGTAGAACTAATTTACAAGGGCGGTTTGTGAAGTGAATTTCTCTTTCTCACCAAGCTACGTTGCAACTATTAGCGGACTGAACCTGTGACCCAGCTAGCCTTGTAACATGTTTAAATATAATGAAACCAAAATAAATGTTGTTTTTTTCCTAACACCACATCATCTTAGCGTCAAGAGCGTAATGGGTTATGTTATGGCATTCTTTTCAAAATAAAATCATTTCTTTTATTGGAACGAAGTTCCTTACGAGAGACTTAGAGGAGATAGGGGTTCTGCTGCGCGACTGAACTAAAATGTGAGAACAAAACCGTAAGAAAAATATATAACGGAAGGGCCTTATAGTGTTATGTTCTACAGGCGGCCGATAGCGTTCAGAGGTTCAGGCTAAGCGACCTAAGAGCTATACCACCTCTCAACCCGGTGAAGCAGTAAAGGCCAGCCTCTCTGGCCAAATGTGTAGTTCGTCATGATAAATACAAACATACAAACTCTTTGCTTCCTCAACAAAGGAAACAAATATTAGTGTTGTAATAGGAGTGTTTTTCTATAAACGCGTATTTTTATTTTATGGGTGGGTCCTTCTCCACCATAAAAAAATGGTCCTTCGAGCCGGATGATGTGTAAAAATGTAGTGATGACGTTTAACAATTATAAGTTACGGTAACATGTTTTAAAATAATTTATGTATATTAAATAAGTAATAACAATATAATTGTGTTGAAAATCAATAAAAAGATATGTTTTTTTAATGATGACACTACATCATTTTTTTTCTAAGCAAGTGCCTGGCCCCGATCGCACCTGATGTTGAGTGGAAAAATATTTTTTTTTAGACTTGGTCCGTGTCGAGCACATCAGCCTTTAACTTACTACTTACTTTAACGAAATATTCCTCAGATATGCGGATTTCCTCGCGATGTTTCCTTCACCTCCGAATATCTCGATATAATAAAACTCGAAAAAATTATATATAATAAAAGTCATGCTTAGATTTGTTGAATCTAAAAACGTTAATTTTTAAAAGTACCAAAACAATTAATGTATAAAAGTCATCCAAATCATTGTTTTTTTTCATGCGAATTTCCATACAAAACGCATTCCAAACACGTGTCAAAGCTGTGCTTGTCCACTTCAAACGGCCAGTGGTCCTTGGGTGCATACTCGCTTCTCCTGAATATCTGGTTGTCTATCAAGGCCCAGAACCAGAGATAGTTTCTCGCCCGCAGGAACTTGGCCGTGGCGTCCAGCACTGCGTCAACAGCGCGCATACACACCGGGTCTAATTCTGCTGGTGTGTTGAACATGAGGTTCCGGATATTGCATCTAAAAACCTGAGAATGACATATGACATCCATATTTTTTTTGACCAGGCTATCACATAGTCCGCCACTTCTGACTTCGGCTATAATCATTGCTTGGCGCAAGTCGTTGATGCATTTTCAACTGGCCTTATTAATTATATTATATTACTGAACTTATTTTTAAAGTACAACTTCTTTTGAAACGCTTGACTTGGGGAGTAAACTGGGAGTAATGCGTTACGAAAAGTGTGATCGGGCGAGGCGTAAGGAAGTTTAATTAGAGATACATGTTAGTGAAGATAGAAAGAGGAAGAGTTACGTCTCGTATATCTAAGACAATGCAGGCCTTGTCTGTATTACTCTGTAGGAGCAAGAGAGCGAGCGCTTATTTTCTCTCTTGAACAATCGTGTATATATTTTATTTATATAATATATACACAAAATACATATAAAAATATACGTAGAAAAAAACTTTAACTTCAGTCGTGTCTGTCTAAAGCACAATCGTTTTATGACATCTAAGGAAAAATATTCAAAAGATACGGTAGGTGTCCAGAGGGCGTTCTACGCTTACCCTGAAACCCTGAAGCACAGAAATCCCTACCGGATATTTACCAATTACCACTTCAGTTGGTAAGTACCTAACAAGTCGGATAACTATCTCTGAATAGTGTTATGATAAGAGCACTGTAATTGCCTGGAAATGGAATCAATATCATTATAATTATTTAATTTACGAAATTTTAAATACCTCATGGCCACACATCTCCAGCATGCAATAGTTGACGAACTCGACGGGGACTAGATCAACGCGGTAACCAAGTTTCCGCAGGTGTTCTGTTGAATATTTGATGCTCCTCGTTACTACATAATAAATAAATGTATACGTCGCTACATCACTGGAGGCGGACAGACAGAACATAAATACACTCTTTAGTGCATTTATTATCTCCTAGACACGACTCGGTTTGAGGACATCTCTATACACAGAGGACAAATTTTTGTAAATGATTTTTTTGTATTTAAGAAACATAAAAACGGTCACTCCGTTTTTATTCTTCATTAGCACATATGCGTTAGGATTGCAAGATTCAAGGAAAGTTGAGCGTTTAGCCACAGCTTAACGACTTCACTGCTATCGGTCACGTTTATCACAGTATGTAAAAATTTGTGTTAATTTGTTGATGATTAAATTATTAAAAATCTCCATTTTGGTAAATATTCATAATTAGTTAAGTCTTTAGTCATGGGGCGAGATGGGATTGCGTTAGCATTGATCAGCACATGGCGGAGAATGGCTCACTATAGAGATTTTCATCAATAGGCCTCCACTAGGCCGACCTCGACATAACTTTGCCGTCCAGCGGGCACGTGTGGATAAAAGCATTTCCTTCCATTAAAAATCCAAAAAAAAGGAAGATCTTTGGTTGAACAAGGCACAATACCAGCTTTACTCTCAATGCCGGATTTGTTAGTCGTTTACTAAGAAAGATTTTTTTTAATGACGATCTATACAGATTGGCCAGAGAAGCTGGCCTTGATGTCTTCACCGGATTGAGAGATGGCATAGCTCTTAGGTCGTTTAGCCTGAACTTCTATCGCTAGTAACTCGACACAAGGTGAGAAGATTTTTAGTTGAACAAAACACAATACATAAGAGTAGCTTAGCTTTACTCTCAGTGCTGCATTTGTAACTTTAGTAAGAACGACAGTGATAATAAATTGTTACGAACCTCTGAGTCCTCTCAATTTTTGTGGTTTGTGAGAGATTGTATGAAATGCATTATATGGTCCGTAGTATATTCTTACATAGTGAAAAGTCATAGCTTTTTCAAAAACATTTATAAATCTAAAATGTAAATAATTGACAATTTATGAATAAAGTTTTGACATGATAATTGAAGATAATATACATTCACAGATAATTTTCTATATACTGGAATATTGTAATAATAAAATACACTAAATATTTCATGTATTTATATTTATTTGCAACTATAGATTATAAACATTTTGGCAAATATAAATATAGCCAAAATATTTAACTAAGGATATTTAAAAATAATAAAAGACAGCTGTTATTACTCCTGACCGGGTCAATCGGTATTTGCACAGGTGATTTTCTTACATAAGGCGGTTATGATGGATATTGTATACTCGTAGAACTGCTGGAAGGAAATTGGAGCACGATACAAAAATTCCTTGGAAGGCCAAGGCCAAGTTGCTTGTGGCTATGGAACCCAAGATGTCCTTCAAAATAAAATGCCCCGTTCTTCATCCAAAGTTACAGTACCGTCTATCTCACATCTTAAGAAATGAATAATTAGTATACGCTTAATATAATATATGCTGCAAATTTACATCGTGAGTAACGTCGGCGTGGATGTAAGAAATCATCAAATTAACTATATGTTCGTGATGAATTTGGTGCGTTATCTTAAGTTTTCCTCGACGTCAGCTTCAATGGAATCCCTCCCACGACACCTTGGACCACGTTCATCCAATGATTCACCTTTAAATCTCGTCTAGTATCCTTCGAGGGAAGCACAGTGAACTTGTGCAGCAAGGCAGCTAGTCCTGCCAAAGATTGCATCTCACCAAGACGAGTTCCTGAAAGATATTTATGATTGCTAGAGATACATAAATTTGTTGAGCACTAATAGCATAGTAAATAATATTAGATAGTTCAGAAGTAAGAAGCTCACTTTTCATTTCACGGTACGCGGGACAAGCGTTAGACTAGCTTGGTAAATGTCTGTTCACTCCTCTGTCAAAGACTGTGCAACATTGTAATTGGAGGTAAAGACTAATCTGGGCAATTTTTAAATCGTAAGAATGGAACTTCTTAACAAAACGACAATGGGTCTTGCCGCGACCGTCAGAGTTTGCTAGTCATTTTATCGCGATACCACCCTTTTATGGGAAGCCCATAACGGGTAGGTAATGCAAATATGCAAAGCAGATTGTATTCATGTGTTGTTAACTCTGGCCACTACAATGATTTTATTATTTTTTTTATTTTAAGCAATCACTGCCGCATATAAATATATACATAATATAGCAAGCGTCGCGGAGTTACGATCCCGTTTGCATTTTTCGTCATAGTATTTCGTCGTTTCGTCTAGTTTGTTCCGTGAATGTTATTGTTATCGGTTATTAATCAGTGAACTAATAACTTAATTGCTATACCTTATTTTTCGAAGTGCACTGTAAATACAACGCGACTATAGATGGGATTTTACCCGGAAAAACCCAATGTGGGAAAAATACGGAAAACACCCGAAAAACGGGAACGGTACCAAATGGGATAATATTCGGGTTTTTTCATATTTAGCATATGTTTCTTCTATGTAATGTGTAGATACATGTATATATCAAATAGTACATACTATTTAAGTACTATTAGTACTAGCTAGAGCTAATATAACTTTATTTATTTTCATAATTCAATAATTACGTTATATATAATCCATGCTATCTAATTAAATAAAATGAAATTTAATAAAAAAACTGCCTTTTTATGTGTTTTCCGCTCTTAGCGACAAGTTACCCGAAAAAGTAAAAAGTTAAAAAAATCCAAAGTTATATTACAGACATTAGCTGTTCACGAAGATGCTACTATTTCAGAAGAAATAACAACAAATTTATTGGAATTGAATTTCTGGACCATAATTAAAAATTGTATAAAACTACTGGAACCTGTAACAGATAAAATTTTTAAACTTGAAGGCAATGGAATATTTATAAATGAAGTTTATATGGCCTTCAAAGATATTAAGGCTACATTTAAATTTGCATTTCCGGATATATCCATTCTAAATGAGCATCACAAACAAGATATTACAAATGATGTAATTAGGCGAACAAATATTTGTTTGAAACCCATTCATTATGCTGCATATTTATTAGATCCAAGATCGCAAGGCATTGAATTAGAAGAAGTACACGAAGTGGATGCTACGGAGTTTATACACGACGTGAGCCAATCGCTCAATATTGACGTTGGTGTTGATTTAGCCAATTATAGAGCTAAACAGGGTTTATGGGGCAGACCATTTACATGGAAGCATGTCGCCGAAATGAACCCGGTAGTTTGTTGGAGAGGACTCTGCAGGTCCAAATTGCTGAGTAGGGTTGCAGTACGTATTCTAACTGCTCCCTGTACTTCAGCAGCCACTGAACGATCTTTTAGCACGCATGCGCATATACTCGTACATAGTCACAAACGAAATAGATTGACTACAGACAGGGCAACAAAAATAGCTTTTATATCGTATAATAGGAACCTGTTACACAAACATAAAGATGATGACAATGACGATGATGACGAGTCAAGTCCGTTAGGCAGCCCAATAAATGAAGAACGACCTTCAACATCTCGTGGAAATACACAAGAAATAGAATTTTGCAATATTAATAATATATTTAATGATCATGACAGTAGTGAAAGTGATTAAAATTTTAAATTGTAAAAAAACACTTTTGTAACTTTTGTAAAGTGTAATAAATAATTGTTGTAATAAATAATAATACGTTGTTTTATTTTATTTTTGGTCAAAGATTGTTAAAAGTTTCAATAGACGTTATTTCTGCAATAAGTAACATTCCATCACAATGCGCAGAAAAAATCTTATGATAAAACAAGAAGACGTCTTTTTGTTGTTATAATAAACTGCTGGTTTTATTTAAGGTCCTGAATCAGGATACACATTTTGACGTTTCGAACAACAGGCAAAAGCTAGTGCCCAATATACGCTGGCGCAAAGTATGTGCGCATTGCAAAGTACCTATTTTTCGCTGCATTTCTTCTAAAAATAAAAAAAATGTAAATTTTTTAAATCGTGATGATTACGTTAAATAATGAAAATACCCGTCTATTGGGTTTTTTCCCACATAAATACCCGGTTTTTTCCCTAAGGAAAAAATCCTGGGTATGTTCCCGTTGGGTTTTTTCCCACTGCCCAACTCTAAACGCGACAAACACAATTATTTGCCTTCTACGATTAGATATCATTATGTCTATTGTGACTATGTCGTTATCGTGGGGATATCTTACGATTCGAGGTCTGAACTCTGAAGACTTGAAATAAAAAAGAAAAAATTGAGGAAATCAAAAATGAGACTGTATTTTTGGATATGTCATTCTGTAATATGTTACCGAATACACACAGTCGAAACAATATTCAAGTGCCAGTGTATTTTGTACATTTGAACAAAATTGGCAATCTCTGAACGTTAATTTTTATAGAAATTTGTAAGCAGACTCTGGGCTGAAGGAGCATGTTCAAACGAACATTTGCCTTTTGAAGCCTTTTGAATTTTTAAGAAAGTATTAAGGATTGGATTTTGGGAGAGTGTGGTCTCGTTTAATTGGACGCCTATGTCACAGCTAATTAAAATAAATGATTGTCTCACCAACACAAGCGCGCGGTCCTTTGCCGAACGGCAAATACATGAACTGGTTGAGTTTCTTCTCCTCTTCAGGTGAAAATCTCTCAGGACGAAATTCGTCCGGATTATCGAAATACTTGTCATCAGTTTGTATTGCCTGTACAGGTATTATTATCTTCACTCCTGGGTCTATGGTAACATTTATTTCGGGTATTTTGTATGGACGCGCACACACCCTGTTCAAGACACCTAGAGAAGGAAACTTTCTTAACGATTCCTTAAATGCCATATGAAGGTATGACATTTCAGCGACGGCATCATAACACAGTTTGTTATTGTATTTCTTAAGCTTTTCGTCGATTTCCTTCTGTATTTTTTCTTGAACTTCTGGATAGAACGCTAGCTCGTGGAGACAGTAGCTAGTAGCTGACGAAGATGTCTCAAATCCAGCCGCGAAGAATATGAACACCTGTGCCACCATACATTTGAGGTCCATGTCCATTTCCACTTGTATAGATGACCCATCCGGATTATGTTTTTCAATTGAATCTCCCACAATTTTGCCTTTAGCTTCTAATTCCATTAGGAGATCTATAAAATCATTACGCTCAGATGGTTTAAAATTCCTGTGTTCGCGGATTTTCTTTACAATTTCTGTTATCGTGTCTTCAACTATCTGATCGTCGAAGTAGAGTAATCTTCGGAATTCGGGAAAGAGATCCCAAATACCGATCAAAAAGATGTTTCTCGAGGATCGAGTGAAGATCCTCTTGCCAAGATTCCTGTACAGGGAATGCTCGCTGTTGATGGTGTCCATTTCGATGCCGAAGCCGCATGCGCCTATGAACTCCGTAGTGAAACGCGCCATCAGCTCCCGCACGTCGCAGTCACCACCACGGTCTGAGATCCCCTCCGCCACAACTTGGAGCTTCTCTGCGCACTTCACTACAAGTGGAAACATTTTTTTCAACTTCGCAGTGGTAAAAGCCGGTGTCATTCTCTGACGTAGAAGTTTCCAAGTGTCGCCGTCGCTGTGGAATAGGTTATTGAATAGTGGCTCATATTTCGCATTCCTCCCGAGGCCTCTCGGATAGAAGTATGCAAAGTCAACACTCAATATATTCCTCGCTATATCTAAATCCCTCACGATGAGTTGCGGCGTGGATCCACAATAATATCCGACGACCTTCTCCTCCTTATACTTCTTGTATAGTTCCGTGGACAGTTCCGCAATACTTCTTATTCCGAAAACGTTTCGGAAATGGTTACCAAATACGGGTATCGGTGGATCATGTTTAATGTTCCTCTTCGACCAGTAATTATGATTTCTCGTTGTATACATGTAAAGTAAAATGATAATTATTATGATTAATAATGCTATCATGTTGTCGGCGCGACCGTGGGACGATAACTGAACTGTTATTACAACATTAACTGTGTCTAATGTAGTTCATTGATACGCTTCGTCAATAATAAACACTGCGCAGTTATATTTATACTTATGGTTTGTATGCCGTGATTGCGGCATACAAACAGAACACAGAACATTGTGAAGTTAATTCTATATTTTTTTTTAAATTTCATTTTGCTTGGTACAGTGTTCACAATCGATATTGTTCTTTTCAATTAATGAAAAAACATTTAAAATTTATGGCTCGATAAGATATCATCCTTTTCAAAATTTTTTTTTGTTTTTAGTACTTAGCGCCTGTAAATATAAAGTTAGCAAATATCTTTAAATTGGTAAGATGTCTTACTTAAAGCGCTTGGCGCGCTTTTTTTTAATAAAGTTACCATTCTCTACTTGTGGACCGATGAAGTAATTAAGGTACATATTTCCTGACATCTATAACTGCGGTGTCCCTAAATCACCAGTAACCATACTTTTTACGCATCGTCTACACAGACAAAAACAGTTAAAACTTATATTGGAGAATCTTTGTTGAATTATGAGTTCAATTTCATTGTGGCCTGTTAATAAATAGGCTTATCCATGAAACTATATATAAAAAAGGGGTCGTGGGATTCACGTACCTAGCAACCCGAATTAGATCCCCGCTGGCGCCGGTACCAATGAATTTTAAGTGTTTACCACGCTCTCTGCGGAGAACATCGTGAGGAAACTTACATATATTTTAAGAAATTTAAGACATGTGAAGTTTGCCATTAGGAGGGCACTAGGGCATCGTTGCGGACTATGCCCTTATACATTTTTCGGGACATAAACACTGTAACGTTAAAGTAATTTGTCTGAAATGTGCTGTCGACTATTTAATTGAAGATAACTTTGCACATGAAGTGGCAGTGATAAGAGATTGGCACTGAAAGTCTCCGCGTGCGCATTCCCTCACAACATTCCTCGTTTTATTTTCGAGTTCCATTGAATTTTATTTCACGTGTTTAGTACCCGAACAGTTGATTGTCGCTCAAGGTTCGTAAATGTAGTTATGGTTAATTACTTTGGGCCAATTGTACATGCCAGTATTACAGAACGAGGTTATCAATTATTTTAATGGTTCTTGTGACATCCACATAATTCGGACGAGTCGAGATAAATGTCACGTGTCACTCTTCAGGAATAAGATGGAATGTGGCTTATTTCACAGGCGAAAAATATTGTGTCACTCCATGAATATTTGTTTCTAAAATATACTTGCTAAATAATATATATATTTTTCACCGATATTTTACGAGGTCGCGGTTCTTTGCTGATCGCAGTGACCCATTCGTGTAATAGCAGAAACTGCAGTGGTCCTACTAATGATGGATTTTTATCTTTTTAAATAAAATTTTGTGAAACTTTATTGATATATTTTTTAACTATTCCAAAACGAGCCTGGATATAATTGGTTCTTTTTGGATTACATCTTGGTTGACTTTAACAGTTAAACGAGTTGTTGGAACCTACCACCTTCAGTTTCACCGACCACAAGCTTTATGCTATTGACATTCCGGAGTCGGTTACCTACCTTACTTATTAGTTATCTATTGTTATTATTAATTATATTTTATTGTATTGATTTAGCGTAAACTAACGTCACCCACTTGTTCTTGTAACTCTTCCCGTCACAAGCACGGGTAAAAGATTCCGCAGAAAAGGTCACTAATTACATTTTTTTTAACAGGCGGTAATTATCAATCTATCCTCATCAACCGCTCTGATATATTTGTGTATTACGGAATACATACATATCTACCCGATTATAAATATTACTTGGTATAGCTTTAAAATAATAGCCCTTCTATCTGGCGAATCTATGCAAGAAAACATCAATGTTTAAAAACGTGCAAAACTATAATAGTTTAAAATTATTACGTGCAATGAAAACGACAAAAGTTCAATTTATTATCGCTGGCAATTAAACAGTCACGTAATATTTTTTTATTGGAACAATTAAAACATCGCGTACAAGTTGTGGGTAGATACAGAATACATACATTTTATGCAGGTTTCTGTACGGGGCAATATGACCTAGTCGCACGTTGTCGCAAAGAGGAATGTTTGATATTTTTAGCTGCCGTTCTTTAGCACGAAAGTTGTTACTTCAAGGCATGAGTTCTTTGAATTCTGACATTATCTGTTATCTGAGCCTCTGAAGATCTGATTATGGTACCCCTCGCATGCGCTGGTTTTATATAAATTTATAACACCAATATACGCCAAGCCATTAAAATCAGCTGTTCATACTTTTCAAAGTTATTTGATTTTTTTCCGGTCACTCAACCTCTTAAGTGGCTATTAACGTGCGTTTATTTACACGTATTTGTGTGAAATATGTGATGTATAGGAGCGTGGGCTAGAGAGCCGGTTTGACGTAGAGTTTAGATTTCATTATACTCAAGCGGAGAGTGCCGCTGTACCTCTGTATCCGGGCGGTCGCCACACGTTGCATAGTACACTAGCAACTCGAATTCGATCTCCGATGCCGGCATCATTGAATTTCTTTGTTGCGATTCTAAGCGCTGCCATCCACTCCGCGTTGAAGCGATACATCGTGAGGAAACCTACATGTTGGAAAAATTTCTGCAAAGTGATTCTTATGTTTTTTAACCTCAACGCTACACTTTCACTGTCCGATGTTCATCTGTTTAGCAATTTATTTTTTGTATTTAAAAACACCGAAAAAAATTATAAACAATTAATATATTGTAAATATTCAATATTGTATATGTAATTAGCTTATTATAGAACCAGCTGCAATGATTTTAATGAAATTTTGTAGGCTGGAGGTTTGGTGTGGGGGATATGGGGCCATTCAAATCAAATCGATCTAACAAGGATTTTTTTTAAAAATTCGGTGAATTTGTGTATAACCTGTTATTACTGCAGAAAATGGCGTTGCTAAGCAATAGTAAGTCAATGACTGTTTCGTTTGAAGTTACCTATTTATGAAAAACACGTCATTTTTTTAAAAAGAAAGCTAATTTTTACACAAACATACAAAAGAAATAGATCACAAATTTTATAATAAAAAATGATGCAGTCACTTGGTTAAGGCTAGGAATCACCAACGGGTTCGAAGAACGAGTTGAAACTGGAATTAGACGGTCAGGTATAGATGTATGTAACTCTGTGTGTCAAGCGTACCTAATTTAATCGTTTTGTTCAGTGCTCAATTCATTATATCTATCAGTACAAACGGTATTCAAACCAAGAGAAATAATCAATAGAACATAGTCTAAACAATAGTAATTATTAAGTGAGCAGATAATAGAAACAAGACAGTTTAGTCAGAAGTTAATAAATTTAAATAAAGATAACGAAAGAGCAATTACTATTAGAATGCGGTGATTTCGGTAATTGAAAAGTTTCCTGGTCGTAAAACATAATAAAACAATGTTTTAAATAAAATGAAATGAATATTAAAAGAGAATTTAAGAGAGCTTTGAAATAAAAGTGTGGAAATACGACGCGGTGGTCGGCGGCATTTTATTATAATCAACTGTGTAGGCTGCGTACACACATTTCTAGTATTTCGAGAAATGTTATGAAGCAACTGGCCGTGTTTGGGTCCCGGACGACTTTGGAACAGAATGCTAGCTTTGCTAGCTAACGGCTCAATTCGAGGTTCCAAGCCGGTTGATCTTGCGTGTTGTAGTGACGTCATCCCGACACACAGCTGCATATATTACACAGATGACTGTGACGACTCCACAGGAAGACAAGGGCAACGGCCGCATCAAAAGAAAATAATAATAGAATACAATTTAAAAAATGGCCATGAGAAACATGGACACAGCGGTCGCGGAGAAAAAACTAATAACAATGCAACGGGGCGTCTACGACGCGTGAACCAGGGCATTCTCCAACATCATCTCCCAAAATCAGGCATATAAAAAAACTTAAAAGCACTGTAGTAACTGTAGATAGTGTAGGTAGCACTCTTTTTAACAAAACAAAGCAAACAAATAAAGTACATTAAAGCAGTAAGCAAAAGCGTAATCGAATTAGAATCCTTTACAAAAAACCTGTATAAAGGTTTTTTTTTTCTTTGTTTCCCCAAAAAGTCCCCCAATTTTAATACGCAAATTTATAATTATTATTAAAATCATAAGCAATAGCTATGATGATATGATTTGACGATAATGATTTTTATTATTAAAGATACATACAAAATTTAAAAAACATATATATGAAAAATTATTAATGATAAACTAAGAAAGAAATATACGAGTATGCTGCAATTGTCAGCAAACGTTCGTGTGTAACCGCCTTATATATTTAAACTCTCAAGGAGAAATGGCGGAAGTCGCCGACACCTGAGTTATGAGACGTTTATATATAAACACGTTTTGTTCTTCTGTCTCGGCACACTCTCGAGATTATAAGTATATATTTTTTCAAGATGTTAAATATACATTGTCATTGTCACTACTTGTCGGTAACAGGTTATAAAAAACTAAAGTTACCTTTGTATATATGTCCCGCTGTTGGGCATAGGCCTTCTCTATAAAAAGAGTATAGGAATAATCCACTACAAGGACCAGGTGCGGAATGATAGGATTCACAGGTGTTAGAAAATTTTCTATGACGTATAGGTTTCCTCACAATTTTTTTCTTCACAGCTCACCTTTGCGCTCGATACATCGTAAGGTTTTCTTAAGTTTTTTTTTTAAATAGTAAACGTGTCTAATGATCTTAAGGCTCACATCCAATCCTATGAGAATACAAATGCTTACACCTTATTAATTGTTAAATATAATGTTATTAAAATTATGAATTGTATTCTAGAAAACTATTTCACTGCAACAAATTATACAGAAAACTTTTTCATTGTTTAAAAATAAGCTCTCACTTCCTTTTAATCCTAGCTGGGTAGGCGGAGATAGCTTTTCAACAAGCTTAGGTGACAGCTGGTAAGCGATTTTAGCAAGGGTTTTGTACTTAAAAAGGCAATATTGCGTAAATGCTGGGTTGATTCGAATCTATAGCAATCAGATCGTAACCTGAACCGCTTGGCCACTAAGTTATCATTGCATTTTCATTGTTTCTGGTGGAAAATAGTAATTGTAAGGAATTTTTACAACAAACCGACGTAGTCTGTCACTATCGAAAAAAAATGCATAAAACTTCTGCATTTGAGTTTCTGCAAAAACACTGGCACGTGCACAAGATCAAGACGTAAATAAAACAAATTCCGAGCCCGAACTACAAACGCGTCGCCCTCTAAACGACTTCGTAATCGAGCAAACGGGACCATTAATGTCCACATCACTCCTCCAGTGTTGAATATTTTTGATAACTGCACGAGATTGTTTACGTAGAGTGGCGCCGTTGCGTTGCAAATACGTGGGGCACTTTTTATGACTAACAGATAGATTAATTGTTTATTGCACCAAAATATAGCTACAAAGGCGAAATTAATGCAATTTTAAGCTATTTATGAGTAAAATTCGCAATGTAATTATATTGAAAAACCTAGACTCTTTACACGGAAGCGGTCTAGTGCCTGAAAAATGCTTACAACTTTTAAACATTCCAAGATAAAATGAATTGTAGAATTGTACAAGAATTATCACAGAGTCAGACATTTCGTTTTTGTATTTGCTAACGAAGTCTAAAGTATTTAAGAGATCTTTTTGAAAGGTTGGTAACGCACTTGCAACTCCTTTGGACGCCCGGACGCCCTCTTTCTATTTCATTATTATAGGAATATTAGGAAATAGACTTAATGAAAACCTAACCAGACTCTCATCAGACTACTCTTGAAGTACATCCTTTTCAATAAAAAACGAATCATCGAAATCGATCGGCGTGATATTGATTAATTTGTTCTTTGTCGCGGACATACTTAATGAAAATTTAAGACTTATATGGTTTTCTCATGGATGCCACAGTCAGAATTGGACCAAATTCAGTATTGGATAATTGGGACCACACGGGAAGTGCCAGCTGTCAAATAAAAAAAATTCATAGTCGTATCACCCATTCGAAAATTATGTGGTAAGAAACATAAAAAATACAGACGAATTGAGAACCTCGTCCTTTTTTGTCGGTTGGAAAGAACTCTAAGAACCTTAGAATGCTAATTATTTTGATTATAACGAACTGTGCGTGTCAGCCTCCTTGGTGGGTTTGCGGTATCTGTGGCAATACAATTTCTTATTTTATCTATGTGACGGAATGCGCGGCACTCGGCGCATACCTGCCGTGCGGAGAGCGAAATGGGTCGCCAGCATCCGCCAACCGAGAGAGGAATGCGACTATAAACTTTTTGTCTATTATTTGCCCAACTAAAATACGCGACATTGCGTAACTCTTGCATGTTTTGTGGCGTGTACCCCAGACTGTTTTGTCTGTCGTTTATTTGTTACTGGTACTATTTTGTCCGCATTCTTTGAATTCGTTCGGTCTTCGCTTGTGATAACATGCACTCACACGCCCACACACAAATCGATACGTACTTACTCAAGTGGTTTAAACTATTTTATTGCAATTAATCTGCCAGGTGTTTGTGCTCGGCATTGATCGGTT
Source organism: Meandrusa payeni (assembly GCA_029286785.1). Taxonomy (NCBI): domain Eukaryota; kingdom Metazoa; phylum Arthropoda; class Insecta; order Lepidoptera; family Papilionidae; genus Meandrusa; species Meandrusa payeni. Next base: position 3,083,277 of record JAGSMX010000004.1, read on the forward strand.
AACATCAGATAAGCCAGATTCTTATTTACCACTTCTACTACAAAGAAATGAATGAAAAACAAATCAAACAAATCTTATTTCTTATCGGTTGATTTAACCTCTAACGTTGAAGCAGTCGAATGTAAACAATTGTGTTGCTATTCTAAGAAAAATATATTTTAAAAAATCGCTAGAGTTTTCTCGTAGCGAAAGTTTAGCTATCGTAGCAAAATTATATGGTTATTGACCTCTGAGCAAAGGAAATATAGTTTGTTTTGTAAAGTAACGATGTCTATATGGCGTTATCCTAAACTTACGTGATACATGAAATCCTGGGCATAATTTACTAGATACGTAACTTCATCGTGAATTGTTGAATTCATTGTGAAGTGACAACTAGCGTTGTAATTAGGAGTTCATGTTAAATATCGATATATACATAAAATTACGATAAATGAACGCGATATATCGCTTCAATCCGATATTTTCGAATCACCTAATATCGATATTTATATCGATATATTTCATCCGATAGCCAAATATCGTAACAATGTACTCCGCGATGGCAGTAATAGTTGTATAAATGTTATAATCTTTTTTGGGCTATTTAAATAAAAACAAACGATAAGATATATTGAAAATATCGATATTTAATATTTATACAACATATCGCATAGTATCGATACAGTATTACGATATATTATATCTAAAAATATATCGATATATTTTTTGCTTGAACTTCCCTTTCAAGTTATAGTATATCAACTATAAGTTGCAAGATATAGACTGCTCTTTTATCTATTATGCTGTCCAGAGAAGTTGTCCGCAACATTTTTACCGTATTTGAAAGATGGCACAGAGACAAAGGCCCTCGATATGGGACCTCTTCTTGGCATTCCGATCAGATGGCGACTCAAAGGACTAAACAACGACTCGATCGGTAGTGAAGACACTGACCTTAATAATTGCAGATGCATTGAAAAATATTTTGTTTCGATATTGGTAGATTTCCCGCCTTACGAAAGCCCAAGTATGTCTACTAGTATGAAGAAAAAAGACAAAATTATACTATATAAAAACTACTTCTGTAAGTAAACATTTCCGGAAAATGATAATGGATTGAAGTTTGTAGTAGTCTACAATAATTTCATTATATTCATTACATAAACGTAAATAGTTTGGAGTGCAGTTTATGAAATATAAGGTTTACCACCTTTCGTCTATTAATGTGGACCACCCCCTGTAGGTGTCTGTAAGCTTAAATTCATTTGAAATTATAAAAAGCGTGATTTTATTTTAAAGCTTAGCTAGAGACCAAAAGTACAAGTGGTATGAGATAAATATTATTATGTAAAATAAATCCCATTGCTACATTGGGAACGCGAAACGAATTGTGACATATTATATTTAGTAAAAATAATTTCGACACCTCGGAATTCCAACATATATTAACATTAAAAAATTTTGAGTTTCAACATATGCATTAACGTTCCGGCGTGCGGTGTCGTTTGAGCATTCCCGCTGTGTCATCCCGGCACACTGCCAACATACCTGTACTATGATAAATGTAACACACTTATATGTAATAACCTATCTATACAAATAAATAAAAGTGGAGTGTCTGTTCGTAATTTAAAAATAACCGGTTTTTACTATGTGCATAGGAAAGTATATTTATTTTTATTCATCTCACAAAGTAGATGGTACAGGCTGCATTTACTTATAACAAATACATTGTGATTCTATTTACGGCACATACCGTCCGTTTGTTCCGGCTAATCATTAAAACGGCTGGACCGATTTTGACTGACAGATAGCTGATGTAATAAGAAGTAACTTAGGCTACTTCAATGTTAGAAAAAAAAATACTTTAATAATCGCGGGTAAGACCGCGGGGCGCAGCTAGTGTTGTTTATAATTGATGAAGATGGTAATTACAGTCCAATAATTAAGATTCGAATCACTGCTGGCTCGCTCCGATCGGGTTTCTATTTTTCTGATTTAAAAATATCTTATTATATCCCTTATGAGATCCTGAATTGTTTCTGTCTGATTGAATCTCAGATGAGTCGGACGAAAAAGCTATTCAAATCACCCAAGGGTGAAGATCGTATTTCGCACCTTGCGCATTCCGGACCGACAACAGCTCGTTTTATTTTAGTTTTTACTTATTTGATAAATTACCGCCATCTATCGAATGTCGGAAATTCTTCTTTGAAATTGTTTCCACATTAATATTCACTGAAGGGTTTTTAAATAAATTTGGTTGCAACGTCTTTGTTCGAACCCGCATAAAAAATATTACATTAATTTTACTGTCTTATTTCAAATATTACTTTCCACGATTGTACGTTTTTCGCTTAACTTTTTTCCACCTACCATCCATTTGGAGTAATCATTTGTCACGCGCGGTGTTTCCGAAGTTATACGATTAGGGGATCTTCAAAAAACTAGCCAACCCCTTTCTCAAAGGCCAGCAACGAATGGTGCGTTGCTCCCGTAGCGTTGTGGATGTTCATGGGCGACGGTAATCACTTAAAACACATGATCCGTAAGCTCGTTTGCCCCTTTTCCATTAAGAGAAATAAATTATATATCTAAAAAATATCTAGAAATACTAAAACACGCGCACGACATTATTTGGACCGGGGAACCGCTGCAAATCAGCGTTGTAACGGCTGTGTGAAAAAATACTGAGTCAGCGCCCGGGGTTATTATATATATTACATTTAGTATCACCTCTTGATGTCCGTTCTATTGTTGTACAACTGTAATTATTCCATGTGTTTCATATAATCCAATAAAGAAAATATCTATGTCTATCTCTTATTTGCAATTCGGCGTCGATTTTGAGTGGACACAAATGTGACATGTAGAACAAGAAATCTATCATTAAAAGCTCTACGGTATCAAAAAGCTTTCCGCCTAGTTGCTCCTGAAACTTTCAACGTACAAGATTCAAAATGTCGATAGCAAGTGGTAATGATTATTAATATCAAGAAGAAAGTATGAGAGGTGTGATCGAAATAGCCAGACAGAATATGACTGGAATGCATAATAAAACTGTTGATATAAATAAAATTCCGTCAGGTTGGTATATACGTGAGCGTCCGAGAGTATCTCGTACGACAGCCGGAATGATTCAGCTAAGTGCTAACAGTCTCTTTATAAATAGATGGAATGTAGCGTGGAATGTTGATTGCTCCAGAAATATATTTATATCCGGACACTAGTGATTGATTCGTTTTCTGGTTATGTTTTGCGTTCTGTGATAAATGCGACCCAGTTTATGGTAACTAAACAAGAAATGTTTATTGGTGTAAATCATACTTCATCGGTAAGCACTATCTTGATCGTTTTTCGATACGAAAGGGTTGGTGTATTGTCACCCCCAATATAGATTCAGGCTAAACAACCTCAAATCCTTGCCTTCTCTTAAATCCGTTCAAGTTGTTACGGTCAACTTCTGTAGCAAATCTACGTAGTTCGGAACAACAAAACCTGGATTTGGATGGTTACTATAATTGCGTTAACATTTCGAACCAAGGAGCGACCTTGGGAGGGTCGAACCACGACTCGGTCGGTAGCTTTTATCGGAGGAATCAAGGAATTCAAATAACTTGGGAGAGGATAAAAATTGTATCTTTCATTTGGATTTCGTATTAAATATTAGGCATATTGATTTGGCAAACACGTCTAATCCCGACCTGTTTATATGATATGTTTGTTTAGAATCAAGTTTAGAACTGCCGACTTTAAATAAATAGTCCTTTTGAGTGAGTACAGACAACGCGAGTGATGATTCACAGCCTCTGGTGCATGTTCCCATTTCGCTATTACATAGTCTCTAATTTGATCAATGCATTTAACACACTTAAATAGTTCTGACGATTTCCAGCTAAAAGAAGTACGTAGGTGTCTTCGTATGTCTTGTTAGTGATCAAAAAGTGGAGCAAAATCATAAGTTTCTTTAATTTACATCTCATCTTTCTAAATGAATATGAGGTCAAATGTTCATACGTCCAATCTGCGCAATATATAACTACTACACTGTAAACTACACTATGATCAACGTGTCTGCAATAAATTTTCTTCTATCTTCTTTTAGTTGGTTTCACATTTTTTTTATACTCTCAAAGCCAGTGCTTGACCAGGATCCCGTCTTTTAAGTGGAAATATAGTCCTGGATGATGCGCCTTGCACTAGCTTAGTAGGTTAATTGCTAATACACTAGCTTAATTGCCTATTCAGCACTCAAGTCTTAAAGACGTCCATGTTGTAATCGGAGGGAAAGATATACGCAGGCAAACAATTCCAGTCCTTTGCACTACGAATAACGAAAGACGAAGCAAAGCGCTTCGTTCGTCTTTGACAGTTGTTCACAACAAAGGGATGAAATCCAGCATGCGTCTTGGAGTCAGAACATTAGAGTAAGTAGTGAGGAATATTAAATATGAGGTGCAATTATATTTACACAACACAAACATAAATTTAAAGACAAATATTACACAAGCTTTACGTCGCTTGTAATCTATTTATACAATCAACTTAATGAAGTGCTTGTCTCAATTGTAAATTATGACTAGGTGACCATCTGTTAAAATTGCGTCAAAATAAACGTTTAGATATCACAGTTGCCGATTTTTGCTTTGGTAATCTGCTTGTATATTGTCACGATAGTTTTTAGATACCGTACCACTGACACTCGAGTATAGTTACTATTTGGTAATCTCGTAAAATATTATTATATATATATATTATAATAAATATGATTAAATATACATCTAAATATCAGTCAATTCTTCTGAAGATCGTGACCACGATCCTACTAACATTCCTAGGCAGGCGTTGGAGTGGATCCCACCAGGAACAAGGAAGCGTGGCCGTCGGGTTGACATGGCCCGGGAAAAATAATCAACATAAACTATATTGATTAACAATGATATTGATTAATTTCAGCCTATGATATGACTATATAATGATGAATAATTAGTTAAGAAGTGTTGTTTGAGTTGTTGTATGTAAATACAACTCAAACAACACACACAAATGTGAATGCTGTGTTTTCTTATAATTAGTAAGACAATTACAAAGTGTTTGTGTGTAATAAATTAACTTAACTATAATTGTACTCACTGTTGGAAAACCTAATAAGATAAATATAAATAAAATGACGAATTGTAGTCGGTCGGCTGTCATAGTGAGAATTCAATAACAATAGCAGACTTGGGCCCGTGATGGTCGCGAACTGAAGTGCTTAACGTCTCAATATTATAGTTGTTTGCAGGCGATTGGTTGATTTTACTAATGAACATTGGTTGTACATACTTGGGGCACAGGACTGTAACGCTCTTGAATTGGATATTTAAAAATAAACAAAGCCGAGCTATAAAATCCTTAAAATTCATTTTGTTTCATTGTTAATATCTGTCTGTTTTTTGGAATGTAATATTAACATGACGTAAATATTCTACTTCGTTATATAACATGTTTTCAATGAAAAGTGTTAGAAATGTTAGTACTCTAAAATTATCCGCGTGGGTGTTAGCGCAATTAGCGAAAACATTGAACTTGGCACTTGTTTTTGCCAACAAAACCCCAGTGTGACCATCAGGTGTTTTGGCAACACATTTGAGAGTGTACTGCTAAACCCGTAATGCAATTAACAACCTTACGTTCATTGTTACAGTGAAAATTATCGAGTCTTTACTCGATCCGTTGTTCGTTGAAATTTAATCTATGTTTTTCGCGTGTCACTCATATTTGAAGTTCGTAAAATTCTGGCAACACCAATGCACTATTCATAGAGCGTTACCTCAGCAGTCAGGTGAAAACAATCAGCGTATACATAATTAGCTGTCTAGACCATAACAATTATTTGCTAATTATATTTAGAATTCATCTTTAGACTAATCTATTACCCGCTTATCAATACTCGAGAATGTTTATTATTCAGGAAGATTAAGATAAATTTGCAGTCATACGAGTGCCTATTGAAGTGAACTAACTTATAATTTGAGTATTAAAATTTGAAATATCATAATGTGTACATTAGAATTATTTACATCAATATGGTTTACACATCTAGTGACATTCCGAGCGACAATTACATATGTTTTATTCAGATACATATATTACGGGCTGTACAATATCCTGACAAAATATAAATTAAGATTTTCCCCTACCAAAAAGTGGTCAACTCGGCTAAAGAAAAAAATTGCAATTCTTCAAAAAATGCAATTGATTTGAATAGAAATGAAATAATTAATTTGATAGGTAACGTCTTAAACAAAGAATTATGTAGACGAGAAAAACCTCGAGTAAACACGATATCGGGACGACTACCATCGCAAATGTAGTAGAAGAAAGAGAACTTCGTAATTTGTACATCTATGATACTTCGAAAATAAAAGAGATTGTTAACGCCATTTAATTTAGTTTCAATGATTGTTCAATCACGTTTGATTTTATTTGAAATCGGTTTTTGTTATTGCTCATAATTCCACATGTGTTAACAACAATATGTGGTTAGTGGCTTTGTTTAAACGTGAATATTCAGAGTCCGGGCGAAAAACTATTTTCGGCGCAGATCTCATCACATCCAGGAAGAGCTGGCGCTTTGTCTAATGCCACAGTTTCAGAAACTAAGAAAATATAATTTCCAGTCGGATTTGTGGTTGATTTGGTTTAGATACATATTTAGATATTTTTGTTAGGAATGACCTATGTTTATCAGCTAAGTGGGGTTTTTGTGAGGTGATCTAACTCTTATAGCCTTAACCACTATCGACGTTTCTCATCACAAAAACCGAGGGAAACTTAAGCTTGAGCTGTTATTTTATTCCCAATAGTATTCTGGCCTGATACCGCCGGAACCACGGATTGAGATAGATTGTTTTTGTGATTTTGTGGCAATAGCCGACCCGAAAATGTATACTATTCATCAGATTGAGAGCCTTTTATTAGAGGGTTAAATCTGTACATTTCGTATAAGAATGTTTGCACAAGGGTTATCGGGGGAGGCGGAGGGAAGGGAGACTCTCGGCATTCTTACTTGTAACGATGTTCCAGGTCTTATGAATAATTTTTTGGACCTTTTACAGTTTTTTCCGACGTAAAGAAGTCTGAGCAGACGGTCTGAGGGTCGTGTGGCCATACCATCGGTGACGACATTCCTTCATCTTGTCTGCTACGTCACGGACTCCAAGCGTGTATGTATAATGAAGGTTTTTCACCAGTATTATAATTGACCCGCTTGAAGACGACTCATGCGAATTCGAATTTTATAGCTTTCCCGTGTCACGTACGCCAAGCCCCCTTTTTAAAATTAACTATGTCGCAGCTGAAGCCGTTCCCGCCCCCGCTCCGCCCGGCACAAAGCCGCAATATAAACCGCGAGGTGATACTATTTCGGTGCATCGCGCTCAATGCCACGGGGCCAACAACTTCAATAGCATTAGTCATTACATAGCTTTGGCGCAATTAGGTAACAAGTAAATCATGTGTATTTTTATAGCTTTATCGGGGTCAAAATTGTGTTCTAAATATAAACACGGCGGGTACACACGGCTACGGGTGTCTTCGTTCATTCATACGTGGGTACACGCCGGGTACGTTTGAATGTATTCTTGAGTACGTGTAAATTTATTCACGTGTTATACCGATTATTGAAACAAAACGAATCATTTCTTATATATTTATTTTGGTCCCATCTTTATAGATAGATATCACTTAAAACTAAATCCAATAAAGGTTACAGTTCGCTAAATTATCACATTGTTTATGTATCTAAGCTAACTCTCTAAGCTCTAAACAACTTTATATTAGTATTTCATGCTGTCCATATTATTTGTAACTTATACTTATCTTAAAAATTAAAAAAAATTACACATGTATACATATTTATCACTACATAGTTTAACTTTTAAGATCATTTATTGAGATACAAATATACAATTAATAGTATAATACTATAATGTCCTGACATAACTTATGCATTCCAGTAGTAATGATTTATTGACACCAATTAAAAAAAAACTCCAAAATTGCAGCAATTGACTTCTACATAAACATATAGATCCTTCCAGTTTAAACAATGTAGGCAGAGATAGCCACATAAACACGTTTATTGGATCCTAGATATAATAGAAAGCTTCGTATATATTAGCTATTTTTTGTAATCTAATTCTATATATTTTATCATATTCTTCTTTTTTTTATTTAATTTTTTACTGAGACTAAGTAAAGAGAACATAAAGAACCGCTTTTTTCAATTTTAAATTGTTTAGAATGCGTGTGACTATGATTATCCGTGAAATAGCTACCGACCGAGTCGTGGTTAGGCCCTCTCGGGCGCCCTCGGATCGGAATGCTTACGCGTAACATAGTAACCGTCCAAGCCGAGGTTACCCCCCACCGGGGGGACCCTTGTGTCGAGTTACTAGCGATAGAGGTTCAGGTTAAGCGACTTAAGAGCTATGGCACCTCTCAATCCGGTGAAGCAGTCAAGGCCAGCTTCTCTGGCCAATCTGTGTAGTTCGTCATAAAAAAAAGCGTGTGACTATTTACAATTGGAACATTTTATAAATTAATTAATTGTGAGCTCTATAGAATTTGTTTTATTACAGTTATTATATTGTAATATTAAGCTTAATTAAAACGTCCATGCATCAGTCTTGTGAAGTAATTCCCCGTTGAATTAATATGGCGCGAGATTAGAAAAAGGACAATGACGTCTATACAATATTTTGATATATATATATATGTTTACACTTCGAATTGATTTATGGTTATATTGCGTAGTATCAGATCATAATTTGATTATATATTAGCTTTAGATTACAATTTAGGCGCCATTTTAAGTCAACTGAGACATATCGTAATACAAACCAAATAAAAAAGTCTTTCATCCATCGTCTTAATACTCCTTGTGACGAAATTATTGTGTTAATATTATTTTATCTTTTTCACATATATTAATTCATAATTTCAAACATCCTTATGTTTTATGACATCGTATAAAAATAGTTGAAGTTCTGAATTGACAGAAAAATGATTGACGATTACATTAAATAAATTAATATTTAATGTCACTCAATAATATTTAGGTTGTTAAAATTATTTGTAATCATCCTGGATCGGTCTAAAAACATGAGCATGCTTACGCGATAAGTATTCAGTTCTTAAATGTTAACTAACATGTGTTTGATCAACAATAATTAACGATGATCCAGCCTTACAAGTGACAGAAGCCTAAACAAATCCTATCACAAAAAGCTATGTCAACAAATAAGCTAAATTAATAGTGATGTAACTCAACTCTTTTCAATGGGACCGTACCGTTGTCTGAACCACGTCATCCCGCTGTAGTCCGGTTCGTATACGTCAGGGATCTCCTTGTCTATGGCTTCACAGTACACCATCTTCACCGAAGCCTCGTTGAATAGCCTTTCTTCAAATTTGATCAATTGCTTAAAGAATCCCGTATTCGGTCGGATTTGTGGTCTGCAAAGAATAACTATTGAAATCTTTGTACTTTTTAGAAAATTTATTTTATGTCTATTAACTTATATAGCTTTTAACAAGACCGTAAGTTACATGAGACCAATTTTTTTGTAAGTTGTAGATTTCTGCCTATCTGTGTTTTCTTGTTTTAAAGTCACTATAAGAAATTAACAGGCTAGAAGGAGGAAACATGGCTTTTTATGTCTCAAGATGATGCACATATGGTATTTGGACGGTTAATTATATGGGATTTTGAATCCAAAAAATTGTGTGAAAGAATTCTTGTTGAATGAGATATTGGTAGCTATATGAAAATGAAATAAGAAATTACTACTCTAAGAGTAGTAACGATAATGAGAACAAAAGTGGAAGTAGAAAGAGAATACAGGTGCCAGAATATCTGATCTGATTTCATGCTCGTTTTTGTTTTTTAAAATTAATATACTTTATTGTTTAAGCGTTAGCTTACCGTCTCAGCTTGAGATGGTGATAAGCGTCTCTTAGCGTCATGCGTTCCCATTTGACCAAGTACGCCAGGCACAGCGTGACAGATCTAGACACGCCGGCAACACAGTGCACTAAAACCACTTCCCCTCTTTTCACCACCTACACGAATAGAAGTTGTAATACCAAATATCTGATTAACAAAAAAACGGTTCAATATCAAATAACTGGAGTACACAGTAGCCAAATTATTATAGCACAATAAAAAAATAGAATACTTATATTTTAAAACACATCGTAATATTAAGATGTTGAAAAAATTGATGCAAAGCTTGCCGTGGTAGGTCAATGTTCGGGCGGTCGCGTCAAGTTGCATAATAAGCTATAATAAATCAATAACTTTGAGACTGTTTAAGATTTAACTTACATCGTTGATAAGGTCGGCCACCCTTTCCATGTAAGGGTGCATGTCGGAATTTGGTGTATCGAGTAAAGGAACGTAATGCCTAGGAGCGCAGTCTTCAGGGGGCGGAGGCAGCTCTGGCGCCGCGTTTACCACAAGGCCTGGGCGAAGAACCCTCACTCCACCGGGGAGTGCATGCGCCCCGCAGACGTATACCGACCCAGTTACTCGGGAGACTCCCAGAGGACATCCTCTGTTGAACAATATGGCATTATCAAAATACATTCAATCTTCATAAGATGACAGCGTTTATGTTTAGGTCATGGTTTTATATTCAAGTCATGTAGTTATATGGTTTCAAATTTGAATGTCAAATAGCAATAAAATACCGTAACATTTACTACTAAAACGCTTTCCACAGTTTTTTCTTTGGCCTAAATGAGCTCAGGCAATAGTTCGTGACAACTTCTGTCGGCTTCACAGAGATAGATCGACTAATGAGTATGATTGGTAAAAAACCTCTTTCAATTATTCTTCTAATTGTCAGGAAGGAATAATATGAATGGTATTATATCATAATTAAAATGTTTGTTTAATTTGAGTATCACGAAGGACCATAGTGGCACTAACGAAAATGCGATTAGTTTTCTACCTCAATTCAACAAAGCCAATGTCACATTTTTTTCATGAGAAAGTATCCGTAATGTATGTGTCGCTTTATTAATCTACGTCAATGTCTAGGTCGCCATGAGGTCAGTTATTATTTAATGTCAAAAAATAACGAATATGTACACAACTACTTAATAATGCGATGAAAAATAACTGTCTTTTATAATAAAAAAGGTATTCAAATACAACGTAGATTAATTTTCATGTTCACAGAAGCAACTAAAAAGTAGAGAACGATTAAATTCATTAGAAAAATCCCAGACTTGATTGGTAGAGAACGCGACGTAAGCAAAAATAAATAAAAAAAATTGATTTTAATTAATAACTTCTTAAAATAAAATGCTAACAATATAATATCCAAAATGAAAGAAAATAATTCTATAAGTCCTTGTAAAAACCTTGTCACAAAACAAACATGGCGTCATAATGAAGAATATACCATCAGTTTGCCGCCCAAAAGTGCGAAAGTAACCGACGCGACGGCGCGTAAACAACGCATTCCACGCGGTTGTGTCACCCTGGCGGACATCCAGCGGCGTCTGACCTGGCGAACTTGTGCGTTTACGTCCCTACTGTTTTCACAATACCGACAAATTTGGCCGCGCTTTCCAACTCTGTAAGGATCCTTTGTTACCAAAATAAACGAGACAAGCTAATAAATTACATGTTATTAGTCCAGATAAAAAGTAAACGCGTGTCTATGGCCAGTGACATCAAAATGATACGTTTGTATTTGTACGATACGAACGATACGAAATGTATTTGCAGTTTATTCGAAAGCGTAGGTTAAGTAAACGTCTAAGAATTATATTTTTTAAATCAAAATCTTAAGAATTGAAAGTTTAGTAATATTCAAAGTATTATAGAGTTTTTACATAAACAAAGTAATCTATATTTCTTTCTTTTAAGTCTAGGATAAATGGATTAAATGAATATTTTCTTCTTAAAATAGTGAATAAAACATTGTAAAATTAAATTTAGATATTAAACAATTAAGTATATACGTAAACCACTAAAGGGATTTGACATAAACTACCTAATCTAATCTGAGAAATCTGGAATAAAAGGATTCCAGGAATACTACATTTGCAATAGAAAGATGTGGCCTATTGTCATACATTTGATAGTCTTAATGACCTTTAAACGTGACGTTTATGACATAAATATGGTTGCTTAGCGACAGTTTAATAGAGTCGGCAATATTTAAAGGTCGTGATAGTTTTAACTTCATTCTTCAATGGAGCGTATATTGTAGATGTGATCAATGGTTTCTCTTTATACCACAGCCGTTTGGTTTACAAATAAGTTAGTAATTTTAATATTTAATAAAATTATCGTTGAACTGTAGTTACCTATTTAATTCCTCTTTGGTGAGTTTCATATCTACCACTTCAACGGTAGGCTCGTTGTCTTCAGCAACCGTTTTGTCATCTACGGTTAGAACTTTCATTGTGTACGAATTATTTATCTAGTCCGAAGAGTTTCATATATTTTCAATTCACTACACAAATTCCACAAGCTCAAACTTCGCACATTTAAAATATCTCGCGAAGTTTTGATCACTGTAGATTTATCCGTTGCTCTCGATACGTCCGTCTATTGCGCTCTACTAACGCGTACTGGACTCGCTGTAGCCAGGAGTATTCCACCTGCGGATTGCGTCCCCCGAAGCGCCTGCAATATCCGGCATTCCACGCTTATTTTCGTAACACCTCGAGTGTTATTTTGTTTACAAGTCCCCGCGCGTTTCTGTATTTGACTGTAACGGCTGACATTTTCCAGGCTACAGGCTGTCGATTTTTGTTTTTTTCTCATAATATTTGTTTACTATTCTTAAGCCGAGATCGCTCAGTGCTAGCGCTCGCAAAAATTGCATATTACGCTAGCAACCCTGGTTTGATTATAAGTTTCAACATCAATTATCGAGTCTACCGTTTTTAAGTGTAAAAGTACGGTAATAGTGGATTTTTTAAATTATTTATTTTAATTTAATAAATTCTAATCACCATAGTATGGAGTGTATATCATTTTACAGACGATAAAAATATAAATAATATATAAATTGAAGCGTCAATAGCCTAACGTTTAGTTAATGTTACGTTTCGCTGCACCATTTGATTATCAACGTGAACCTTGTTTAAACTAAAGATTGCGCTAGAGCGCAATCTTTAGTTTATTTGGCTAATAACTTATTTAGCTAATTAACAATAATTTAGTTCGTAACATTTATAACAAAAGTTGCTAGTATTATTTTGAGAAAAAAAATTCGGTGAGAATTGTTTTGCGTAGCATTGCAATTTGTTTGCTACGACGTAGAAGTGCAAATTCAGTTGATAAATGACCGGAAAAAAAACCTTTGTTTTTGTTCCTGGCCGTTTTCTAATTATTCTTAAGTTTGAAAGCGTTAATATATTTTTAATAGATTAAATCGTCATAACAATTTTATTTCATATATGTGTTAAAATTTTAATGCTAGTAAAAATATTTATAAAGCTTTACTGCATATGAAACTAGCCCCATAACTGGTAAACGGGGAAAGCTACGGGAGGACCATATCTTCACTACCCGACTATTTTATATGGCATGCTAACAGACTGGTTTTAGTAAGCTAAAATATTTATTTTTAATTTTTTCGAAAAACATATGTGTTACATTTCCAATTGTACTAGATTTCGAAAAATATTTTAGGTGTAAGTTGTCCGATATAAATAATTATACTTTTTTTTAATGTGTCGTCATATTATTAAAAAACAGTGAAGACAAACACCTAATAGTATACAAGGGTAAAACACCAAAGAAGACTCATTGAGATTGAAGTCTGCACTAAAACGAGAACTCGAAATTAAACCAATAGATTAAAGATAAGAGTCAAAGTGCAAACAAACGGGAGAGAAAGATTTTCGAAAATGAAATTGAAAATTGCTAAAGGTGTAAGCAGCTTTTCAAGTTTCGATTTTTAGAAACTTCTCTTTGACATTTTACAGAAAAATATCAACGCGTCCCATTCGCCAGTCGCGAATAAAGGCCTCGGCCCCAATACCAATTTGTTTGATAAACACGGAGAGTTATGGTGATTGCGCAGCAATGTGACCTACGTAATTTAAGTCACTAGTGATGTAAATTCCATTCATCTGGAACGCTTTATTTGCGCGATAACGACGTGTTTTCGTGGGTGGAAATGAAATGCGAGCGTCAGACATCAATGGGGGGAGGTGGTGCGAAATATTTGAGCATTGTGCTGAACGACACGAACAGCCGGTACATTTAATGATATTTTTGTACAATTATCCTGATACTTATATACCACAATTTGCTGACTTTTAGGAGTTATGTCGACTGCCTTTGTTTGCCTTCGAATTTCTTTGTTTCGGTCTATCCTTCAGAGAAATACAGAGAATATTTCTGAAGGATTTATCTCTTTCTATCGCTCGCTGTGAGGCTTGTGGACTAGCCCAACAGTCAGAGTCCAAGTCGCTCTCAGAGTCCTGCACCGTGGTTGAAGTCTTCAGGCATTACAAAGGGAAGATGTAAACGATTATGTAAGAAATACGAGATCGGTCATATTCATTTATTCTATTAGGTCATACTGGCGTTTATTATGGGCATTTATTTATTATTAAATAAATTTATTTTTGTGTGGCAAATATAATTCTACGATTTTCTTGAATCATCTTGGTTTAGTGGCTTTTAAATGAGTGGTTTGTAAATTATTATTGGACAAACGTATGATGACTAATTTATAAAGGTATAGATATATGTATTTTGTAACGTAAGACTATGGAAACATGAATGAACTACGTGTTGCGTTGCTTTTTTCGCAAAATTATTTTCGTAACGCTCATTTCTGCCAATGTTTTTTCCACGCTTGATCGTAGGCGCCCGACGTCACTGTTAGTGAGACTACACATACGCTTGAGCGCGTAAATAAATTAATGAATGATTTTACTCTTTATTTATCTTCCGCATTGAATCATTCCTTTAGAATGTTTGATAAGCAATTTATACAAGCGATTACTGTCTCTTAAAACTACATTAATATTTATATGTGAAACCATAAACATTAATAATGAATTTTAAATTTATTACATTTTCTATATTTCTTTTAACTTTATGTTTTCATACAGAAATCTTGTTTACCATTTGAACACATGTTGACAATGTTATATTTCATTAACTGTACTATTGAAGTTACATTATTAGTACACTTAGAGTTGAGTAGACTTTTTTATTTACGTGAATACTTGATATAAATGTATCCTTTATGACCGCTATAAAAATAATTTAACATTATTTTAGATTACATAACTGCTTCAATATATTACATAATGCAAAGTAATATTAAAATGATTTTACACCGATCATAAAGGTTGGTGTAAATACAGATTCCATAGGGTATTTACTGTATCTGATTGCAATTTCTGATATGCTTGTCTAGTCCTTTTAACCTTAGAGTTAAAACGCTATCGGTTACTTTCCCTGCCGAGGTTTAAATTGGGTCCTAGAATTAGTTAAGTAACTAATTTATTATTTATAATAAATATTAACATTAATAGTTAAATTTCGTAATTTGGAAGACACATTGAAAAAATCAATATATCAATAAATCAAAATTGTGGTCACTGCATCGGTTTCTACTATTGCACCATTGGCACTATTGCAGAAGTGCTACGTGCTCACAGAATATCGTCGTAAACTTCTACGTGCTGTCACGTGAGCGAAGTTCCGGCAACTCAAGTCTACATAACAAAGCCGTTTAGTCGGTGTTTGTGGACAATGGAATCGGTGTACCTCAATGAAAGCCAATAACATAATTAACTAGAACTAAAATAAGATGTGTAAACAGTATCTTATAACGAGCCTTCAATCATGTGACGAAATGGGAGGTCTAAAATTGAAATTATGTATTTAACGACCGTAAGGTACTTCATGATGTCTTGAAACACGCTAATGACGGAAACACTGTTCTGACTGCCAACAGAAACAATATAACATAACAATAAGCCCACGCGCTGACTCATTGAAGTGTGGAGAATGAGATCGAGTCAACTTTATAACACGTCGGTTTTAAGCATTGAATTGTCATTGTAAAAAAATCATATCTATAAAATTTAATTCTCATTGAAAAAATTTGTTCGGTTCACGTCAGTTTTCTCTATGCTGAGGGTTGACCATCTCGTGGGAACAGTTGTCGTTGGGCCGTTGCCATTTTCCCCTATTTGCAGCCATAAAGAATTACTAAAACACGTGTCGAGAGCGGTGCGAATCTGGTCACTCCAGCGTGTTGGACTTCGCCTAGGTCTTGTCTTGACGCTTTTCTCAGTTGTCACAGGTGTTTCCAGGCAATGTGACCAGAGTATTCTAGGATCCTTCATATCGTGGACAGCCTAGCTTTGAGTTCACTTAGGATAGAACGTTGGTACGATGTGCTGTCCACGGAATACGTAATATCTTTCGCCAGCATTTTGTGCACATCTACTACCGCAAAGCTAGGAGAATAAATAACTTATCTTTTATGCTATACTTGCCAAGCACTTGTTTAGTAAAAGTATAAAAAAATACTGTATAAAAGAATTATTTGAGTTTGTTTTAGGTCCTTGATTGAACAATCCCATTCACAGAATACTGAAAACAAAACTTACTCTACAAACTACATTGTAAACTTGTTAACCGAGAATGTGTGTGCTATTTTAAGTGCTATTTGAAAATATCGTAATGTTGAGTTAACATTCACAATGGAAGCAGAGAGCGAGGAACAATAAATCTAGGAAGTCGTCTACTTTTTCATATTTCCCAATCGTTAACTTCAAAGATAATCGTCATACAACAAGGAATGCGAATGATGTACGAGTAAAGTTGTTTGGCGGGGAACTTTAAGCTTTTGATCTATTGTTCCACTTTAACAAATTGTAAAGAGGAAGGTTTATCGTTCTCCATTTTATCAGTCCCAGATTATACAAGTGTATTATTTAATGGTCATTTTAAAGCAACTTGTGATAAAGAGCCGTGGTAGCACACAGTGCATGTCACGCACACAACAATGTAACTAGTGTACTATCATAAAAATTATCAATTAAATTATGACGGTAAAACATATAATTATGTTATAAGGACGCTAAACCTGTATTGTTTTGAGACCACAAGTACTCTAAATTAGCTGATACATGGGGACATCAAAACTGTCAAAAAACGGTATGAAACGCAATTCCAAGAAGTTGTTTTCTTTGTACTTGCAATGTTCAGATCGGCGTTTACACAAACACTATAAAACTTTTGTTATCCACTATTTTACAGCCGCAACACCCTTGGAGTGACCGGAACGTTTCGCAATAACACTAAATTTTGGCAAATTTACGTCTATCTTAAGTGTTGAAAATAACGCAATTATGAGAGTATAAAATTGGTCTTTGTGACGTCAGAATATGTGCAGCTGGTATCGCAGAGGAGCTTTTGAACAAAAACAATTTTAGGGATTTTATTGCATTTTTTATTTATAAATAATTTCGTGAGCGTTGTAATAGCCTAATGGTTTAGGGTGCGGCCTGCGAATCGTAAGGTCGTGGGTTCGAATCCACCATTCGACTATTGCCGTGAACCATGTCCTAGCACAAGCTTAAGCTTAGCTGGAATGGTTAACAAGATTGTTAGTAATATTTCAGGAAAAAAAAGAAATAAGAAATATTGCTAGCTTTCTTTTTTAAAAAAAACCAAAACCTTATTTATGAAACCATTAATAACGTATTTTTAAGCTATAATTGTTATAATTATATTATAAGATGTATTACAAAACACAGAGGAAATAAAAAAATGAGCAACCCAGTTGATCCATTTATTAGACGTTATTGTTTGAACACTATCATTCTATTGTCACCTCGTTAAATAGTGGCTCCAGTGCCCACATCTAGATCGTTAAAGAAGAGTCGACAATTTAGGAGTCCATGTTATTACATATCATAAATGTCCCCCGCGGCACCAATCCGCATATTTCAACATGATATCAGGTGGCCTGAATTTGAGGAAAACGACGCAGTTAAATGTGTCATTGGGTATAAACAAATGTCAAATGATTTTTAAGTAGTCTTATGAAAATTAAATAGAATCATTTCGTTTTTAATCTGTAGTGGTTTGTTTAGCATCCATAAATAAGAAGCTCCCGCTTTTTTAAGACTCGCTTTTCTCTAATCACCAGAAATCAGGCACAAATTTCAGCCAGTAATCAATCCGTTAATTTTCTTAATGTAGGCCACATTTAGCTAACAACGACAATTAGCTATAAAAAATCGACATTTATTACTTTCAAAGAAATATACGATGAATCTATCTTCATTCTTTGAATTTTTCTATTGAAGGTAGAAGACAAAAGCATAGTTATTAGGCGATTACTGTTGATTAGACTATTTTTATGCATGGCAGCACCATGTGACTTTTTGTACAATATACACAAAGAGAACACCGCCAAGACTGTTTAATGAAGGGTACAATAATTATTTTTACTGTTGGTAAGAATTTTTGGCATTAGTTCCCGCCAGACACATGCCCGTTGTCATTTGACTGACAAGTGAGAATATTCCTTGGCAAGTGAATATTGGATTATCTCTGACATGATATCTTTCTTAATTGTTAACTATATATAAGAAATCTTTGATATTGCCTTGCATTTTATGAGTTATTTGTTTGGACTGGATATGTTTTTTAACAATCAACTACGAATACTAGATTTTTGTTCTAGTCCTGAAAATTGAAATGGATGGTTTATATTTATTTGCCCTTATGATAAGGTGAAGCGAATTATCAATTGCTCCCTTCTCTCATAAAAAGATAAAACCATAACCACAGAACTTAACGTGTTTAGGGTAGACTTAGCTACCTAAAGACTAACGGTTTTAAATGATGACATTTAATAAAGAGATTTTGAAACATCAAATTGTCCCTTACGGAATTTATGTTGAAGCGTTGTTAGCGGCAGGAAGTTGTCTAGACTTCGAGGTCAGAGAAGAAAGTAAAAATTCCTACGCACTCATCTTGATCGTAATGAAATTGAGGTCAAGTTTTATTTAACTGTCTACCTGTAGATTTGTTACAAGAAAAAATATTTTTAAGTAGTTGTGATAGTTAACTATTTAAAATTATAATGTACTGTAAACTGCATCGAAATAGGGTAATAAAGTTAACATATATCGGCTTGATACAACATATATACCTATATATGTATTAAAATATTACATATTTCGATGTATATATATATCCTAATGTAATTACAACTAAGTTGAATAAAAATCATTGTTTAAATATTAGATATACCAAGAGAACGTTTTTGCTCCCGAAGTAGCACTCAAAGTTAGTTTAGATTTTGAATGTCCCTTAGATTATCCGTGAAATAGCAATCAACCGAGTCGAGGTTCGGACCTCTCAGGCGCCCTCGGAACGGAATGCTTACGCGTATAGTAAGCGTCCAAGCCGAGGTTACCCCTAACCGAGGAAACCCTTGTATCGAGTGACTAGTGATAAAGATTCAGGCTAAGTGACCTAAGAGCTAAGCCACCTCTCGATTCGGTGAAGGCTTCTCTGGGCAATCTGTGTAATTCGTCATAAAAAAATAAAATCACTTCCGATAAGAGCAAAGTACAATATTAGTAAGTTAACATATAAATTGTTTTAAAACGACACTTTCATGTCGGAAGACGGAAACGGAACTTCTATATGATGGTTTATATGATGTCTTATAGATAAAAAATCACCGTTAGTAGTTTTTAGTTGTCGGATGCTGTCATCCCACATGTAGCTTTGTGGACGAGTATTCAGTTTGGAACGTTTCGGAAAAGAAAAAATGCTATAATAAAATGGATAGTCAATCTCAGGAAATCAGTCTTTAGGTAACAATCTTCCAATCGACTTTAAAAAATAACACTCTTATGAATGGCATGATTTTTTGTAATACTTTCTAAGCAAGTGCTTGACTACGAATTATAGAATAGAATAGTATTCTAGAGAAACCTCGGTAATTATATCTGGAGAGTCATAAAATTATTAATTTTAAAAGAAGTAATATTGTAATATAAAGGCGGTGGATTAGTGACTTGGGTCCTTGGTTGATAAGAATTAAAAGTACAGCTGATTTAAAACATACATTTTTTAAGACATTTGCAGTCTGCGATCATATTTTAGAATGTGTGTACTTTAAAATCTAGATCTAGATATGTGCACCATATACGAAATCATTAAACATATGTATATATATATTTATAATATAACTAAGCTATTTAGCGTAGCTTTGCTACGAGTAATTTGTAGCGCTGCGTAGGCAAATAGTGCTGGAAAAACTTTGTCCCTAGTAGTGGGTTCATATATAGTTCCTTAATTTTTGTTGCGATATGTAAAATTTAATTTACAAGATACTCGTTGATATGAAATATAAACGTAATTGGAATTTGGCCCTGACATCCATTCCATATGATTGCAAGAAATACCGTCTGCGTTCACGAGGCCAAATTTTTGTAATTGAGTACAGCTTATTTATACGTTTACGAATTCATTACACCATTATAAATAGCTAAGAAAGACGAAAAAGCTATGAAATTTGAATACGAATCTGCGAATACTTTCGTATTTAATTTGGAAGTTCACGTGCGACGGTCAGCAGTTCTTTGTCCTATAGACTTTCCGTGTTTCGGTTTCTTAGTCCAAGGAAATTACTTGATGAAATTTGCATGCCCTTCGTTATGCATTTAAGAAACAGAAAAATTAAACTTCACTATAAAATCTCGCCAGAGATTTTAACTTGATTAAATTCGCATTATAATTTCGTCGCCTGGGATTTGAATCCCTGACCGTCAGATACGATTTGTGTAGAATCGCTCATTCACTATATATATAGACTAAAACTCCTTTTTACAAATTCATCTCGTGGGAAGAGTAAGTTAGGCTACCTTAAGATAGAAAATTATATGCAACGTTCATGAAATTAGGACGTAATAAAATTATTCCTCGAAAATGTTCTTCGTGACCCGAATGCAAATATTTCTCTTATATCTTTAAATAATTTGGCCTTAATTTTGAGATCTGAATATGCGAAATGATTCACTGATTCGAGTGACGCTATTTTGCCGAATTGTGGTTGATTCATCATAATCAAAGATACATGTATACGATAAAACAGCTTTGTTAATCGACTTCAAACAAGGAGAAGATTCTTAAATCGAGTACATTTTTTTATGCTTACCTCAGTACTTTCGACTGGGTGAACCGATTTTGATAATGCGTTTCGGTGAAAGAGGTGCGGCAGCTAAATACCTCATTGTCCAATCTAGAGCATAGTTTTAATATAACATTTGTTTAGTTATTATGTAATTTTTTTGATTTATAAATGGACGTTAGATCTCCATCTAACGCCCACTTATAAATCTATCTACTTATAATCATCTAGTTATATTTAAGACGGCAGTAAAGTTTGTCTGTTTTAAAAGTATCTGTACTGTCCGAGCTCATAATAAACCCATAGAGGTTCAGGCTAAGCGATCTAAGAGCTATGCCACCTCTCAATCCGGTGAAGCAGTAAAGGCCAGCTTCTCTGGCCAACTGTGTTAGTTCGTCCAAAAAAATAATAAACCCTCGGCCCGGATTAACAGTTACCTCGAGGCTTTACAGAGGTTGGGCAAAACACCTGTAAATATTGTCCACGACCTCATCATGTTTATAGTGGGCCTATTACCTAATATCCATTTGTGTTTAGTACCTTTCAGTGAAGCGCACGTTGCTTTTAAATCTAATGCGAGATTCTACAACTATAACGATTTACTTACGTACAATGCGGTTGCATATTCACAAAGACGAGCTATGCAAGCCACTGGAAGCGACATCAAAAAGCTGCTTTACCTAAGGAGTTCCGGTTAGTATAGTTTTACCGGCGATGCAAAAATATATTAACAAGAATACTCGATAGATATTTAAACCGCTATAAAATATTTGTCACGTTTTCCACTATACGAGTTTCTAGGCTTCTTTTATGAGCTATAAAAATATAAACTCGTTAATACATTTTATAAATAGTAAACAGAATCGTTATAGTTTTATATCGTTCTTGTTGTTTTCACATTTCATTTTGTTGTCAGACGTTAAGTAGAATCGTTATTGAGTGATGTTTGGCACCAGTTAACGACACGTGTTGTATTAAATCGTTTTATAAGACCAGTAACAATAATCTTAAATATATATTTGCGCTATCAACCACAAGAAAATAAAACTTATTGGGAAATATTTACAATAACAAATAGGTCTACAACTAAAACAATAATTTTAAAAACTATAATTAATAGGTAACTACTAAGTAGTAAGCAAGCTTAACTCTTACTATTTCCAATCTTAATGGAATCTTAGGCTGGGTCATTAAGGAATTGGCTGTCGTCATAGGTTTTACCGAATCGACACGACTTAGCTTTTTATAGGTGATTAATGGGATAAATGTGTGCTCACAAATACACCTGGAAGACATAAAGGTGATCTGATGATAAACAGGTTAATGAAAAAGTTTATAGGAGATATGAAGGCAAAGGCACGTGTCTTGGCTATCGCGTGGCAATTTAACAGCCTGTATAACATTCAGGTACCTTATTTACTAAGCCTGGAATGCAGAAACGGCAGCTCGATGTACCAAAATAATGTTCAATCTTGTTCTATAACGAGTGGCGCATTGCGTGGTTGCAGGCTGAATCACGGAGCGCGAATAGATGCCATTCTGAAGTTCAAATAGATGGATGAGTAATGATACGGTTGATGTTGTGCTGTATACATACGTACGCATCGATGCTATAATGGATATACATTTATGCTTAAGTTGCGTGTGTGAGATAATTGTAGTATATTGCTCCTTTGACTATCGAATGATTCGTTTCCGATGTTTAGATTATATGTCTGTCAAATGCAGTTGCCAGTTACTCTTTATTTATAACAGTTTCATTTCATTCGACACATATAGTATATATGTGTTTAAATACGAATAATTAGTTATTAATGTATGTGCTATTGTAATAGCATTAATGCTTTATATATTTAATACTCTTTGTTTATAAATGTTTGTAAACAAAGAGTATTAAATATATAAAGCATTGTGAGAAGTCGTGTTGTTCACTCCACATAGTATAAGAGCAACGGTACAGTTCAAAGAGTCTCTTAGAGTTGTTCTTCGGTGGCGTCGCTTAAGTGTTGTTAGTGTTGTTCGTCGGGTAGCGCCTCTGTAAATAAGTTAAGTACTACTGTTATTTACCTTGTCTTATATATTATACATGTACTATGAGTAAGGTGATATAACTATATTTATGGTGATGTTGTTAATATGTTATTTATTTACTAAAGTATATCTGATGTATGTGTTACAATGAATATGAAAGTATCAAAGTTAAATAACGTGCATCCAAACATGATATGTAATCTTACCAGAGCACTATGAAAAAAATATAAATGCTTCGTATGGTTAGATAGTGTATCGGATGTGTTTACGCTAAGAAGGAAGGACTTTCTTCACCTAATATAATAATTCCCTAACAAGATCTTAAGAAGGTTTAAATGCCTCAAAATTAAATAAATCGCTCACATCATATAAGCTTCCATTGGATGCTATAGAGCCCAAACACACACTAACACGGATAACACAACACATGAAATTATTATTATATTAAGAGAATAAAAATCTGTCCTGAAGGATTTAGTTGGAACAATGACACCGAAATAGATAAGAGTGTGGGCGTTAAAAGTAGCGACACAGTATTTTACTAATGTTGCTATTATTGTACACTATAATATTATATTTAAATTTGTTTGGTCGTGTCGGCCTTTGAGAAAGTGAAGGTTCTTTTCATGAAGGTTTTATTGAATTTAGTTTAAAATTAAAAAGGGTCTTTTTATGACGAACTACGCAGATAGGCCAGAGATGCTGACCTTGACTGCTTCAGCGGATTGAGAGGTGGCATAGCTCTTAGGTCGATGAGCCTGAACCTCTATTGCTAGTAAATCGACGCAAGGGTCCCCCCCGGTGAGGGATAACCTCGGCGTGGACGGTTACTATGTTACGAGTCAGCATTACGATCCGAGGGCGCCCGAGAGGGCTACACCACGACTACGAGTTGTTATTTCACGGATAATCTAAGGGACATTCAAAAACTAAAATAACTCTGAGTGCCACTTCGGGCAGCGTTGGCGCTGGGAGGAGAAGTGACCGAAGAAACTACAGCAACGTTCCTAACATCTAAGGGGTGGGTAATTAAAAACGGTCGGCAGTGAAATGTTATAATTTAAATGAGGATAACATTAAAATTCTTACTTTTACTGCCGTCGTCTTTATTCTTGCCAATTTTAAAATTACAAACAGTTGAAAGTTTTTATTGTTAATTAATCCGTAAAAATGTCCACACGAATCTGCCGTGACATATAATAAAGGCGCAATTTATACGTTTGTTGCAACAGAACGAGGGAAGTATAACTTTTTTATTGTCTTTTAAAAGTATTACCCTGGTCGTAAAATTTTCAATTATTTATAGAGAGCATGTGCTTTGCTATGGATAAAACCAGTTTTTGTTTTAATAAAAGTAGGTAGTCGACGTTGAAAACTTCAATTAGTCGTTCGTTCACTTCATTCATGCCAGTGCGTATTCTCATTAACACAACGTCACGTGCTTGCGAGAGGGCGTAGAGAAAAACATTAGCAGAAACAAGTGTTGCAGAAATAGCTTTTTACTGCGAAAGCAGGTGTGTTCGGTGCGTAGTTCTACGAGATACGTTCAAGTACACACGAGTACGACCGTATTTCAAAGAAATAACGCACGTTATGTTGTGTCTATTTTGTACATTGGTTCGGAGTTACCGACATCAGTAATATTAATATTATGTGTATATATTGGTAAATATGTATGTTTATATATTATATATATAAAACATAATTTTTTTTAGCGTTAAGACGCCCTTTTGAGCATACAATTATTGCATATATATATCAAAATTGTAAATTTATTGCTATTTATGTGATGTATTTTATTAACTATTGTGCAATATATTATATTTATTCATTCAGTAAGTGTTCAGTAACAATCAGTGACGTTATTAGGTCATTAGTGAAATATGAAATGGTTTTGTTAACGTAAAAAAATGTATAATATAGTATAGTAATATTTTGTTTAATGTTTTAAACTGTTTTATTATAATTTCAATGCTCCTATTAATCTATAGTGAATTTATTTGGAAACAGTCAAAAACGGACTCGGACTACCTGTATTTATGTGCGTCTATTACGTTGGCTTTCCTTCTTCTACGAATTTTATATACAGTCCATTGTCATTTGTCTTAATTTATCCTTTGAAATCTTAGTATTTAATGTAGCTTTTGATATAGATTATTTTTTCTTTTTATTCTTTTTTAACTAATTAAGGATAATGTAAGCAAATCTTCACTAAATTAACCTTACATTGTAGTTTTCTTAAGGAAATGAAAGAAACCCAACATTGATGTATACAAATAGGCAACTTGATAATTACAGTAGATAAGAAAGTGAAGACGAATCGACGAAAGGTTGGTCTTGATTTCTGTACGCTGACCAATTTGTATGCTTAATGTAATACAAATGAAAAGACTGTGAATACAAAATATGCCAGGAGAAGAGATGCATTTTCACCTACGAAAATTACGATCAAATTTCTCCTTGCAAGAGGAAGACAAGAACTACTTGTGCCAGTCGAGTCCAATATTTACCGTTCCAGTTGTCGTGATTGTGCATTAAAATAGTCAGATATTCCTATAAATTAGATGCGCAAGGCAATAAACGTCGAGATTTTCGCTCAATTGCGCTGTTTTTGCATCGGCTAATTGTATATCAATTGACACGATACGCAATTTGTACGTCCTTGCACTCCCGCCAAATTCCTTACTAGTTCGCTGTCGCGGTGTTCGCGGAATACGGCCAGTATTATTCAATAAGCTGCGCAAATAGTTTTTATATTTTTTTTATCCGTTGTACTTGGAATCAGCAATTCGGGTACGGATAAAGTCGTTAATCGCACTGAAAATGAAATAAAATTGTGGGACTCTTGTATATTTTTATTATATTTGATAAAAATGATTAATATACAATTTGTTTTTGTATGTTTTATATCAATGATAAAAGGTAAAATATTGTCATGTTCATATCAGTAAAGTGTGTGAGTCTTCTTAAAGTGTCTCTTCGGCTGGCGAAGGTTGGCAGTCAGCTCTTGCGAGGTGAAATAGATGGGCAGCACTCGGGGACCACTTTCTGGTGGTTTTAGGTCCTGGTGACCAACCACCTGCCGATGTGTGACTTTCAACTATTGAGACTTAAAATTATTAATTAATGAATACACATGCCAATAGAGATCCTTGTAAGTTGTAAGATATGTTTTTAATTTTTTTGTCATTTTTATTATTAATTATAAATAAATATAATTTATATTTTTTATTATTATTATGTCTTTTATACTTATAAATATGTATGGGTATGCAAAATTCCTTTGAATATTATATAAACGCCCCAAATACGTCTAAAGGTATAACCTCAAAACAGACGGTGAGACGTGGGTTATGTATAAATAAGTCAGACCCTGATTTCTAGGTCGGCATGCGGTTTGTAAATTGTCCAACAGTGTGAAAAGCGCCATGTTTTATTACGCGACATGACAATAAGGAAGATAAATCTGTTTACAAAAGTCACTCATTTGTTTTCTGTGACATAAATATTATTTCTTTAGTCGTGTCTCGTTCATTAGTGTTCAGTGCATACATAAGAATATAAGAACATAAAGTTATAGTAACAGTCTTTATATATTGAGAGAATAAGTAACCCTCTTCAAATAAAAGTTAAAATTTTCAAACAAAACATAACTAAAATAGTCTTGAAGACTTAAATATAATCAGAATAAAACTGATGTCTATAATATTTACAAACAAATAACCGCGAGTGAAACCGCGGGAAATGGCAAATATACGAGTAATTATAGGTACACAAACTAAACGCATTCCAATATCATATGGTTTTCGCCCAACCATCAACATATCACTACGACACATTGATATAAAACTCCGTTTAATCTTACCGTCTCGTTCTGGCTGTGGGCCAAGTGTCGAGATACCGATATCAACAAATGATTCACTTAGGGCTGTCACTGTTTCAAGGTGCGGTTTCATAATTGTTATGCAATGTGATTGGAAATATATTTTACGTTTCACAAAAATATATTGATTAAATAAAACTAGACATTTTTCCGGATTTTTCGCGGTTTAATCCTAATTGAAATTTCTGACACTACAGCCGTCGTATTGAAGGGGATTCTATGGTTTCCCCGAACCATTAGTTAGTTAAGGCGAAAGCTGAAGGATTAAAAAATATATCTATACATCCTTTTTAAAAAGTTGATAAGGATCAAGTTCACAACAATATAATATATAAAAATTCCAAAATTATATTTCATTTATTCTAATTTCTATCCAAGTATAAATTTACCTAAACCACTCTAACGCGAAACTCATGTCTCTCCATCAGAAATGGTCGAACATTTATTAAGATTTCCAAGTGACCAGATGCAAGTCATAAATTAAATGAAATATCTCTTTAGAAGTGGCAATGGGTCATATGCTGGATGTTTGGGCACATTCCAAATACCTTTCGGCGTACCCTAAGTGTCACATCAAGGCAAAAGTAAACATAAGCCAAGTCCAGTGCCGACATACCAATGTTTATTGATCGTTAAAATAGTGATTGATTTCACGCAACTCACGAGGTTTTCGACATCAATGTAAGAAATGAATAACTTGTTGTTTATCCAGAATTGTTTCAAGGTTACAGTATCAAATAAACATTTTTTTCACATTACAAACATGGATAGTAGTCACTATTAATAGTCATATATATATACTCAATCCGGTGGTTCTGAGCTAACAAAAACAACAGGCCAATAAAGCTCCGTATTCCGATTGATGATCTACTGGATCATTTTGTATGATTTATTTTTTTCAAATTTTACTCCTTTAGGCACGTTTTGAAAAAATATATAAAAGTGAAATAGTGAAAAATGATATTATTATTTATTATTAATTTATTCAATTTTTCAAATAAAAACTGGTCTTTATTGACTGTGTTGACTATCATTTTCCATTCCTTTTTATTATATAATTAATTTTTTGCATGCAATTAAAACTATTTTTGGATTATGTCGAAAAAGTAAAACTTCTCACGCACGTTCATAAGTACACGCAACCATTTTTTAAAGATCGGTTTTTTTATGGGTATAAACTAGTGCTTGACCACGATCCCACGTGGTGTTAAGTGGTGATATAGTCGAAAGATGGTACCGGCTCGTTTAGCAAGTGCCTATTCACTCATTCACTTGCATTCATCTATTTCACTCATTCGTGTTTGCCTCGTAGCTTTTTTTTTTTAAAGAAAGGTAGCATTATTTTTTAGAAATATTACTTACAATCTTGTTAACCATTCCAACTAAGCTTCAGCTTGTGATAGGACATGAATCACGGCAATAGTCGAATGGTGGATTCGAACCCACGGTCTTACGATTCGCAAGCCGTACCCTAAACCATTAGGCTATTGACGCTTCAAGTACATTTTTGTTTTTCATTTAAATGACATCTACAATATCACACTTTAAATTCATCTCAAAGCCGTAACCGTTCTTTGTAAGCTTGCATCGTGGTTTTGCTTAAATACAATAGATGGCGTGCAATTAAAAGGTGAATTTGTGCAGTACATTCGTATTGTACCTTATTTATTTCCTGTCTTTTAATAATTATCGTAAATACATTGATCATTATCCTATTAATCCATTGCTGAAAGCCTGACAATGTGCTTAATTTAGGGTTAAATGGATGTAAGAGCTTTTTTTACTATGATTAATAGGTTGGAGAAAAAGGCACAAAGGAAAATTTGTACCATATTGACTGATTAGAGCCTAAACAAGAGCCTACTGAATTAACCAACCAACAACTCTGGAGGAATGGATTATTCCTTCAGGTCCATATAGAAATCGGTAAGCTCTTTGTCGATTCGATAAATCCGATCCTAACGATTTTGGTGACGGTGGAAATTGAAGTTCTGTCGCGGTAGAGCAACTCAAGAATTAAAAAGAAATATAGGCTCTTACGTCCTATAACCATTTTTTATGGGATAGAGACAGCAAGCAACAAGAAGAGGCTTTTCACCAGGCTTATTAAATCACATGGGAGACACGGTACTAATTTTAGCAATTGATTTTTTGTACGTAAGAAACTGCAGAAAGAAAACTCTTGGTACAATCCGTCTGGGCTTTGAAAAGCTTCCCACACCGAAAGTAAGAACAAATTGCGGTAAGAAATCGATTAGTTTTAAAGAAGCATAAGCATACAACCAAATATAGATACAGTGAGAAATGATTTTCCTTCATAATTTCCTCTTTCAAATAGCTCCATATTAATGGATATGAAAATGTCACTCATTTATTACCATCATTCAATCACAGTACTTGTGTCATCGTATTCCTATAAAGATCCAAGTTTTATTATATTCCCAAAGGAACATAATTTCTCACTACATCTATACCCACACGTCCAGAAGTCGTTAATCTTTTTCAAGTAAATGAATGCTTTAGGTGATACCTTACTTCGTATGACGGCGGACTTATTTTTTATATTATTATATATTTATTGCTCGTAATACGAGCAATAAACATATCACTCGTATTACGAGCAATAAATAAATAATAACATTGGAATTTATTAATTATTAAGAATAAAGTTTCTTAAATCTACTAAGTAAATCATATGACTGAACTAGTGGTCGTCCATTCTAAGTGGATGCATTTATCAAACGCATGCGGACATGTATGTTCTAGCTTATTAATATTCAAAGGCATGAGCTGTCGGATTATGTTGTCCTGTGAAAATGTAGGGTTCATTTTCACAGAATTTCATTTCCGGTGTCGGCATCACGGATATACGTTAATTAGAATTTTGAGTGCTAATATTGCACGTAGCACAAGGAATAATGTTCTGAAAGTGTATGGTGTATATGTCCTGCGCTTCAAAGTTTTTAGAGGGATTTGTGTATGTATAGGCTTCAGTGATGTCTAATGGTAATAAAATTACACGAAGACGTTGATGTCATTTTTTGAGTAAGAAGAGAGAAGAGATAAGAAGATTTTGAGTGTGCGGGGCACTCAAATGTATGCAAGTTTACAAATTAATTCAAGCTTCACACGTTTCGACTAATAATTCAATGAAACGAACTAAATTAAGCTTTAATCACATTTCAAACAGATTAACACCGTAGGGTGTCGCATCTTAAAAAATCGCTTTTTTTGAATAACGGTTATTATTTTGCATAGCATGTTATGTTACAGATATGTTACTCTTATATGTTGCTTATTTAAAAAGGTTACTTGTTAAAAAATATGGTGGCGGCATAGTCTAGATATACTGTAGCTATAATATGATCTTTGTTCGCACTTCAACAAGCTAAATAAGCTTCTATGTTAGTGATTCAAATGATAGGTGAGCTTATCACCTTATATCGGGTAAAATTTGAGCACGCAATGGGAGTGAAATATAGAAACTCATTCGTTTATCGATATATTCAATAAACAACATCCACATATCTTAGGAATAGGTTTTTTTTTCTGATCTGTGTTCCCAAATAAAACAATAGACGGCAGTGATTATATAAAAATAGCGCGCAAACGGCACAATAGATTTCGATTGGATGACGAATGGAAAAATGGTGTAGGACATCCTACTATAACGAAGTCTGGCGACCTTATAAAAGCCTTAGGACGAAGTTGGATGCTAGCCGGTTAAAATAGATCTTTTTTAAATCGTTGGAGGAAGCCTATGTTCAGCAGAGAATGTCCTACGGCTGAAATTATTTTTTTTATGTTGGTATAAACTAGTGCTTGACCACGATCCCACCTGATGTTAAGTGGTATATCTTTAGAAGATGGTACGCGCTAGTTTAGTAAGTGTCTATTCACTCTACTGACAAGAAAGACTACTGAAATGAAAGACTGACACCGGCAACTTGTTCCACTCCGCTGTATGCACGATGAACGATGACTCCAATCGCTTTGTTCGGACGCACGGAACGAAGATAGAGTGATATAGAATAAAAATATTTTTAATTACTAGATAAAATTAGCAGCTATTAGCTATGCGATGAAGTGGCCCATCACTGTTCCATCAACGGCAACCGTCAACGTAAAGAATCTACATAATCGCGCATCCCGGGGGAATTCATTATGTTGTCTGCATAAATAAATATACATAAGGATAATCCGGGCCACGTAACAATGGACAATTTATTATTTAGATTCCGTTCCGGCTGCGCTCGCGAATTTTTTATGCAAATCGTTTTGGTTTCATTTCTTGTTTTCTGAGGTTTGTAAGGATGATTAATGTAGGGAACGGTGCAACGTTTTTTTTGAAAAAATGGAAAACTCATGGGCCAACAGTGGAATAATAGTTAAAATATAAAAATACGTCTCTTGTTCCCTAACTGGTATAACAGTGATAGCACATGTGATAAGAGACGCCATATGCACGGCGCAAAGCAAGTATAATGTTTGAACTGGATCATTTCTAAATTCATAATGCCTAAAAATCAACAGAACGGCATAGTGACCACAGTATCAGTGTTTTGCGTTCTTATTTCTATTATCCAGCAAATTTCCAGCGGTGTTTCCGAATCAGTACGATTTAGGGATCTTGAAAACACGACAACCCTTTTCTCAAAAGCCGGCGAAGCATTTGTGGATGGACATCGTCTGGATTTGTGGATGTATGGTAAGCTTCTTTTCTATTATATAAAATCGTTTCTTTTTTATTCCAAACATATTTTTTAACATATCCAAATTAAGTTACATGATTTACAATTGTCAATGGTGGGTTGGATTTTACGATACACTACTTATGAGATCATATCCCAAACCATTAAACCTTTGACGCTAAAATCAACGATCAAACGCATTCGAATACTGGTTTAGTAAATTAAGATTTTTTTTGGAGAACAAGTATACAATAAAACCCCTCGTACATAGGTATCTGTTGTGAACAAATTTATAAGGAATTTTAATTAAATACCCTCCGTTGTGTTCAGGACTTTTTATTGCAGTCAAACGAGCCTTTAAATCGCGCTTTGTCTGTCAACGTATTGCGCCTCGTTCCCCCGGACTTCAATCCGAACAGGACAACTATTTGTTTTCATTATGTTAAATACTTCAAGGTCCTACATCTTTTATTAGGTTCCTTAAATTAGACGGTTAAAAGACATAAATTGAAAAAAAACTTTTTTTATTTTCGAAAAAAAAAAAGAACTTAGGCACTGTAAAGCAATATATATGCGGTTAAATATGTAAATCTAAACGTTTGATGGACCCCAAACTAACTTAGAAAATTTGCTAAATTCTGAACCTAATGCGAACCTTATAATGGCAATGAAAAACGAACGATGATCACTCTGTCAGTATGTTTGTTATAGAAATGGTAGTTTATTTATTGACTTTATTTATTTTCTTATAATATTATGATTTCGCATTAAATTGGGTTACGACAATGTGGAACTTATATTATATAGACGATGTGTAATATAAGTACAAAATCAGAATATCTTCGTTAGTGACTCTTATTTGAAAAATTAAATTTCTGTTATAAATCCAACCTTCCCCGAATACCACACGAATTTCTGTCAACTTATCTACCTGTACTACGATTAAACTCTGTAATAGCTTGCTTAGGGATGCTTGTTAACTATAGTCTTTTAATAGCTTGTATCTGTAACACTTTCTACTTTACCAGTAAAAATGATGAAGCGGTATATATATTATAGTTTATTTATACTGTGTATGTTTATTATTATTGGATGTATATATAATTATATGTTTATTTATGTACATAAGATTCTTAAAACAATATTTTAGCGACGTTACTCCTGCTCTTAACTACCACAGGTTAGGTTTAGGTTATACTAAAAACATAAAGTACGCCTTTGTATATATATTTTGGTGCAATAAAGAATTTATCTATCCATCTATATCGAGGTATGATTCTTAAAATATATTGTTGTTATCCGCTTACCTATTAAATAAATAAATAAATACAGGTTCACTTAACAGGCACACTTTTCAGGTAAGCCTCATACTTGTTCGCCTCCTTTTCTCACAGTGTATTTAAAAAGGGACAAAGTTGTGTAGGTCTATTTAAGTAAAGTCACGTGTGTAAGTCGTACGCTGCGGACTTCTCCCAGGCTTCTCGTTAAGTCAAGGGCCGTATGCTTGTAGAGTAAGACCACTATTAGAGGTGTCGTTCTAATTTCGGTTTTCCATTTGCATTTTGGAGATTGTGCTCAGGAACTATGTGATCTAATTCCCCATCCCCGTTCCACCATCGGACTTTTACACGCACTGCGGGATTCATTCTTTTGTTGTGAACATTCCTGAAATGCGAACGAAACACTTTGCTTCGTCTTTCATTATTCGTACGACAAAGGACTGGAATAGTTTGTCCGCGTCTGTCTTTCGCTCCGATTATAATGTGGGTATTATCAAGAGTAGAGCCTTACCATCCAGGACTGCATTTTCACTTAACACCAGGTGGGATCGTAGTCAAGCACTTGCTTAGAAATGTTTTTTTAAGAACACATAGCTGACATGAAACATTAAAACATAAAGTTTATATCTAGTATATATCTAAGACAAACCATACATTGGATTTGATAAATTACAAAACCTGCGAAAAACAACGATTCCCATTGAACATGATTCGCGAGAGTGTTGAATTTTAAAAATATATCCATATTTCATTAGAGAAGATGCCTGAACTTACTTGGGATTCTGTGATTAATATAACGAAACTCTTAAACCAATCACTTCACTGCAAGACTCATAATATTGAGAGCTAATTGCGTAGAAATTAAACAAGCAATTGAAATCAGTGTAGCATACTAATATACTATATACACTAGGACATCAACCACCTCAGTCCATTTTGAACATAAGTTATACAAAGTGTTCAAAACGCCCTGAAATTAAAATCCTAGTTGCGGTAAAATCTGTAAAATTATTTTTTTTAATATCTTGTTCTAATTGCATCGAAGAAAAATAGCAAAAATAAAGCTTTTTTTCACGTTATTCATCGACTGACGGGTTTGAATCAATGAATTTACGTTTTGCAGACGATAAACCAAACCACTAGGCTATTACAATAAGAAAATAGATTTTATGTAAATCTGAGGCTAAGACAAAATCTATTGAAATAAGAAACTAATAAGCAATCGTAGTGAAAACGAATTATAAAGAGAAATGCTAAAGTTAACAAGAAGCTGATCTCTTTTTTAAATCAACGCATTTTCTTGTAATTCGTTATTACATCCAGTTTACTGTAGTTAATTTTCATTTCACGTACTACTACAAGACATCCCGGGTGTAATTTTAGAGGATTTTTCTTATTTTTATAAAAATACTGTAAATCTATTTTTATACCTATTGACAACTGTTAGAGATTTGTAAGTCTGTGGCCCTTCGCGTCAGTGTAGGGCGGTGTATGTCGCTACATAGATTATAGTGTCCGCTGTGTGTCTGACACCTGCGCCCGTTGAGACGCTCTACTAGACAGATATATTAATGGTTGCTTGAAAAGGTTCCGTATATTTAAAATATACCATTTACAAACTCATCACGAGTTGTCTCAAACTTTTCACTCTATTTACTTGATATTTAAAATACTTACTCATCTCACGATGTAGACGCTCACTTCACTCAGGCTAATTCATCTAATTAGCTTCCAGTCACATTTGGAAGCTAATAAGTGGTGAACATCTTCAAACATCGAGCGAAAATTTTCCGGGGGTAAAACCTACAAACTGTATATTTTTGTGCCGGATAATAATCGAAAGTAAGACTCGATTCGAATTCAAATATTAATATAATACCACGCTGCTCTTTTAGAGCAGAATTTATTTCTATTAAAAAACAGTCTATATAATTTTACTTTTGTATCGCGTCTTCGTTGCGTTAGTCGGTGTTGTCTTTTTATGTCTGGGTTTAGGCTTCAATAAAATATGTCTTGCGTATGTATATTCTACTAGTTATTATTTTTCCGCTCCCGCCATCTAAGCTGCTTACGGAAAAATCGATTTCGTTTTGTCCTACCCGATAGGAAGACCATGCTGTTTAGCTTCAATAATAATAATATATTATATAATTAAATGTCAGAAATTATTAACGCGTATATATTTGTAATTGTTGTCTGAATGTAGTATTATTTTTATATTCAAGGCAATGTAAGTTACATACGATGCTGTAGCATGATGAACAATGTGCAAAATATGTGATGTGTAAAAATTTAATACTAAATTGATTTGTTTGATTATTTTATTTTTAAGGTATCTTTTGCCGCCACAGAAGTCCTATTAATTTATTCTGCGAGGTAATGTATTCCCGATTTGTTAGCTTCAGTATACATAAGACAGAATTAAGTTAAAGTACAATTAGTAAGTACAGGACTGGAACTGTTTGGTCACGTCTGTCTGTGATTTCAAGAGCAGATTAAGTAAGCATTTACTAACCTAGTGCGCCTGACTATCCAAAGCTGCATTTGCACTAACATCAGGTGGGATCGTAGCCAATGAATTACTTAGAAAGCTTACGTTAGCAAAGTAGCCAGAAGATGAACCAATATTCGCCGAACAATCGTATTACTTAGTCCGTACTCTAAGCCATTAGGCTGTTGACCATAAATATCTTTTATATAATCGGTTGTATCTTTTTATGTTTGTTTCCTCATAACTGTCATTTAAAACAATTGAAGAGGATATTTTAAAATATTTAGGTTAGATTTTGAAAATCTGAAAATTGATTAGAATTAAAGTTGGATTTGTTTTTTGTAGAATCACCTGTTTTACGGTTTTAACGGGACACAGAAATCATGGTTACCATAGCAACATCCGCCTAACCCTACTTGCGCCGACAGAATTAATTTCCTAGCCTATAACTCTCGTATATTGGAGGTTCGACGACAGTTGCGAGTGGTTCCGATTTATGGTGCTAGTGTCGCGGCCAGGTGAGGCCGGATGCTTCCCGCGCGGTGATCCTGCTTCGAAGGGAGCGCCGATATTAAATTGGCTCGACATTCTTAAATCTCTTGGGTATTTTATTTCTAGGCATACTTTATTTTGATAAATCCATTTGGGATTCCCTTAACTCGGAATATTTTATTTGTATTCATATGTCGGAGATAATATATTCATGTTGACTCACGTTTAGTATTTTTTGTAGCTGTCTTTTTATTATCACGTTAACTACGTGCAAAAATACATAACTTCTTATCCTCAGGTCAAAGTGAAACCAGATCAGTCATGGTTCAGTGACAATATTTACTGCGTAGTATTATAATCAGGTCAATCTATGTTGGGTTCTAGAAATCCTGTTGTTTAATATATTTGTTAGAGCTTGATTGCCACAAATTAATATACTTCGACACGTTTACAATAATATATGTGTATACAGGACGTCAGCTGAGATTTCAATCTTACGGCTATTACATTGTAAGTCAAACGCTTAGTCAGAAACTGATATATATGTATGTATAACTTTCCTATGTATAAACAAACCGCCATCTTTTATAAAATCATTGTAGTATCTAAAATTCAACTTAAATGGTGGCGTTGAGGTAAATCTTAAAAATCGTTTAATGTTCAATCAGGATGGAAATGTGTATTTAGTTAACGTTTTACTCCTTTAGGTAATCTATAAGTATCTAATTTAATTTTCGAATTCTAATTTTCATCAAAAAACCACACGAACAAAGCGTCGTTCATCCTATCACTTTAACAATACAATATATTAAAGAGATTTGTACTACAATATTTTTCTCTGTGACTTGCAATAAGACGTGACGAATAAGACAAGATATACAAAGGCTTATAAAATAAACTCTCAAGTCATTTAACACTAGTGCTATAGATAGAGATCTTTTGCTATCTGCTTTTCACCAAGTCTATTAGATCTCATATGTGACAAATGGTGTTCCTATCGATATACAGCGGGCACAAACTTTTAGCAAACGTTTTTTGTACTTAAAAACCTCGACCATCTGATATGTCGACGCGCTTAGCCACTAAGTCACTGCCTTATTCAAACAAAATAAAATCCACTTAAATTAAAAACAACAAGGTCTAGTTATCAAAGGGCGCTTATGGAATGTTATCCACATGTTACTGTGACTATGCAAATTGCCCGGACCATCCTTGCTCAACTATTCTAAGTTACATTGTAATTAAGAAAAGTACATTAATGGCGTCTTGTACCGTAATTACCTCGCCGCAAAGCGGTTCGGTCGCAGGGTACGGATTCCTCTGGGAGCGTGTCTGTATGTCTTTGAGTCATTGGAATGTTCGCCTAATTAGATGTTATTTACATAAACCTCACTTAAGGGTCGTAATATCTTGTTACTTTGTCGCGTGTTCTAGTTTCCTAACCAGGGCTCAATACACATTGCAAAATGTTGTGTTTAGACTAAGCGTTCGCCTTTATAATCATAAGGTAAATGGTTTGAAACACAGTCGGCTGTGAATGACTTTCTGTTTTTCCGGTTCTTACGTATAAATAAAACATTTACTTAAACTTTGTTGCTAGTATATAACGTATACCTGTCTAGTCTTGTATAGTTTTGTCTTGTTGAGCTTGAGAACGCATACTACTCTTTTTAAACACTAGCTTTGAAATAGTCCTCGATTTATTTACATAAATAATAAGCTCTTATATCCTTTTTATAAACGTAGACAATATATGACAGGTTCCATATATGAGAGGTCGTTATGTTATGTGTTACGTTCACAAATTTTTAAAAAGCCGTTGTTTTTGAAAACCGCAAGAATTGGGGTTGGAAATCGGGACCATCCTGATTGATAAGTCAAACCGCTCAGGCACTAGGCTTTATTTTTAGCGACGAGTACAGTAGGCTATTTTCAGTGGATTATTAGACTGACAGTATGGATCGGTTGGAAGTAATAGCATCTATTATTATTATTCGAAAGGTGATATCGATAAATGTCTTGGTTATCGAAATACACGTGGACATCCCTAGTGTCATCCAACAAGGAAGCAAAGGTTTGCAGTTCCGTTTACACTTATTTGACACCAAACCGAAGCAACGCAGTAACTCAACTTCAAGTTATAAATTCAAGTTGCGAGTTCTCAATTAAACGAGTAACGCCTCAAATTCCTCTAATGGAGGCTTCGAGAAGTTTATGCCGCGAAATGTTTCATACTTGTAATATTAATCTACGGATTTAGCGGTTTGGAGATTAGTGATGTGCCAATTATTCTGTACGGGGTGTTGCCTGTTTCTGTGTTAATTGGTAACTGTAATAGTGATGGTATTTACAATATGCCATAATTTGCAAAGCAGTGATATATAGCCTAGTAGTTAATCGTACACCGTACTGACAACGGACTTCGAATCACAGTCAAACAAACGCCATTCATTTTACTTTATACTAAATTGGAATAGATCTAGTCCAATTTGACCCCAAAAGTTATACATTTACCTCGAAGAAGACAGTTCTGAGTCGTTATTTTACTCTTTATTATTTTCCTGTAAATTTAAGAACGTTCCTTAAATTTCATCTTCTATATGTAAGCGAAAGCTTTGGCCCTTTTCAACCGACTTCAAAAAGGGGAGGTTCTCAATTAAACGAGTAACGCCTCAAATTCCTCTAATGGAGGCTTCGAGAAGTTTATGCCGCGAAATGTTTCATACTTGTAATATTAATCTACGGATTTAGCGGTTTGGAGATTAGTGATGTGCCAATTATTCTGTACGGGGTGTTGCCTGTTTCTGTGTTAATTGGAAACTGTAATAGTGATGGTATTTACAATATGCCATAATTTGCAAAGCAGTGATATATAGCCTAGTAGTTAATCGTACACCGTACTGACAGCGGACTTCGAATCACAGTCAAACAAACGCCATTCAACTTACTTTATACTAAATTGGAATAGATCTAGTCCAATTTGACCCCAAAAGTTACACATTTACCTCGAAGAAGACAGTTCTGAGTCGTTATTTTACTCTTTATTATTTTCCTGTAAATTTAAGAACGTTCCTTAAATTTCATCTTCTATATGTATGCGAAAGCTTTGGCCCTTTTTTCAACCGACTTCAAAAAAAGGGGAGGTTCTTAATTCATTGGTATGTTGTATTTTAAAATTCATTACCTCATAACTTTCGACTGGGTGAACCGATTCTGCTATTTCTTTTTTTATTTAGTCCAATCTTGACAACGGCAATATATATCACGCCAACCGATTTTGACGATTCATTTTTTTTTTTTTTTTTTTTTTTTTTTTTTTTTTTTTTTTTTTTTTTTTTTTTTTTTTTTTTTTTTTTTTTTTTTTTTTTTTTTTTTTTTTTTTTTTTTTTTTTTTTTTTTTTTTTTTTTTTTTTTTTTTTTTTTTTTTTTTTTTTTTTTTTTTTTTTTTTTTTTTTTTTTTTTTTTTTTTTTTTTTTTTTTTTTTTTTTTTTTTTTTTTTTTTTTTTTTTTTTTTTTTTTTTTTTTTTTTTTTTTTTTTTTTTTTTTTTTTTTTTTTTTTTTTTT
The DNA here is from genome assembly GCA_029286785.1 of Meandrusa payeni. Lineage (NCBI taxonomy): Eukaryota > Metazoa > Arthropoda > Insecta > Lepidoptera > Papilionidae > Meandrusa > Meandrusa payeni. The sequence continues at coordinate 3,122,897 of JAGSMX010000004.1, forward strand.
TTTTTTTTTTTTTTTTTTTTTTTTTTTTTTTTTTTTTTTTTTTTTTTTTTTTTTTTTTTTTTTTTTTTTTTTTTTTTTTTTTTTTTTTTTTTTTTTTTTTTTTTTTTTTTTTTTTTTTTTTTTTTTTTTTTTTTTTTTTTTTTTTTTTTTTTTTTTTTTTTTTTTTTTTTTTTTTTTTTTTTTTTTTTTTTTTTTTTTTTTTTTTTTTTTTTTTTTTTTTTTTTTTTTTTTTTTTTTTTTTTTTTTATAAAGTGTTGGGTAGTTATGTATAAATGGAAAAAACGAAATGAATAGAATTATTTTAATAATAAATAATTGTTGAAGCGAAACGATAGAAGATTATAAAGTCCCAAAGTGAGACAATTGGACAACACCCAATTTTTTTAGCCAGTGACTTTTTATATTTACGTAAATGAAAACAAAAATGCGTTGATACAAGCCACCTGGGGATCGAACAGCCGACCATAAGATAGAATAGTCGAACACGTACCTATTAGGCTATCACTGCTGTTATATAAAAAGGAAAATTCTATTTCGGAAACATTAGAAGTAACGAAAGTTATCGAAAATGGTTTACCTATACATTTCGCAAACATCATTCAGCGAGGGGACGTGGGGTATACGGAAATATCAGTCGCGGTAAACTTCGCCCTCCGCGAGGGTACGGAATGTCAAAGTCCGAATTGTCTAATGATGCATTACTCTCGCCATTAGTCACACAGATAACATATACGAACATACATTTTATAATAACAGTTTTATTTGTGTGACAAATGGTGATAAAACTTTCACTTTAAATTTAAGGAATTGTTTTCCCGCGTCTGCCGCGTCTTTCCCTCCGATTACAGTGTCGATAAGACATTTACTCGACTATTTCTTAGTCAATTATTTACTCGATTTGACTAGTGAAAATTACAAATCGCAACTGCCTGATGCCGTATTTTGATTACTTAATTTTTTTAATACATGTAGGTTTCCTCAGGAAGTTTTCCTCGTCGTCAGAGCATGGTAAATCGGCATTTAAATTTGCGTCAACAATCCATCAAATACATTAGAGTAGCTGGCATAGTATATAACTCGAGGCGACCGCCCGGACACAGCTACCACGTCTTGTCATGCTTTAGGGTACGATCTATTAATTGTAAATCCACCAGTCAGCTATCCCCTACCACAAGCTTATGATTAAATGGTATTGTTAACAAGAACGTTAGTTATATTTGTGAAAAAATGATAGCTACAGTGTATAGCTACGGCATAAATGTTAAGGTTAAATTTATTAAAATAATAAATGGCATACAGAAGCGCGACACAGGCTGGGCGGATACTCACGACCAGAACTCGGGATATATTGGTTACAGAACCCTATTCAATTTGTTCCAATTTGAATGGGAATCGGTCCGAATTACCGCGCCATTGTGCGGTTGGTTCCTCGAGAACAGCGCCTAACGTGATTGTTATTTCATTTTGATGATCCCATTGATATATCCCTTCTTTGAATTATTCTTTGGATCTTTCGTATTGTATCACACACTAAGAATGTTTTAGATCTTCCAAGAATATTCCAATTTTGAGACATTTGAATTTGTAAGAAAATGTTTCGCATTCTTCTTATTAAATGACAGTAAACTTAATAAATTAACTATATATAATAACAGAAAATATTAAATATATATAAAAAAATTTTTTGCGCCCCCTTGAATTCTCACACTCTTTTTAATTTAGGGGTAGACAGATATAGCATTCGCTCTCCGCTTTTTACCGAGCTCATCAGTCTTGTATTTGATAGAACAGTCAACGGTCAAATACACATACACGGTACAAACATCGAGAAAATATTTTAACTACTTCTTTGTGTTACAACCCTGCCTGTCGTAGAAGGCGACTAAAAGGGGCCTCGGGTTCACTGGGCGGACGCCAAAGTGGACCCGGGAAGAAGGCGACATCGGCTGGCCCGTGTCGCCTTGCACTGCGAGGGCACAGGGGGGAGGGAGTAACCTCCTCCCCGGATGAGGCAGGCAGAGATCACAGACTTCCTCTTAGTACGATCCTAATACATCTTTTTTGCTTCATTCATAAACATACATCTGCACATGCATAATCGTCGATATACTTCCTTCTATCGACCATACCACTCATTTCCGTGTTCTAATTACCTGTGTCCACCGTCCATCCGTCCCCCGACGCATTATGTGTTAGGTGTTGCAATTGTAGGTTACATAAAAGAATAACAAGAATTAACTTTTCCAATTGCACACTACTTCACAAACTGAAGAGGATAACAGAATGTAGAGTGAACGCAACCAAATGATTATTTAACGCTAGTCCGTTGAAATAAATTGCGAGGAAGCAGGCGGGCGCTTGCCGTTCGTGCTAAAGCGCGAACTCCACAGCAATATACATAAATCAGGGCGGGCGTTATGTATGCTTGTCCGCCCCACTGCAACGCTTTAAGGCAACTTTAAGATTTGCTTCTGTTTATTTAATATTTAGAGGCAATTTTTACGCAGCAAAGAGGCAAACGTGATTTAATTTTTTTATTTACTTGTAATTTCGATTTTATAGATTATTAAAGAGGACACTGGACGCAATCCCGCAGCTTTGAAATACATGCACATGAACATTACTATACAAATAGATAGGCTCTTTAATACACACATTCAAACATTTCGCACACAAAATGGCTTCAATCAATTTAAGTAATAACTAAAACTAACTCTAAATGTGGGCAAAGACCTTATTGCTAATACTAATAGCCGGGTAAAAATGAAAAAAAATCAAGAATAAATAACAGCAAGATTTGTTTATAATAAAACTGAACTCTATTCATATCCGAAGTAAATATGAGCATCACATACTTATATTATGTTTACTTATTACTACATCTTAGAATCGGTATATCGTCGACAACAATATATATCTACAATAGTATTTCTCGAGAACGTCATTGTCGTCGTAGTGTTCCGATTGAGCCGAAAAATTCAATTAATACATAGAAACCACTGAGTGGTTCTGGTTGACATTTTCATGTGTTTTTCCTTTAGCATTAATCAGGGGTGAGTCATGCTTCAAAATACAGGCTAGCAGATAATGATATATAATCTACTGATCTACTTACACATATATGTATATATATATATATATATATATATATATATATATATATATATATATATATATATATATATATATATATATATATATATATATATATATATATATATATATATATATATATATATATATATATATATATATATATATATATATATATATATATATATATATATATATATATATATATATATATATATATATATATATATATATATATATATATATATATATATATATATATATATATATATATATATATATATATATATATATATATATATATATATATATATATATATATATATATATATATATATATATATATATATATATATATATATATATATATATATATATATATATATATATATATATATATATATATATATATATATATATATATATATATATATATATATATATATATATATATATATATATATATATATATATATATATATATATATATATATATATATATATATATATATATATATATATATATATATATATATATATATATATATATATATATATATATATATATATATATATATATATATATATATATATATATATATATATATATATATATATATATATATATATATATATATATATATATATATATATATATATATATATATATATATATATATATATATATATATATATATATATATATATATATATATATATATATATATATATATATATATATATATATATATATATATATATATATATATATATATATATATATATATATATATATATATATATATATATATATATATATATATATATATATATATATATATATATATATATATATATATATATATATATATATATATATATATATATATATATATATATATATATATATATATATATATATATATATATATATATATATATATATATATATATATATATATATATATATATATATATATATATATATATATATATATATATATATATATATATATATATATATATATATATATATATATATATATATATATATATATATATATATATATATATATATATATATATATATATATATATATATATATATATATATATATATATATATATATATATATATATATATATATATATATATATATATATATATATATATATATATATATATATATATATATATATATATATATATATATATATATATATATATATATATATATATATATATATATATATATACCCTCTGTTGGCAGTCAGTCCAGTGAACGTTAATATATAATAGATTTAATCGATACCAAACTTACCTGGATCAACCGCGGTATTAAACTAATCATTAAAGGAAAATTTCACCAAAATCGGTAGAATCGCTTTGTAGTCCATAGGGAATATACATACGCATACAGATTTTTACACAAATGAAAAAAAACATAACTATTTTTAAAACAAAGACAATGAAACGTATTTATACTTTATAAATATTTTTGCTGGAAACATTTCATGTCTGTAACCGGCGCCATTTCGTTCAGTTAAACTGTTCTGATACGCAACAACCCTTTCTGAAGAACCATCGAAAGCGTCGAGGGGCTGAGAGCCGAATGTAAACAGCATCAAAGGGCTGCGTCTCACAATTTGTCGACCCCTGATTGGGCACGTAACACCGGCGCACCTGTCACCTTCGACTAAGTGCAGACCTCAAAACAAAGGGCAAGGATGTGCTCCAAGGATCAAGTGTAAAGCGATTTAGTGAATAACTGAGTAGGCAGCAGACGTTTCATTCATACCAATACAGTTATACCAATAATCATTGCATCGTTACCAAATACGTCAAATACACACATGATTAGCGCGCCAGTGGTACATTATCGGTAAACCATGGCCCCGATGGCCTAAAAAATATTGACCACTAAGCTGCGTTAATTTTGTACACAATTGGTTTAGCAGATTCAGGAACTCAGGGACCCGGTATATTAGTTAGGAATTCTTTAAAAAAAATGAATAAGTAACATTCCCATGTGCGCAAAGCCGAACTTCCAATGTCGCACAAATTTCTAAAATATTCTTGTTCAATTTAGCGAAGGTTTTTTTATTTAATCGCAAAGCTGAAATGTTACAGCTGCAAACCGGTTATGCCTAATTCAGCCAATCAGATCGTAATTAGAACGCTTAAACACTAAATTTAATTTTTTTTAATTTCTTAAAGATTATAATTATTAATTATAACATTTAATTATTAATCATATAATATGTATAATTACAGGTATATAATTTTTTTGATATATTCTTTTATTTATTTTAAAATTGAATTGAATTTTAATCTTAATCGTTGTAGAAAGTAATTAAGTTTTTGGACCATACACCATGTTGGCAGGTGTGTACGATTGTCGATGGCGTCGCTTGAATGGCTGATGCAGGGGATCGAGTTTTGAGCTTTTACCGTTGAGTGTCTCGGCACTAATCCACTAAGAAGGACGTATTAAGAAAAGAACATATATTTTCCTCTTCCACTGTACGTCAGAGTTATTACTCTGACGAACAGATAGATTCTAGATTTTTATTTCGTTGAGAAATCGAAAAGTTCTTTCACATTCCCGTTAAAGAACAACTATTGCTGTATGCATTTCATTCATTTTATTTTGGTCGCAATTATGACATTATGAACCCATTGTCAATAACAATTTGATTTTTATACTCTCACGATTTTATAATCTTAGCGGAGTCGACAGGAACAACAATCACAATCCGCTTTTAACCAAGCTTATTATAACAATTGGATACCATGAAACCGCTTAATATTAGACTCAAATATTTTAAACTTAAAGTTACAAGCTACATGGGCCTATGTATGCACAGGCTTTGTCTCTAAAGAGAGTATAAGGTTAAATTCACCAGGCGGCGCTAGTGCGGATTAACAGACTTCACTTGTCTTAGATATAACATTTATGGAAATTTTCTCACGATGTGTTGCTTTACCAACGAGGACGTATTAAACTTTTAACATAATAAACTGAAAAACAAAAACACATCGCTACAATCTGGCTGGAATATGAATGAATCGTAAAGTCGAACGCTTAGCCAATATTCTATCAACAAAATAGACTCATAACAAAAAATCAAAACAAAAGACCCTATTCCCGCCAAATTCAACGAATGTACTGTGTGTAGAATGTCAGTTTTTACGTATTCTTTATCAGTGTTCCTCGATTTATTATGCTGGTAATTCGTAGCCTTATTTGCGCTGAGATTGCGATTATATATCACGCGTATCAGGGCGCTGTGGGCCATTTGACGCGGAGACGGTCAAAGAATAATACATGTAGAGGTGAATTTCAATTTACCATTTTGTTATCTAAGTGTATAAACAGTGATTGATTTTTCTGTCTATCGTGATTACGATATCTCCATACGTGACGTAGTCTAACTATATTTGCTTACGATCAGCTGCACTTACTACGCAGACAGCAGCAATGACGCCATAGCCCAGTTCATCCAAAGGGCTATGAATGACACCAACGAGAGACTGGAAGACTACTACTAGTAAAGGCGTTGGCGACATCTGCGAAGGCGAAGTGTTGAAGCTTTAAGCAAACTCTTTTATAAACGGAGCAAATATAACAAATAAAAATCCAAATAAAAAAGGCACGGACGATCAGTCCGTGGGAAAGCAGTTCAAATATATATATATATAAACTATATTTGCTCATAACAGTAGCATTAGTTAATTAAATTCAATTCAATTGTTTTTGTTGATAGCGTTGCCGTATAGATTTCGCCAACGTCGAAGTGCGTATGTTAAACTGCTGAAAATGGCGGGCTTCGTAGACGAACAGGGATCGAAATCTAAAACAAAAGAGACAATCACAATATACACATAACTTTGATTAAAGGACAGACAAACTAAAGTTTAATGTTATTTTCGTTAATGAATGAACGTAAAATATTTACAAAAGGAGAGTTAACAAGGGAGAGTAGGGATATTAGCATTAGTAAAATCCGTTCAAACATATGTACATATGTATATATACATATATACGATCTGATGAATTGGAGATATATGTATATAACATATATCTTAGATTCACTTTAAGGATCGTATAAATTGCTTACTAAAATTTTTTTTAACGCAGTGAACTATTGAAAAATATCGTTGAATATTTTCTTTTAAACCCTAACTTGTCTACGTATGTACCTTGTTCTTTGACAAAGAGGGAAAACGCGCCACTGTAGTACACTACTCCGCTCTTTTATGGTAATTGTTTGGAACACCGCCGGTGAAACCCGCATATGGTTTAGATTTCTTAATACAAATGAACCCTTTTATTAAATCTCTGTTAACGTAGTTTAATTTAAAATTTGATTTTAGTTCTTACTTGTTTCTATACATATTATATATAATAATAACATAAATAATAAAATAACTTTAAAGGTTTATTTATTTATCAAAATATTTTGTTCACCTATTATTTTTTTGTAGATATTATACATAAATCTAATAACTATTTTTTAAGAAAGCTAGCAATATTTCTTTTTTTCAGTAATATTACTAACAATCTTGTTAACCATTCCAACTAAGCTTAAGCTTGTGCTAAGAAATGGTTCACGGCAATAGTCAATGGTGGATTCGAACCCACGACCTTACGATTCGCAGGCCGTACCTAAACCATTGTGGCTATTGACGCTTCGTATACACGTATTATATATATTTATTCTTTTTATTCGACTATATAAATTACATGTAAACGTAGTATTGCGAGTCTGGTAGTCCCGGGCACCGCTGACAATCAGCGCTGTCGCATCCTTGCTACAGCATATGCTGAGACGGTGTCCAATGTTGGCATCATATCCTATATCCTATTTGTTATTTCTTTCTTTAACTGTATTGTTTTGCCCTTTTTAATATGTTTTCTTTGTAATGTATTCGAATGATGCTATAAAGAATATGTCTATGTCTAAACAATCACTAACTTAACCATCGGAATGTGTGCAGTGATTTTGTGTCTTACAGGAAACTACTAAGAAAAAGAAATGAGGTAAGACCTCTTATTATTTAGCGACGAAACCATCATACCGAATAATAACGTTTATTTTTCTATAAGTTTCTATCTAGTTATGTAACACACTAGTAATACTTAATGATAACCAAAACGACGACGTAAATATATGGTGGTAGCGATTAGTAAAAAAACTAAAGGGGAAGTAATCACGTCGTATAAACAAAATATGATATTACATATGTATGAAGATGCGCTTCTTATTACGCTGACCGGAGGTTATTGTCGTGCGGGCGAGATTGCCTGCGAAATTGAACACAAAATGTGATTTACTGAATATTATGCGGGGTGCTATTTCGTAAGTGTACGTTGTTGACATTAGTTTATATGCAGTGTTCAAACAGAAACGGTTAGTAGAACACGCTTACTATTTTCTTGCGATATATTATATTTAATCTTTTGATAAGATAAATTTTGTGTTATTCATATATTAGCTTTTTTTAGAAGTTAAAATAGAAATTTTGGATTGGTTACGTTTTCGCCTAACATTTTAAAATACATATATTATCATCATTATCGTACAGACTTTAATTATTTAGACAATGTACAAACAATAGTTTCGTTATGTACTAAAATTAATAGAATTAAATTAAATACATTTTTTATGAACCACCATGGTGTGTGTGAGAGTGGTCTAATGGACAGTCTAAGTCTATACTTAGTTACAGTGTTAATAAGATTCGCGGTGCTGCGTAAGAATTTAAAATTCCGAACGGAGTCGAGACATCTCATGAGAGTATGTCTTAGCAGTCAATCTGGACGTATTATAGGACTTTAATGAGACTTGGTACAAACAGGATTGGATCATTGGTTTCTACGCTATGTTATGCGTTGAATAATCAACCGTAAATTGTGAATTCTTTGACTCCAAATTAGTGAAAGTTGGTGTTCCCGAAGTCAAACATTTGTAATTTTCACAATTATTTTGCAAGACTGAAAGTCAAATATATTGATACTAATGGCTAAGCATTCGGCTTTCAGATCTTATATTATGTACTAAAATCACTAGCACAAAATTTGTGTATAGTCCATCACCTTTAGGCTGATCACCTAACACATTTGGACATTTTTAATACTTTCTAAGCAAGTGCTTGACTACGATCTAACCTGATTTTAAGTACTCGTAGTAATGCAGTCCTGGATGGTAAGGCGCACTACCAAATTTACCCAAGACCCGCGATGTCCCCGCTTTTTCCTATCACTAATAAACAAATAGTACCAATATATAAACAAGTTTCGTGTATTCTAAAACCTTATCCATATTACACATTAATACCTTATCCCTCAATCTGATTATAATAATATGCTGTAAGCGGATTATGTTAACGTCTAGAACCGCTTACAGTCGCCTCCGTCCCAACTTTCAAGTATAACACGCTACTTATTCATTATTACTTCATAATAACCAGCCGCCATAAGTAATCCAAGTAATTGCATTAGTATATCTATACCGTCTTCATAATTATCACTCCACTATTTATCTCGAAATTAATTACTAAGTAGCAGGCGTTCTAAAAGATACGATACAGGAACTTTTCAATCTTTAACAATCTACAACTTCATCAATTAATAATCGCATATTCGTTGACCCGGCTACCTCGTTAATAGGGCGGTGGGATACAAAATGTAAGGTCGCAGGTTCAATCCCAGTAAAAATACCCTAAATAAAGAAAATACGAAGTGAATTAACTGACCGAACTAATAGCCGCTGTTGTTTAACCGGGTTTTTGATAGGTGGCCATGGTCTAGTGAAGCTTTCACCTCTATAAGAGTAACTAAGCAAAAAGGTGGAGGGAGCTAAGGTCTTGGCCGTTACTCATTTCAAGACAGCATTCTGATTTGAGACAGAATATTATATCACACTAAGTAAAGGGACAATGCGAGATTCTCTCTTTTAGGTTCGCTCATGCAAAGTTACGTCACACTGTATATGCTACATATTGTAGCATACTCTATATGCTATTAAAAGTTCCCCTCAACACGTGAGAGATTGTTACGCTCGCAGCCTCAGCAAATAGCGAGCGTGTACTTAAAACAAACGAAAAAAGGCATTCAAATTAAGGTGTACATATAGTGGTATGTATAAGCATAGTAGACGCATAAATCAGTGAGCATCGAACATAAAGCTATCCCCACTCAAAGCCGGCAACAATGCTTTCCTGCGCCCGCTTGTCACCACCAATGCACGTTTTCATTGTACCGCAACGGAATTTATATCACCACACACGTCTATATCATGCCTATTAGTCAAATCCAGACAATACGAGGTCCTATAAAATAACAGTTATATTGGTACACAAATATAGAATATCAATAAAAATAAAAACTTCACATGATTCTATGAAAATTCTTATTATGTTATATAACTTAAATGTTCGTGATGGTTTTATTTATAGAACTAATGTTATTTCAATGTTGCAAAGAATCTTTTTAAAGTTTATATCTGCACGAAATATAATCTATATTGTAACGGACACGCAAAATTTTGTATAATACAATGGAAACCTTACAATTGCAAAGCGCTAATACTTTCAGCAAATATTCCGACGTCTATGAGACAAACCTCATACAAACCCCGAGGGTTGGATTGAACGGGGGTGACTTGAGACTTGTTGAGGTCTCCCTGGCGTTACATGTCAATACTTAGACAACTTTGTAGGTAATTTTATGTGCGTGCACTTTAAGGGGATGTGATAAGCGATATTTTAGTAAATAACATGGGCACGTTAAGTTGGTATTCCGCGTGAAATATGATAATCGTCTCGGCTGATGATGGTATTCATAGTTTGCAGGGCTAGAAGCCTTAGATGTACAAGGGGAAGAAATTACTGCACATTTCATACGAGGTTTAGGTCGTGTTTGCTGTACAGGATGTATTTATACTAAATACCAGTGTCGATTTCTTTATTCCAAACATACAGCGTGTATAATATTTTTTTTTTTTTTTTTAAAAAGAATTCTAACAATATTTCTTTTTTTTAAATATCATTAAAATTCTTGTTAACCATTCCAACTAAGCTTAAGATAGGAGATGGTCAGCCCTGTAGTTCTGGGCTCTCAAGAATAAGACTACGGTATCCCCTGCCTGTCGTACAAGGCGACTAAAAGGGGCCTCGGGTTCACTGGGCGACAAGGGTGGGGGCCTGCGTCGTCCACCAAAGTGGACCCGGGAAGAAGGCGACATCGGCTGGCCCGTGTCGCCTTTCATCTGAGCACAGGAGGGAGGGTAACCTCCCCGGGACGTGCTCTCCTTGAGCACAGTGCAGAGGGGCTCCGGTGCGTTCCACGTGAGATCCCGGAGCCCCTCGTCATGCACCGAGGAAAGGGCCACCGGGGAGGGTGTGAGAGTAGTGGGTAAGATCCCCACATAACCGCCGCCTTCCCCCCAGAAGGCGGGGTATCTTCGTGAAGATTTCCTCCCCGTCAACAAAAAAAAAGCTTAGCCAGTCTTTCATTATGATAAAACTACCAGTATCTTAGTGAATAAGCTTTCTCTTCTTTTAAAGAGTTCGGAACCCAATATATACCTATACCAACAAAAATTCATATGAAACCTAATTGAAGCGAAATCTTTTGAAACTAAAAACATCCGCCTTTTTAAATTTTTTTAAGTGTTACCTGTTTTTTAATTTTAGTGTTTAATATTATTTCAAATTTATTTTAAACGGGCTAACCAATACTTTTGTTTACACTAGTTTTTTTCCTAATCCAGTCAGGTTTTCACCCTTCACATTTATATTTAAGTTATTAAAATTTCTTTACAACGCACGAACCCCTTTCTTGTTCGTTTATTATACCGTTAAGTCTTTTAATATAATCCTTAGACGTAATCCGATTTAGTCGTTGTTTTGTTACGTGAACGCGATGTGATATTGTTTTGGCTGATGTTTTTAGATTACGTCTATAGCCTAATAACTAAGATTATGATGTAAATGGTCCTATAACAACTTAAATGTTTGAATGTTCTCCTGTGTTAACGTTTCTCAAATTAGTTGCACTGCTATAGTTTTTAAAATACTATTATTTAGATATCCCTAACAACCAGACAGCTTTGAAAATAATTCTAGTTTTCTGTGTCGAGGGAAGAAGGAGCAGAGGTAGTGCGCCAACTAGGTGGCCGGATTCCATGTTTCAGTTTCTCACTGAAACTCAACTTGGTCGAAACCCCTCAGCGTGTAGACATGATAAAGAAGAGAAAGAGAATCTATCTTTATCTTTAATATTAGATTAATAAACAAGAAAGTGTCGCTTTTAAATTGCTAAGGTACATTAATCAGTAGTTAAAATGTTGCGATAGGATTATCCACGCAGTGATGAAAGGAATTTATAAAATTAGAAACATTAAGTTCTTATTGACCTTGATTGATATATTTTTCGTTTCAACCTGGGCTTCATCTTGCTAACTTGCTGGGTTTTAGTTACCGCGTAGAATAGCGTGCGAGCGCGGTGTATAACGTCCACCCGCTAGGTGGTCTGACGGCCTTATAAAGACCATAGAGCGAGGCCGCATTCATTCAGTATAAGTACATAGAATCTATGCCCAACAGTGAATATCCATCGGCTGAAATGATGAATGCAAAAAACAATAGTGTAGCTTAATTACAATAGTTCAGCACCTCCGAGAATCCTTATGAACGTACTTCCGCACCTACTCAAGTCGCTTCCACTTCTAACATAGAAAGCTTCGGAGACGCTGCAGGTTACTTATATTTAGAATTACAGTGCAAAATAACTTTGTTATCGCATAATAGGAGACGAGATGCCGATACAGAAATTTAATGCGATGACAAGCAATATGTGTTTTCTATAGAGATTTGGTGTCTTTTACAATTTAGTCGGTACCAAATCTACTTATCATTTAAAAATTCCAATTCCGATATTTTTATTATTCCGAGATTAAATGGATAACCGATCCATTCGCGGTTTTTACTACAACATGAAAAGTATATGGGTATCTTGTTAACGCAACTGCAATTAATTTAGTAGGTGTTTGACAAAATCTTCTAGCATCAAGATAGTTTCATGTGCCTCATGAAACTCCCAACTTAGTTTAGAGTGAATATTCAAATTTATATACATATACAAATTAACCACTTACACTTACTAACTTGGGCGTAATACTTTCCCGTCACACCAAATACCTTTAAATTAGCAATTCTTGTATATATATACATATAAAATCTAAATTTGAAAATCGGCTTAAACAATTTTCGTGAAGTATGGAGTTTCGGGGGCGATAAATTAATCTACTCGAATCTTTCATTTTTAGAAAATGTCGTTTTATTCTTGTTTTTAGGCAACAAAATCCCGGTTCGATCAGATGACGATTTTTACCTTTTATTTTCAAGTTCCATTTTTTGTGTGAAAAACCATTATAAAGGCATTTCAATGAAATCAAATCTAAGTATTTTTATAGTCCAGATGAGTCCATTTTTGCGAGAAAAACGTTAGATACCTCATATTCATAGTGTATATAAAAACACGAAAGTCAGTCCTTTTAAAAGAGAATACATATATTGAGCAAATATTTTTATCTTTAACTTAAACATAAATTGAAGAATATGACTCTTTCTGACATCTATTGGCGAAAAATAATACTATTATTTACAGGTAGTCTACTATAGTAAAAGTTAAAAGTTACAGCTTTTATATACGTCCCTCAGCTGTGGCAGAGGCATTCTCTGTAATTAGAGTGTAAGGGCATAGTCCACCACGCGGTCCTAGTGCGGATCCTTATGATATTTTCCTTACCTCCGAGCACGTGGTAAATCAGCACAAATGTGTACCAAAAATGTTATTGGTTCCGACACCGGGGATCGAACTTGCTTGCGTAGTATGAAACTTGAGGCGACCGCACGGACACTGAGCTACCACGGCTCTAACCTCTATTATAGTAAGAAACATTCATCCATATAATACTAAACTAAATATGGTAATCGTGAACAATCGCCTATTGTATTTAATAAAATTATGATGAAAATTTTTAGTGTACTTACCTCTCTATTTCAAGAACATAGGTGAGCTATGTAATTCGATTACAACTTCTTCCGAGCTCACGACGTTCGTTGTGGGGGTGCAAGGGGGGAAACACAAAACACGAGCGAAAAAAGGTTTCATAACTTATTGAGACTGCGGAAATAGCCGTGTATCAGGAAAGCGGAGTGGCTCGAATACTTTTTATGATTGCGCATCATTCTATGCGCACCCATTGCTTCTAGTGAATTGGTCTTTTAATCCCTATTTCCAATTTGCGCTCACAATATTCTCCTTAACAAACCGTTCCCGACTCGTGAATGGGTTTTATGTAATTTTACAACGAAGAAAAGATTTCCACATGTTCTTTTAATACTGACGAAAATATCTATTTTGATAAGAAGATATACCCTTGTGTCGAGTTACTAGCGATAGCGGTTCAGGCTAAGCGACCTAAGAGCTATGCCACGTCTCAATTCGGGGAAGCAGTCAAGGCCAGCTTCTCTGGCCAATCTGTATAGTTCGCCAAAAAAAATCACTTGCTATTCGGAATTCAATTTGAGATCTCCGGGTTGTTATGCAGACCTCTCAACTACTCAGACGGTATACCTAAAACATGATTTAAACGCTAAATAATTTTATTACAGTTCAAACAACAATGGCCTTTATGGTGGGGCATGTGAATAGAGTTTATGTTATAAATCCAGTAACCGAATACCCCAATAAAAGAATAAAGTCATAAATCTGAGTAAAAACGTCATAGCGTGACGGGCTAGGCTATTGTGTACAGGCATTTTGCCCGCCCCAGCTGTACGTTATGCTAAGTGAACGTACTTTCATATGTATGTGCATGTGCTTAGGTGGCTTAAGTTAACATGAACATACACAAGTAAAGCTCAAATCCAAGTGAAAAATCTATTCTTTTGAATGAAGTTTCCAAAATCGTGTTTCGTATAACATGAAACCGTTGTATTATTTAGTGTTATAAATTAAAATATTACTATTTATAAAATTTATTTTTCAAATTTGTACTGAACTTTATTATTTACTTATTGGAGACAAACAGAAACAAAAGATAACAGACATATTTTAACAATTACGGCATACAAAAATTATTAAAATGCTTCCTTCAAGTTGTATCACTGAGAACAGATGTATATTGACTGAGTTCACTAACCTTTTTCAGGCCTTTTATTATTTCATTGTAATTAATATTTGCTTGTAATTAAAGACGATTTTGTAACGATGCCAATGAAGTGTAACTTCTCACGCGCGTACATATTGTATACATACTCATTTTTTTCTTTTTTTTTGTCACCAAGCTTCTATATCTTAAGTGCGCGCAGACGTTAACAACATTTAAGCATAAGTACAGAATTCAGAAATCAACAAAGAAAAGAAGGATATTAACGAGTAAAAACAAAAACTGACTTCAAATGACTGTAAAGCATCTTTACTAAAGTGGCTGGAAAGTTTGGACTATGAGGACACGGAGGCAATATTACGATACCAGATTCAATAATATCTTTTTGTAAATTTTTATTGTAATCTCACATAAATACACACATTCACACACACTGACACACACACACATACATACATATAATTACTTTAAACTAATTAACTATAAAACAAAAAAAAAATAGATGATATGGTTAAGGAAGAGCTGGATCTTCTGGCACAAGTATATTTTATACTTAAAAGAAGATCCAAACATTGTATACTTGCTTTGTATGTTTTTTTGTTTTTGAAAATAAAGATTTTATTATTATTATTATTAAAATCAAAACAGTGACGGAATAAATAATACGGCTACTACTTGCGGACTCTTTTTTTACTACTGAAGTATTAGTAGTATATTACGAAGTTCTGGCGTCTACATTGCGCCATGTATATTTCTACAAAGAGGAAACAAAAGTGCGTGTTGCGACATACAATAAATATTTTATTGCACTTAGTTCGTGTCTCCAATATTCGAGCTTTATGGTTCGAAAACACAAAAGTGAACAAATATAGAGCAGGTCAGGTGAGCGTTGTATATTAATTAATTATCTTGTACACTCCTTTACAGTGCTATGTTTCTATCGAATGGCTGACATATTCCAATTGGCCACAATTTTGGAGTTGTCTAGGATATTTATTTGTTTAATGTTTATTTGCACAAAATACTTTTATCATAGATGCCATTGTCATAATAAGACCAAATTTAAATAATTACACGGGAAGCGCCAGGTTTCAGATAAAAAAAGAATTATCAAAATCGGTTCATCCACTTGAAAGTGATGAAATAACAAACATAAAAAACATACATTGAACACACGAATTGAAAACCTCGTTTTTTGAAGTCGGTTGAATATACCACATTATTTTACCCAAAACTTAGTTGTGTCTATTTCACCGAGGCAATACAGAAGGCAAGAGAACAAGAGGGCGGTCGCCAACTCGATGGCCTGACCAAGTAAAATCTCCTCTCCTAATCTCTACCAGCTGGTGTGGGCTGCCTCGGACCGAAGTCGATGGAGGCAGATTGTCCACTTGAGGGGCTCTAGTGACCACGATGCTCAGAAATGAGGGAATGACTAAGAAGAGAGAGAGACGATAGTTGATTGTATATTGGAAACTCAGCCAGTAGGCTACCACTGCTCATTTAAAAACACTTTGGCTTTAATACTTATTGCAAGTGAAATTAAAACCGTCGTAATAACACTCGTGGAAGACAAGCGCAGATGTTAAAGTGCAAGCGAATGAGTTTTTTTCCTTTCACTCCACTTTAATATTCTAATTTGGCATGCCTCACGACGAGGGGCGGGTATCAAAGGATACAATTACGCAGGGCCGTTAGGGACCTAAACTGTGTGCAAGACTGTACTTTAAGCTTCTCGTATCATCTAAAAGACATACCAATATCATTATAAATGTAATTATATCTTTGACAACGAGATCTTTTGCAAAGGAGAAAACTAAATGCTTTGTGTATTAAGTCTTTTGAGCCGATTTTTTAATTACTAAATTCGTTTGCAATCTATTTTATGCAAGTGCTTAACCACTTTCCCACCTGATGCTAAATGGAATTGCGCACCTCGCATCCTCGATTGTTAGGCGTACTAGCTTAGTAGCCTATTCACTTGATTCTTGAAATACCCACATTGTAATCGGCAGCGCAAACTATTCAAGTCCTTTGCTGAACCAATAATGACAGACAAAGCAAGCGCTTCGTTTGGGTTGGAGGTTATGACAGTCCACCACTAGATAGGTACTCCTTACTGATCATCTTATCATGCATGTAGATAGATAGAGGTATAAATCCTTTATTATAGTAAATTTTCTAATATATTTATGATACTTTAAAAATAAAGGTATTAAAAATATTTAATTAAAAGTCATCGATCTAGCCCTGGGTTCGAAATGCGACTAGAGCAGCTGTCCAAGCCCCTCTCTGGGGCCCTTAGGTCGTGTTGCTCCAAATAGAGGTTCAGTTCTACTACCTCTCTGATCCGGTAAAACTGTTGCGGTTAGCTTTTCTGGTTCATCAGTTGATTCGCCACAAAAAAAAATGTAAATAAAGGAGAGTTATTATTCTGCCTACTCCTCTGGGTAAAGGGCGTTAGAGTTTTTGTTAAATTTATTATAAAATATTATTGGTAACATCATTGGTTGGATATATAGTTATTTATGTATTAATGATAATTTTAGAACAGCGAAAGTCAATTTTGCTTAATAATCACTTCTGATTGTATTTAGTTGAAGAGCGATATTTGCATAATTGTGCTCGCTATAGCCCCGGGGAAGCGGTCTATACAGTCTGCATTAATAAATATAAATGCGGTAAACTGAGGCGGTACAGACACGAAATGATCTCAAGTGGTCTTATTTCTCGTTTGGAATGAAAATACGGAGAAAGCAGCTAAAGTGTTCTGTGGGGGTGAATTATATTCTGATATATATATGTACAAGTAACATCAACCACAACTGTAAGTTTTTTGGGTAACGTTTTTATACGCACTTTCAACTTTTTTTTTCATGGAAGGAAATGCTGTTATCCATATGTGCCCGCCGGGGAAGCGGGCAAGTTATGTCGGGCTCGGCCTGCTATAGGCCTCTACCAACTAAAACCTCCCATGGTGAGCAGTCCTTCACTGTGATGGGGCGAGATGGGGTCGTGTTAGCATTCACCATCTCGCCTCAGTGACAGACCCGGTTTAAAACCGGGCCTCCTGCGCCTGTGGGAGGGTAGCCATGCTCACCAGGCTACTCCCCAGTCGGGTGGGGTCAACTCAACGCCAGCTGCCCCACTAAGGAGGTTCGAAGAGGCGGGCAAATTTTCTAACGCCTCGTCGTCTTCGCCGGAGACTTCTTGCTTAAGTTTCCAGTCCTTGTTTATTCATGAGCATGCGAGTAGACCTGTAGACTGATTTACAAAAAGTAGGCCAATACGTAACCTTTTTTCAATATTTAGATATATATAAGCTGAAAATCAGCGCTGTCGCACCCTTGCGACGGCATATGCGGAGACGGTGTCCAATATTGGCATCATGTCTTATGTACTATTTGTCCGTTTTTTTCTTTAACTGTATCTTTTTTTTTCTGTCTTTTTGATGTGTTTATTTTATGCTAATAAAGAATATGTTTATGTCTATGTCAATCTACCCAAAACGGAAAAGACATCATTTACAATGAAATTAAATTTCTAATTAATTTATTCGAACATAAACATTTCTGTGCCCTACATGTTTTTGAATTATAAAACCCACGACACCCTGAGGTATTAACGGACATTGTGAGAGGAATTAAGATGTACCAATAAGTATAAAGAAAAAAAGGGCAGCATTGCAAATTGCGGGGCGAAAGCGCGCCCTCTTATTTGCGGTGCTCCTATCGCTGGGCGCGTATATCGCGTTAACGTTATTGTATTTAACATAAATCATTATGTGACAGTATTACAGATTACTTGAGTGTAGGTCAGAGATTCTAAAATAGTCTCTGCAACTGCGTAACCCTTCCTTGTGTATGTTTTGATACGATTATCATTTTAAAAAAAATGTTTCAGTGACTTTGTGAAGAACAATACAATAAAAGTGGACAACTGTGACAGTACAGACACTAAAGGAATTTATATTTACTAGATTGATGATAAAATTAAATATAACTATTTGTTAAACTTTACTATTATGCTAATAGCAATAGAGGAAATACAAAAAAATAGGGTTTGTTTATGTTTAAATAAAGATGTAAGCATAGGGAGACAAACTTCAAAGATAATTAATGTTGTTTGTTCAGTTTTATAGCGGTTTCTTTTTAATTGAGATTTAAGTTTAAAATACCTACATTTCAAGGGCTACGCCGTAGCCTAGGAGACCTGAGTTGTTTGACGTCTCAACGTTGCTGCGTTTTATTTCAATTATAGAACTTATATTGTTTGATTGAATTGATGTACGGCAGGAAATAAAAAATTTACATCGATTAATATCATAAAATTAGTACTATTGCATAATTGCACTTTGTAATATTCGCATGAATATATTTACGCATTTTATTTGAATAGTTTAGAAGTGAAGCACTTAATACGATATCCTTAACGCGAAGGCACGCTTAATCGTCGATTGTTTGCTGTCGGCATTAAAGCAGCGAGTTGTCAATATTTGCCATCGACTCTCCGAAGGCTGGGGATTGTAAACCCGGTTCGTTTCGCAAACACTACCCCAGAATTCCTCTAGTTCGACAGAAATTTGTGTAAAAGACCATTTTGTAATAGTTAACACAGTAATTAGGCTACAGGCAGTGAGTAAACATTTCTCTACCCACTGTTTATTTGCCATAAAATTTTACCTCCTCTCTTATGTAAACAAAATAGAAATATAACGAAGTCAGTTCAGATTTGAGTTACCCTAATTTGTTTGAAGGCTACGTACGCGTTATGGAGTTTTCCGAAAAGATAAAATTAGGGATTCGATTCTTGACCAATGCTTATGTTATTGTTTAGGAAAAGACATAAACGAGGTTATGACTCACTCAGCCACGGTATCCCCTGCCTGTCGTAGAAGGCGACTAAAAGGGGCCTCGGGTTTACTGGGCGACAAGGGTGGGGGCCTTTGTCCTCCGCTAAGGTGGACCCGGGAAAAAGGCGACATCGGCTGGCCCGTGTCGCCTTGCACTGCGAGGAGCACAGGGGAGGTGGTAGTGCAGAGGGGCTCCGGTGCGTTCCACTGGAGATCCCGGAGCCCGTCGTCATGCACCGAGGAAAGGGCCACCGGGAGGTTGTAGTGGGTAAAACCCCACATAACCGCCGCCTTCCCCCCAGAATGCGGGGTATCTTTTAGAAGATTCCCTCCCCGTTAACAAAAAAAAAAGGTTATGACTCACTTGATATCAAGTAATCACTGTACTGTTAGTAAACACCAACACCGTAGCTGCAGGTACGAAGCCGGCCTTACAGAAAGGGGCGTAGAAATCTGAAGATTGTGGCGGGCAGCCTGTACTACTGGGCTTACATAATTGGCAGGCCGTGGCATCTCTTACCTGTCGTAAAAGACAACAAAAAAGACATCTATAATAGGACTTGTGTAAAATATGACCCACGTGGGAAGTGATAAACTTCATGTAACATTTATTATGTAACTTCATAATTCCAAGTCAATCGGGAGTATAAATATCAAGATTTGATTATGAGTCAGTCAGTGAATGACATTTCACCTATATTTGTATATATACATAAATATGAAGGCGTCGTAATCTATATCAATAACAATTTTATGACAAATAAAAGTTTTGGCAAAAAAACCTAGAATTTTCCGGAACAGCAAATACCAGCAACTATCAATTCCCCCGAAAATTCTCGTCCCTCTCTAATATATCCCCGATGTGACCTATTACTCATACTTCACCACCAGGGGCCCCTTTTGTTCGTTGTTTCCCGTGATATATAGCTAACGTTCCTGAGGTGGGAATTACGTGAAATTCAAAAGAACCAAAGGGTATTTGTCAATATGCCTGCAAAATTTACCTTTCACGCTTTTATGACCCTTATGCCTTTATAAGCGACCCGAAAAGTGATTAACACACTTATTAAGGGCCCCAACTTTCTCCAAATTCCTCCTTTTGTCTAAATTCAATTGCATTACTTAATGTTCAATACATGTAGACCCGTAACAGTTTAGTATACGGGCGGTCGCCTCAAGTTTCGTAGTGCTACGCTACTTCGATCCTCGGTGCCTAATGAAATCCAATCCAACAAAATCTTTTGTTGAAATGTGATGAGCTAAACTTACCGCGTACTCTTAAAAATTGCATTTGTGAGAAAATTATTTAAGACAAGAAATCAGCCAACTAGCACTTTACCCTATTATTATTTTTAACAAGCCAATCAGTCTATCGTATACGGGCTGTTTCTTTCACTTTGTAAGAAAAACTCATTCATGATATTGCAGAATACCTTATGCCGTCATTCTGTAACATTACGGAACTTCTTCAAAAGTCCTACAGACTAGAACTATCAATAAATAATTCCTAATTTATATAATTTTATTATACATTAGTAATATAATGGTAAGTTTGAAATTACGATACATAAACTTATGTTTTGCAGACCGTACTTTAAACCATTAAGCTATTGGCGCCGCATGGTTTAGGGTACGGTTTGCGAAATTGCTCCCTCTTGGGAGTCCTTGCTGTAAGTTCCTTTTAATGGAGATTGAGATTGAGAGATTTAATGGGTCGGCCGTAACTTTAACAGAAAAAATCTCGAATAAACTATATATTATATTGTAAATAATTTTTAGTTTTTTTTCAGAAAGATTTAAAATTAAAAATAAGATTGAAAATTGTATACAAAAAGCGCAAGTATATTAGCAAATATACTAGTAGTAAGTAGTGCGTAGTAACAAAGTGGTCAACTTATACCAGGCGCCCATAAACAAGGGATAGCAGCCAGCCCCGTCGCAGACAGTCCGGCGTCGGGTTCCGTACGCGCTCGAGTGGAAGCAACGTTGAAATATTACGAGCACACCACATTTAACGTGATAACCGACGCATGAGAACGTTTTGACGTTAGTTATGGCGTCGTTGAGGTCACTAGATATTGAATAACTTACCCAAGTTATCTTAGGGATAGGTTTTTTACGGGTTTCATTTGATTCAATTTTAAAATGCAAATCAAGATTTTAAGTTCTAGGTATATTTTTGAAAATTATATAATTTAAGCAAATTATAGTATCATAGTTTAGTATGAGCTTCTATTTGTATAAAAAAATCACTAGCTAAAAGTGCTTGATGTATGGCAACGGTCTTATATGTCACATAAATGCTTAATAAGCGAAATGTGCGCTTAATTGCTTAATAGACAAAAGCACTCTCTGTCCACCCCGTTGAGGTTAACAGTACGTGAGGGCTTATAAGTATTAGGTAAAATAAAAAAAATTGTTACACAGCAAACATTAATGTTTTACAGAACCGCCCGTCAATGTTTTATAGAATCTACAATCCACGAATACATGATTTAATTTCTCCATCCCGTCTTCAACATCAGACAACAAGACGCATTGTTGACTGTCATTTTTTTGTTGTGGCATTCTTCCTTTAATTAGTCTTTCATTATACATACAGTAAAGGATTAAAAGAAATAGCTCGCGTCATCTTTCTAACCGATTATGTTTATTAAAAACACCCACATTTTATACAAATACAAATACTTTATTCAAAAATTTTCCTTACAAATACACGAACATCGCTGACTCCTGGAGTTAAACCTGTATCTCAGGAATCAGTGCCCTATCCCACTGCCATACATCAATTTCAATTTCAAATTTAATTTAACAAACGTAAAGAAAAATATATTTCATTTAACAAAGGTTTTAAAAAAATTAAGTGAAGATTGATTAGACATTTGCTCCAGTGCACATTACCATAAAAAGAACTAAGAAATTTTGAAAATAATGACAATGGCAAAAATAATTAAAGAGTTTTAATGTTATTTCTTTTCATTAAAAGTGAACTGTGAAAATGAAAGTACTTAGATCATATGTAACTGAGCAGATGGATTAATTCTAAACATTTCTTCGGAACAATAATCCCAGCTCGTTGAAGAAATATCCAGTCGTTACGCTGAGGTGCTAATAAAGATCAACTAAGGAACTCAGGCACAAGTGAAACAGCCTGCAGGATTAAAATGGCCATGGAAAATAAATAATAAGGATTTTTCATTATTCGAAAAGATATGTTTCATCAAAGGATTATCAAATGAGCTAAAATTTATAATACTAATATCATGTAAAAGGCCACATCTATTAATTATGGAAGAAAATTGTCAACTCTATTATAGTCACGTTAAAAGCCATGATTAAAGGATCCTTGGCAATTATTTAAGCCCAGCAAACGAGCACGGTCGACATTGAGACGTCTAAGACTGCAAGCGGAAAGGTAATTAAAAATAAATATTAACAGTGTCTACCACATCCATTCACTCGCTCTTTGTAAAATTCAACAAAGGATTTTCACCGTCACATTCGCCATTCGTTTATTATTCTCCTTAACGAATAAAACTGTTCGATTAACCTGCAAATTTTAACCATAATTCACTTCTATATTAAGTTTGTTTTCAAATGTTTTGGAATTGTTTTTACGATGTTTTGGTTTTATAGCATGCGGTTTATAATAGTTCTAAAATAATCCAACATGGAAAAGGCTGGATACTTTTAAACCTAGTGTGAATTTTACACTACTTGTAGGTGTGAATTACGTGTATATGAAATAGTTACTTTAAAGTCATTATTACTGAATATAAACGTAAGGTATTTTTAAAAGAATTGCATTCAAAATATCGGTTATACTTGCGATAATGCAAAAATATGTAAGGTACATTTTCAAGGTCGATTGAAAAAATCATTGAACGCACTATTTGCGATGAATGTGTATTTTTAATACATATATACGAATATATAGTATTTTTTTTCTATTATGACAGCTTTGAGGACCATGTTTTGATCGCTTATCTAAATATCACTTGAAAATTTAATCAAAATCGTACTAATAATATGAACGCGAAAGTTTATAAGAATGTATGTGAAATGTTACTCTTCCACGCAAAAACTACTGGGTGGATTTTGATTTTACTATAATATAGTTGACATCAGAGTAACACATAGGCTATAATTTAAAAATAATTTATAAAATATAACGATAGGGAAGAAAAAAATCTGCCATCTGCTAGCTATTCTGGCGTGCGTCGTTAAAACCGTTGGGAGTTACACAGATATGTATGATTGAAATGTTTATTGTTAAGAACATACAAACTCTTCAACAAAGAAAAAAAACATCAATTTAGTTTTTTGTCAATAAAAACGTCACTAACTTTTTCACATCATCCGAAATCGGAGTTTTTCCATAAACGCATTTTTATTTTGTGGGGTCCTACACATAAAAATGGTCCTTCGAACCGGAAAAGTAAATTTTGCTTTTTAAATAGTCCTAGAAAAGAGCCCGAGACATATTATATGTGTCAGCCATTTTAATAGTTTAGTTAAAATGACATTAACTCATTACTGTCACAAACTTCATATCGTTGTATCAATTAGATGTTACCGTAGCTGTTATTTACAAGGACGTAGTAATTTACTGTGCTACTATATTGGACAGACGTCCCGAACGAAGTCGCCCGGAAACGTTGACGGATATAACTGACTGAAACGTTTCAATATTAAATGAGAAATTCTTCCAAACGATCCGTTGCGATATAGCCGTCTATGAATTTTCCTTTATTTAATATTTGAATTTTTTTCCACCTTTTGTGACTTAATTTTGCGAAGTTCATTTGAAGGTATTCATTTAGAATATTGTCTTTGTCATTCGTTTTTGCGAATTTTTTTTCTTTCAACTTTATTTAATCACACTCTTTGTTATTATTCTAATGACTTAGTGTATACAATAATAATACTATTTATAACATATCACATTTACCGTGTTTTTGGTGACCTTTCGAGTGTCTCTCTCTACTGCATGTATTTCTTTTACAGTTTTTAATATTATTTCAATTTTCTGTACAGATCTCTTGAAAAGAGAATGAAATCAATGACGTGGGTTTGGTTAAACCATTATTAAGAAAAAGGTTTGCGTCTAGTTAATGATGAAGAATCTAGCAACCACTGCCGCGAAGGCGACCGGCTCTCACAAGGTTGTATCGTGTCTCTATTCCACAAAGCCCTGACCAATAACCTTGTTGAGATTTCAAGTGTGTCGTCAATGGTGGCGTAGCTTGAGCCGACATCGAGATATGTGTTGATAGTGGTGCAAGTGTAAGCGGACCCATTGGGCTAATTTGAATATATTTTGAAAAGTTCATAAAAATCGGAACGATTTTGGAAATATTACGTATAATCATTTTATATAATATAGATACCAAAAAATATCTTCATTCGAACACTAGCAAACGTCAAAGGGTTATTTGTTGGGTTAATCTAAAGATAGATAGATAAATCCTTTATTGCACCAAATAAAATCTACAAAGGCGAACTTAATGCTTATTAGCATTTTCTTCCAGCTAACCTTTAGTGGTGAAGAGCAGGCTAAGGGTAGTGCCGCTAAAAATAGCGTTTTAAAATTATTATATAAATAAATAAATATACATTTACATATACATAAATAGATACTTCTATATAAATATAATAATATACATACACATGGAATATATACGACAATATATATACCAGTTTGTAATTTTTCATTGTTTGAGTAGAAAGTATTCAGATACACGCGATTTAAAGACATTAGTTGACGAAGCCTCCCTAATCTCAATCGGCAAACTATTCCACAGATGAATGAAAATGAAAATTTAATTAAAACATATCCAGCCGTTTTATAGTCCATGTAAACATACGTACACATCAACGCAACGTCGTCTTTTATATAGAGAATTTATTTTTAAAGCAACATTTTAATTCGTGTAAATACTCAATAAAACACCTTGACATACCGATCCTCTGAAGTCTGTTATTAAAAAGTTAAATGTCTCAAAGTGTCCTGCTATCGGTGTCGGCTGCGCGTGTTCCCTCATTACTTATTTAAAACCCGATCCGATTGTCGTATGTACATTTTAGTGTATGGAGTAAAAGATATATTAAGGCGGTTTTGAAATACGTATTTCGATTATGCTTTCTTGGCCGATATTAGATCTCCTTACGTAACATAAACAGGCTATCCACACGCTATATCGGCTGCTACTCATCTGGGGTGAGGAGAGATTATACAATTCCGTTAAGTACAACCAGTAGATGCATATTTGTGTATATTTGTCTTTTTTTCTTTTGGAGGGCCGCTTCAATTTCATCAGGTTTTTGAGGCTCGGCTTGGCTTGGATGTATGTTTGTCGGATTATATTTTTCTACGGACTTCAAAAAATTCCGGTTCTCAATACGTCTGTATGTTTATTTTTTAATGTTTGTTACCTCATAAATTTCGACTGAGTGAATCGATTTTGATGATTTTTTTTTATTGGATACACCTGTATATGGTTAGATTCTGATTAATTCTATATCCTAATATGTCTAACATTTGATTTGATTAAAAGGTGGTTTTTATTATAGATATACTTGTTAATAGGAGAATTGGAAAACAAAAAGCAATACATAAAATCTGCAGTGTCAGAGGAGGAGGAGGAGAGCCAATTTATTTATCTTATTATTACCAGAAACCACTGTAGTCGATTTTGTCTACCTAACTTCAGGATTGTAGAAATATTACAATGTCACAGAATACGAATGATATAGAGGTATATTGGTGACCAACGTCTTTTGTTTCAAAAATAATCTATGAGAATATTGTTTACACATAGAAAGATTCCGTGTAAAGGGCCATAATCCAGAATCGTAAACAGAATGATACCAATTATCTTGACTGACTTTAATTAAAACAAATTTATAACATTTTAAAAACAAAAAAAAAACATTTATCACATTAAAAAAAGAAGTTGAAGTATATGGCCTTTAGCCTTAAAAGAAAAGCGACATGCATCTATCGTCAAATATAGGTAATCATTTTGCAAATACGGCCAGTATAAAATATGAATCTAAATCAGTTCTGTTGCCTCCAGATTAATTATTTATGTTTAATTAACTTGTCATATGACTAATCAAATAAACCACTTAAGTGAAATTATATATGGAATCCGATACAAAAGACAAATTAAATATTTCCCCGATACAGCAATTACAACCACATTTCAGTCGGTTATTTCAAATTGGACGCTTGTCTGTCAGCAGTCAATGAACGTATGTCATTAATGGGAGCGAATATGTTAACGTATTGATAAACGCAACTTAGTTGTATAATACTGAAAATAACCATTCACCTCAAAGCACAGTAGACAAAGACAGTAGGAGTATGACGTGTTTTTCTTTTTGTTCATACATTCCATATGTACGAACACAAAAGCACCAAACAAAAAAGGTAATCAAGTTTTTTTTTTTTTTTGTTCTCAACCCTGTAGTTCTGGGCTCTCAAGAATAAGACTACGGTATCCCCTGCCTGTCGTAGAAGGCGACTAAAAGGGGCCTCGGGTTCATTGGGCGACAAGGGTGGGGGCCTTTGTCGTCCGCCAAGGTGGACCCGGGAAGAAGGCGACATCGGCTGGCCCGTGTCGCCTTGCACTGCGAGGGCACAGGGGGGAGGGAGTAACCTCCCCCGGGAAGTGCTCTCTATGAGCACAGTGCAGAGGGGCTCCGGTGCGTTCCACTGGAGATCCCGGAGCCCCTCACCATGCACCGAGGAAGGGCCACCGGGGAGGTTTTAGTGGGTAAAAACCCCACATAACTGCCGCCTTCCCCCAGAAGGCGGTTTATCTTTCTGAAGATTTCCTCCTCGTTAACAAAAAAAAAAAAGGTTTTTTGTTCTGGTTTCAACATCCAATTTTAAGCCTCACGTTTCCCTAATTATGTAATTTTTATCGTTTGAGTCAGACCTTCTATTTCATAAGAGGAGGAGGTTTTTCTGTATTATTTTTATAGTTTGTGCATTCGTAGCGCCTTCATTTATGAACCGATTTTGATTGCTTTTTCTTTGAAAGGATTCACTTTTAACTAAATTGGATATGAATTTTGTTGGCATAGGACCTTAAATTCCGAAGATATACCAGGAGACTTCTAGTATCGTTCTAAAGTCCTCGAAGAATGTTTGTTGATTGCGGTATTGGTAAGTTTTTGATAAATCCAAGACTTGATAAGTACTCCATAACGATGACGAGCACAAATGTGGACTGTGGTTGGTATGGTGACTATGGGCGCCAGAGCTTTATAATATAACTGTAATACTTCGGATATAAAAGGTAATAACAGCGTTTAATGTTTGATTCGATTGGAAATCGGTTTTTGCTTTTACTGGTTATAATATTTATTAAAATTCATCATGTTAAAGACTTCATAAGCTCAAACATGTGCGGGCTTATTACGTTTAAAATTATAATAAATCATCATGAAATATATAGAAAATTCATCGCTTTATTTACACCACGCGCTCTTTCGGACGGAGTGCTTTTAAAACTTAACCCTTATTTGCCGGCTTTGAGCACTTTAAAAGATTACAAGCGTCCCGTCCTCTTTCCAAGTGGCGTAAGAATGCGTCTAATTCCCGTCGACACCCAGTCGGTTTAAGTTCTGTTTTAGTGTCGGATTCCAATAAAAAGTTAAGTTTATAGTTTAAATCATTTTATTTACAGAGAAGACCTGCGCTAAACAGTGGATGTATTTATACAAAAAGTAAAAATAAAGGGTCGGTTAAGAAAGTTTGAATATCTCGGAAGAGATAAAGATATTTTTACTAAAATCAAATTTAATGAAAAATACTGTATTACCCAAGTTTACGTAAGATATCCTTTTTCGTTTAAGGTAATGTTTTTAATGAAATATAAATAAATTAATAAAAATATTTTATTTTATTTTAAGGATATTTAATTGTCTATAAATTTTTGTACAATTTTTTCCTTGATGATATATCCTGATGATATGATATGATCACAATTTAATTCGTGGAGGTCACGACCGTCACCAATGAGGACTACGACTCAAGGAAGCGCAGGAGGAGGCTGTAAATTTAACATAAGTTTTACCGACGAATGTGAACCATTATACGTGTAACACGTAAATAAGTGGAGAACAAAGGATAAGTTATCTGATCATTGTTTACCTGGACTTCGTAGCGCACACGGGAATGCTTTTACAGAACCAATTAGTAATTTCTCTGGATGTGTTCCCGCTATCGAAATATTTTCGCATTATTTATGAGACTTTTCTGACTTACTCTTTCGGCGCATAAATAAAGAGAACAGATCGTCTTTTCAGCTGCTATGTAAGTTAGTTGAGTTGGGAAATAAAATTGTAATAATATTAAGGTAAATCTTAATACAGGGACTGTGACTTAAAAATATCAGTGACATAATACTACGTGACGGCCATCACAGCTCCCATTGACTGACCAGTAAAATAATATCATCGTCTCTGTTGCGATTACAAATAAACGAGTAGGTTAGAAACGCGTAGTGTAAACATAGTGGAGTACCTTGTAGAAACATACGCGTGAAGCTGCTGCTACACAGCTGCACACACTGCTTGTATACGATATATCTGTCACTGAATAGCGTATTTTTAGACCTGTTACAAACCAGTCACAGGTACGGCTGGTAATTTGTAGCAGTGGCATTCTCTACCAGTTAATTCTGGATGACAGAGAATAACATATCAGCAGGATAACATAAGAGATATAACGTAATATTAAAATAGAAATAATACACATATATATCATTTATGAACAATTTATTTACAATACATATGATACTATATTATATTAATTTTTTAAATTTCGAGAGTTATTTGTTATGTGTGTATGTATGTCCCATTGTATTAATTGTATAATTTTTAAAATGTAGAAGAATTATTGTTGACACATCTAGTGACTTTATATTTTCGCGCGAGTGTTCCGGGCACGTGAAGTGGACTATAAATTCTGTCCTTTGTGTTCTTCAACAGTATTCCGTGGTTTTTTCGGATGCTTTTATAAATGTCCGGATGCAGAAACCTTATAAATTTCGCTTTTGAAACTTTAGTTGGTGATGACATTTCAAATTTATCGCTCGCGCGTAGACAATGGATTCAATGAAACCATTCTAGGACTAAATTACCCGCATTAAATTCTAGCCAAGTACGTATTCGACCGCACCAACTCCATTTGAACGTTAGACTGCATTGAATGAGATATAATCGTTTAATCTACACTGTTTTAATGAAGGTTGCTTGGCCTGATAAACACACAGACGTTTTTGTTTGATTCTGAGACAAGAAAAAAAATTTAGAATCACTTATTCTCGAGTTTGGTGATGGTTGAGGAAGGTTGTTGTCGACAGCCCTGTAGTTCTGGGCTCTCAAGAATGCGACTACGGTATCCCCTGCCTGCCGTAGAAGGCGATTAAAAGGTGCCTCGGGTTCACTGGGCGACAAGGGTGGGGGCCTTTGTCATCCGCTATGGTGTACCCGGGAAGAAAGCGACACTGGCTGACCCGTGTCGCCTTGCACTGCGAGGGCACAGGGGGGGACCTAACCTCCCCCCGGAACGTGCTCCCCTTGAGCACAGTGCAGAGGGGCTCTGGTGCGTTCCACTGGACAACCCGGAGCCCCCCAACTTGCACCGAGGAAGGGCCACCGGGGAGGTTTTAGTGGGTAAAACCCCACATAACCGCCGCCTTCCCTCCAGAAGGCGGGGTTTTGAAGATTTCCTCCTCGTTAACAAAAAAAAAAAAAAAAAAAAAAAAAAAAAAAAAAAAAAAAAAAAAAAAAAAAAAAAAAAAAAAAAAAAAAAAAAAAAAAAAAAAAAAAAAAAAAAAAAAAAAAAAAAAAAAAAAAAAAAAAAAAAAAAAAAAAAAAAAAAAAAAAAAAAAAAAAAAAAAAAAAAAAAAAAAAAAAAAAAAAAAAAAAAAAAAAAAAAAAAAAAAAAAAAAAAAAAAAAAAAAAAAAAAAAAAAAAAAAAAAAAAAAAAAAAAAAAAAAAAAAAAAAAAAAAAAAAAAAAAAAAAAAAAAAAAAAAAAAAAAAAAAAAAAAAAAAAAAAAAAAAAAAAAAAAAAAAAAAAAAAAAAAAAAAAAAAAAAAAAAAAAAAAAAAAAAAAAAAAAAAAAAAAAAAAAAAAAAAAAAAAAAAAAAAAAAAAAAAAAAAAAAAAAAAAAAAAAAAAAAAAAAAAAAAAAAAAAAAAAAAAAAAAAAAAAAAAAAAAAAAAAAAAAAAAAAAAAAAAAAAAAAAAAAAAAAAAAAAAAAAAAAAAAAAAAAAAAAAAAAAAAAAAAAAAAAAAAAAAAAAAAAAAAAAAAAAAAAAAAAAAAAAAAAAAAAAAAAAAAAAAAAAAAAAAAAAAAAAAAAAAAAAAAAAAAAAAAAAAAAAAAAAAAAAAAAAAAAAAAAAAAAAAAAAAAAAAAAAAAAAAAAAAAAAAAAAAAAAAAAAAAAAAAAAAAAAAAAAAAGCTTTGTCATCCGCTATGGTGGACCCGGAAGAAGGCGACACCGGCTGACCCGTGTCGCCTTGCACTGCGAGGGCCCACGGGCGGACCTAACCTCCCCCCGGAACGTGCTCCCCTTGAGCACAGTGCAGAGGGGCTCCGGTGCGTTCCACTGGACAACCCGGAGCCCCCCAACTTGCACCGAGGAAGGGCCACCGGGGAGGTTTTAGTGGGTAAAAACCCCACATAACCGCCGCCTCCTCCAGAAGGCGGGGGTATCTTTTTGAAGATTTCCTCCTCGTAAACAAAAAAAAGGTTGTTGTCGAAGCATGCTGTCTCCAAATAGGATATTTACTGTGCTTTAAAACCTTAATTATCTCTTATTCTGAGTATATTAACCAGCTTTGTCATGTTTAATTTTATTTTATTGCGCTAAGACAGCTTTGTCATTTTTTCGAGCATGTGGCTAGCCTGATCTTAAATGATTCTGCCGACTGCAAACTGAAATGCAGAAATACATCCATACTCGTTACTCCTATTTTATAATAAAATAAATATTTTTTACTCATGGATGATTAATAAAAGTTTTTTTGATTTTTGTTTTGATGATTATTTACTTCATTATACTGATAGTTGTTCGAAAAGATAATATTACGTTAGAAATATTTCTTTAGATCATTTTGTGTGTTAATGTGATTCATGTGTAACAGCAGCATTTTGCTCTTCAAAATGATTTTTTAATTATTTAATGAACAAATAAATTAATAGCTTTAAAAATTATATATAAAGGTATTTTAGACCTGTTACAAACCAGTCACAGGTACGGGTGGTATTTTGTAGCAGTCGCATTCTCTACCAGTTAATTCTGGATGACAGAGAATAACATATCAGCAGGATAACATAAGAGATATAACGTAATATTAAAATAGAAATAATACATATATATATATATATATATATATATATATATATATATATATATATATATATATATATATATATATATATATATATATATATATATATATATATATATATATATATATATATATATATATATATATATATATATATATATATATATATATATATATATATATATATATATATATATATATATATATATATATATATATATATATATATATATATATATATATATATATATATATATATATATATATATATATATATATATATATATATATATATATATATATATATATATATATATATATATATATATATATATATATATATATATATATATATATATATATATATATATATATATATATATATATATATATATATATATATATATATATATATATATATATATATATATATATATATATATATATATATATATATATATATATATATATATATATATATATATATATATATATATATATATATATATATATATATATATATATATATATATATATATATATATATATATATATATATATATATATATATATATATATATATATATATATATATATATATATATATATATATATATATATATATATATATATATATATATATATATATATATATATATATATATATATATATATATATATATATATATATATATATATATATATATATATATATATATATATATATATATATATATATATATATATATATATATATATATATATATATATATATATATATATATATATATATATATATATATATATATATATATATATATATATATATATATATATATATATATATATATATATATATATATATATATATATATATATATATATATATATATATATATATATATATATATATATATATATATATATATATATATATATATATATATATATATATATATATATATATATATATATATATATATATATATATATATATATATATATATATATATATATATATATATATATATATATATATATATATATATATATATATATATATATATATATATATATATATATATATATATATATATATATATATATATATATATATATATATATATATATATATATATATATATATATATATATATATATATATATATATATATATATATATATATATATATATATATATATATATATATATATATAATTTTAAAATGTAGAAGAATTATTGTTGACACATCTAGTGACTTTATATTTTCGCGCGAGTGTTCCGGGCACGTGAAGTGGACTATAAATTCTGTCCTTTGTGTTCTTCAACAGTATTCCGTGGTTTTTTCGGATGCTTTTATAAATGTCCGGATGCAGAAACCTTATAAATTTCGCTTTTGAAACTTTAGTTGGTGATGACATTTCAAATTTATCGCTCGCGCGTAGACAATGGATTCAATGAAACCATTCTAGGACTAAATTACCCGCATTAAATTCTAGCCAAGTACGTATTCGACCGCACCAACTCCATTTAAACGTTAGACTGCACTGAATGAGATAGAATCGTTTAATCTACACTGTTTTAATGAAGGTTGCTTGGCCTGACAAACACGAGTTTGATTCTGAGACAAGAAAAAAATTTTAGAATCACTTATTTTCGAGTTTGGTGATGGTTGAGGAAGGTTGTTGTCGACAGCCCTGTAGTTCTTGGCTCTCAAGAATGCGACTACGGTATCCCCTGCCTGTCGTAGAAGGCGACAAGGGTGGGGGCCTTTGTCATCCGCTATGGTGGACCCGGAAAGAAGGCGACACCGGCTGACCCGTGTCGCCTTGCACTGCGAGGGCCCACGGGCGGACCTAACCTCCCCCCGGAACGTGCTCCCCTTGAGCACAGTGCAGAGGGGC
This sequence comes from Meandrusa payeni, assembly GCA_029286785.1. Lineage (NCBI taxonomy): Eukaryota > Metazoa > Arthropoda > Insecta > Lepidoptera > Papilionidae > Meandrusa > Meandrusa payeni. The sequence continues at coordinate 3,157,303 of JAGSMX010000004.1, forward strand.
TCCGGTGCGTTCCACTGGACAACCCGGAGCCCCCCAACTTGCACCGAGGAAGGGCCACCGGGGAGGTTTTAGTGGGTAAAAACCCCACATAACCGCCGCATAATCCAGAAGGCGGGGGTATCTTTTTGAAGATTTCCTCCCCGTAAACAAAAAAAAGGTTGTTGTCGAAGCATGCTGTCTCCAAATACGATATTTACTGTGCTTTACAACCTTAATTATCTCTTATTCTGAGTAAGTTAATCAGCTTTGTCATGTTTAAATTTATTTTATTGCGCTAAGACAGCTTTGTCATTCTTTTCGAGCATGTGGCTAGCCTGATCTTAAATGATTCTGCTGACTGCAAACACCTATTTGGTAGGTGGTGGTAAGATTACAACTTATAAAGCCTTGGGCGAAATGCAGAAATACATCCATACTCGTTACTCCTATTTTATAATAAAATAAATATTTTTTACTCATGGATGATTAATAAAAGTTTTTTTTTTTGATTTTTTGTTTTGATGATTATTTACTTCATTATACTGATAGTTGTTTGAATAAGATAATATTACTTTAGAAATATTTCTTTAGATCATTTTGTGTGTCAATGTGATTCATGTGTAACAGCAGCATTTTGCTCTTCAAAATGATTTTTTTTTAAATTATTTAATAAACAAATAAATTAATAGCTTTAAAAAATTATATATAAAGGTATTTTTACATATTTCAAACTAAAATTGGCTTTAAAATCTGAGCAATTTCCTTTTTCGGAATCAAATTACTCCGCCTTTCGGCGAAAGAGTTTGAAAGGTTTCTATAAATAAACGATGTAAATGTCCCCGACGGGCCCCCGCGCCGGCTCTAAACAAAACACTTCCATCGAACTCTTATTGAGTGGTGACAATCACAACACTCGATATTACTGTCACGTCCTGAATGAATGTAGCGGAAAACGAAATAAGACATTTTTCCCCATTGTTTAGAGTGAAAGAGATTTAACATAATTTGGGTTAATGTTGTCTTTCTTGAATTATATATTTTGGTACGTAGATAGTGTTATAGTGTATTTAATTAAAAAATGTTTTTTGTTGTCAGTCGCAAATTTTCTTTTCCAGTATCAGCTATCGATTATATATGTTATATAAATTTATTTATGAAGTCACTTTTACACTGTTATTTAAAAGAAGGGTTTTAATATTTAAGTCAGGTATATCTGCAAGCTATAAGGAGATTCACTTAGCGACTTAATGCTTACTTGGCTTAGCTTAGTAGGCTATTCACTTCACTATTGAAAACACCCACATTGTAATCGTAGGGAAAGATAGACGTGAGAAAAAAAGTCCTTGCTGTACAAAAAAAGAAAGACGAAAGCGCTTCGTTACGTCGAACTAAGCGATATAAGTTACAGGCCACTTACATGAGAACAATGAATAACTAATATAATAAAACAATGAGTTTGTTGTCACACGGAAGAAGGAGTCTTCTAACGCATTCATTTGTTTGGAGGACGATTATGATTAGACATTACAACATTTATTACTTGAAAGCAGTTGTTGCATGAAGACTAGGATGACCGTATAAGGTGTCTGTTCGCATTGATCATAAAGATGTACTTTATTCTAGTGGAGATGCACGCTCTAATATTAACAGTAAGAAGTAGCACTACCACGCAAAATATATTTTTTTGTTTAAAAGAAAACTAGCAATATTTCGTTTTTTTTTTAGAAATATTACAAACATTCTTGTTAACTATTCCAACTAAGCTTGTGCTAGGAGATGGTTCACGTCAATAGTCGAATGGTGGATTTGAACCTACGACGTAACGATTCGCAGACCGCACCCTAAACCATTAGGCTGTTGACGCTTCTATATTTGAGAAGAGATATTTATACTTATGGGTTTCGCCTCGTGTGTGGGTGAAGGACCAACCACCATTCCTATTAAGGTCCGATTGTGAGTAGATGTTTACAACGCTTGCTCATGCTCATTTAAAATCTGATGACCCGCTTATTCGTTCTAAGTGTCATAAATCTTAGACCTTACATGTCGATCGTGTGACTCACTAAAGTTCCGACGTTACACTTTCGCCACATTTCGGCTTGAGTGCTGACTCGACGTTAAATCGGTTGACGCTTTTCACCGTATGAAGGTAGCGTTTTCGGATAACTATCGCTCTCAGACAATAAGTTAATATCTGTGTTCGGACTAGATATTGGATCTTAGGTCTATATTTAAAACAGCATTATTTTTATTTATGTCTCAACTTATATGTACTAAGTTATAACATAAGATTAGAATCTTTGTTGTGTTAAATTAAAGTAAATTATTAGTATTTAGCGACTATCTCTGAATACTAATAATTTACCTCAATTACCTAGTGGCTAAGTGGTTCGTCTTACGATCGTGGGTTGGAAACCCAGTTAACTTGTGTTATTGAATTTTCTTTCTTTATACCGACTTCAAAACAAGAGAAAGGACTCAATTCGTCTCTATTGTTTTTAATGTTACTCATGTTTTTATTACCTCATAACTTTGGACTGGATGTACCGATTTTGATGATTCCTTATTTATTTTAAAGCTGGTGCTTCCATTGTGGCGCCATTCTTATTGGTCCAATTCTGACAAGGGTATCGAAACAACCATGTAAGTGTAAAATTTTCATTAATTATGCACGCCAGAAATGGACAAATGGACGAATATCTCAATATCACAATCACGCCAACCGTTTTCGAGATAATTCATTTTTTATTAGAAAGGATGTACTTCAAGGGTAGTTTAATGAAAGTTTGGTTAGGTTCTGATTTATTCGTAATATTCCTTTTTGTTTTTACTCGTAAATAATAATAATAATAAACCATTTATTCGAACCAGCACACAGAACTAGACAAATAGGAAACAAGAAGAACTTATCTACTAACAATAAAAAAAATTATATTAATTACAAAACATTTTCTTAAATACTAATTAAAATAGGTAAAAAATAAAAAAAATAAATAAAAGATAAAATAAAAAAAAGAAACTGAGTAAATACGACGTAAAGACGAAATAATACTTATCGGTTTTTTAAGTACAAAAAATATCACATGCTAACTATTTGTTCCTGGGGTATGAGCCATTAGCTCATCACTTGTCACATTTGGGACTAATAAGCTTAATGAAAAGTGGACATCGAAAGCTGTCTCTGTCTACTCCGCTAAGATTAAAAGGACGTGAGAACTTTATTATTTATTGTATATAAGTGTATTTCTTTTTAAAAAAAAGTTTAATTACACTTCAACCGATGAGAACAAAAATAAATGATATATTTTCAACGACCCCTGAAGTAGAAGTTATTAATCTGTATAGGGAGAATAATTCACTGTCTCCTTTTATCAGATCATCGATCACCGATAAGTTCGCTTTGAGACAGAAGGAAATGAAATGTTACAGGTCAGAGGGCATAACGTAGATACGGCGAATGAGTATTGATTCAGATAATGGACTATTGAAAATTTGTACTACGGGATTTAATAATACATTTTACCATTAGTAAACTTAGACCCTAAATGAATAATGATTCCTATTATTTTTCATAAACAAGAAATTAAAAACAAAAAATACTTCCACGGTCCAACCGTTCATAAAGGACTTATTTGAATTATTTATTCAGACTTATTATAAATAGTTGATAGTCACATCACGTTTATAAATAGTCGATGGTTAACGTCAATAGTCGAATCCACCATTCGACTATTGACATGAACCATCTCCTAGCACAAGCAAAAACTCAGTTGGAATGGTTAAAAAGAATGTTAGTAAGCTAAAACAAAAGGTATATTGCTAGCTTTCTGTCTTAAAAAAAATTATATCTTACACTAAGCTTCACAAACTCGGACTTAATGCCTCAGTGGCAGTTCTCTACCAGTCAACTCTGGATGACAGAGAAAACATATTGGCAGGTGTAACCATTATTATATAAGAAAAGATAAGAGACATAACTAAATATTAAAACAATACACAACATTTATTATACATAAATAAATTTGAAAATACGTATAGTTACAGTATAATTACCCCATAAGAAGTGATTAATGTTTCATAATCGGATCGGAGGGCATGAGTCAAACAACACTAAAACTCTTGCTTACAATTATAAATAAGCTTTTGCTTGTACCATGCGATGGTTCACGTCAATAGTCGAATGGTGGATGAGAATCTCCAACCTTACGATTTGGAGACAATACCCTGAAGCCATTAGGCTATTAATGGTCATTAATTAATGTTTTCTTCCATTAATATTACTGCGTGCAGGGGTGTATTAAAGTAATTCGTAAATTGACAACATCAATCACATACCTCATCGACGTTTTACTTTCTTAAGGGTACTTTCAAACCTTTGTCCACCTCCCTACCCTACCTTTCTTCACTTTTGTTACTACCCTCTTTAAGGCTCGGCATAAAAAGGTACTTTTTATTAGCTTCCACGTTGCAAACGACGCTTCTCAATGGGCTAACATCAAAGACGCTGCAATAAGCTACATCGCAATCGTCTACAGACCGGATAATTCCGGGGGAGCTTTTCCAATCAACGGTGCGACTGGAGAAGTCGAAAATATCCGTCTTACACAGTGTTATATTGTTAAACGTACTATTTTAAAGGCAAGGCTGGTAATCGAATTGTTTTATTGAAAAAAAAAATATTTTGGCACACAAACAGAGGTTACACATTTATCTTTAAATTTGATACATAATGTATGTATATATATATATATATATTATGTATCAAATTTAACCTAAAAATTGGGCCGACGACTTTAGGACAGCTGAAAGTGGCTAGATGCGGAAAGCGAAAAATCGTATGTGGTGTAAGGCATTGGGGAAGCCCTATTTCCAGATCCTAGCTGGGAGTATAGGGACAGCTAATGATAGCCAGTATTTGCCATATTTTGTATGATAATGATATAAGAGTTTGCATTTCTGTGTCTACCCCGAAATGTTCAATAAAAGTCGTGAAGGCTTATGTGTTATATATAGATATTAGATGTATTGTTCGGTCTTTATTTATTTTCACCAGAGCAACTCACTAAACAAAAATTTTAATTTTTAAATAGAGTTTGTTCTTATATTAAGTATAAGATATAAAAGTGTTTTTTTTGCTTGACGCTTCTTTAACTACTTCCTATTTGAAATAAATTTCACGTTGTCTAGATACTAATGGTCAGCTACGTTTTCTTTGACGTTTTTACCGCTGACAAATTAAATCTATTAAGAAACTCTCCCCGTTGTTTGCCATCTGTAAATGCGAGTCATTTGTTTAATTCCAGTTGACTTTTTTATTCGCATCGCTTTATATGTAACAACCATCCTCTTAAAGCGATATTTCTTGTTGATTTAAATATAACATTGAAATGCTTTTACGTAAATTATTAAAATTAAGATCAAGTTTGGACATTTAGCTGTTTAAACTTTCTCGGCCTTTTACTGTCTTGTATTTAAATCAGTTGTATAAAACATTTTTGTTAAAGGTATATCGGAGGGTTTAACTGCTTGAACACAACTGAAAGTAGCTTTGCTGGAAGCGCTTTCCTTCACTCGGTGTCGTCATAATCTCACTCCGGTAGATTAAGCCAAAGGTATGATAGGCTGAGTCCATAGACGAGCCGCCAATATTAAACTGAATGGTTCCCCGTGAATTCAAGACGCATTGCAGGATTTCATCCTTTTTTGTAAACATCCCTCAAACCCAAACGCAGCACTTTGCTTCGTATTTCATTCTTCGTACAGCAAAGGAATGGAATAGTTTTCCCACGTCTGTCTTTCCCTCCGATTACAATGTCGGTATATTCAAGAGTAGAGTGAATAGGCATTTTGCTAAGCTAGTGTGCCTTACCATCCAGGACTGCATTTCCATTTAACACCAAGTAGGAACGTAGTCAAGCTTTTGCGAAGAAAGTATAAAAAAAATTATAATAAATTTAAAATTAGATCTAAGTAAAAGTAGATTCTACGAAACAAAAATATATTCAAAATGTGTTAATAAAGAAAAGACGGTGTTATAAAGCACGAAATAAATTTATTATTTATGTTAAAAACAAAATAAGAAGTGAAACATTGTTTCGTTTTCCGCTACATTAATGGAAACATGGCGATAATATTAAGTTGTAGGATAGCGATTGTCTTTACTCAATAAGGCGTCGATGAAAGCAATTTCTCTAAGGGCGCAGACGAGAACCTTTCGCGAAAAAATCACTCAATCATTTATATAGGCTTTTTAAAGATCTTTTGGTGTAACTCACACGGTCAATCTTTGAAAATAGCAGAAATTAGTAATCTGTAGGTTTATTTTTATAGAAAAACATTTAATAAATATAAATAAATAAGCTCTCACGTCCTTTTGACCCTAGGGCGATATGCAGAGAAAGCTTTTGTATTCCGTTTTTTACCCCGCTTATTAGGTCAATGCAGGAAAATGGAATAGAAATAGCTGGTCTTTATAACAGCATCAAAATTTTTGTTCTACCTGCTTACCCACATTCGACCTTACTACCTTCTTTATTCGTCTCCAACATAGACAGACCTAGTCAGCCTTTTTCATTTGTATTTTTTATATTTCATATAAATTTAAAGTAATTTGTATTTGACTGGTTCGTGTGAGTTACGATTAAATGGAAATATTTTGAATTAAAACAAAATACGAAATGTAAATCACAAAACAACAATCGTAGGGCAAGCCAACAGATGTTTTTGATTTTTGCGAAAGCGAAAAAATGGACGCAGAATATAACTTTTAACCGCTTACGACATTTGATGAAAACCTTTTGTTTTAGGAAATGTTATAGAAAAAATTAACTAACATGGAAACATTTTTATAATAATGATTTAAATTATTAGAAAGTTAAATTTTTATACATAAAGAGGGAGACAAGCATGGCTAATTTGATGTTAAATAATTTCCGCCGCCCGCAGACAACCAACTTAAAATAAATTGCAAATGCGTTGCCAATCTTTTTATGAAGAACGTAAACTGTGTTACTCACCGGGCTAAATGCAATAGTTTAGTAGAACTATGGTCACTCGAACTTGAATAAAATCGGAAGAAGATTGGATTTTGTATGCAGTTATTAGATTTACAGCTGTTAACATTAATTCTTACTACATTTGAGGTTCATGCTTGGAATGAATTTCCCGCGTCTACATCAGATTACAAAGCGGATGTTTTCAAGAGAATTCAAAAGATAATCAAAGCTAGCGCGCCTTATCACCTAAGATTTTAAGTAAACCACTATCCTACCTGATATTAAGTGATTGAAGTGATAGATAGCTTAGAAATTATAAAAAAAAGTTAACATAATTTTTTCATAAACTCTCTACAGGCAACATAGAGGTCCTTTTTAGATATATTTTTGTCTTTCTTTGTTCACATTTGTAACATCCTTTGTGTACTAAGTTACATTAAGCGTGCACTCTCGTATGCATTATATTGACAACGAAACATGGCCGCCCACTCGCAATGGAAGCTTAAATAAAAACAAATTGAACAAGGCTGAAAAACAAACATCAACAATCGTAAAGGTGAGATCACAATAGTGCTAATTCAATTGATAATTCGGTGGAAATATTTAATATTTTATTAAATGGTTTAAGATGACATGACCGTGTACAAATATGACATATATTACGGAACAAGGGTAAAGTGACCTGAATTGAGATGTTAAGGCGCACTAGCTCGGTAATTGCCTATTCACTCTTCTCTTGAAAATTCTCATATTGTAATCGGAGGGAAAGAGACGCGGGCAAACTATTCCAATCTTTTGTTGTACGAATAATGAAAAACCAAGCAAAGCGGGTTGGTTCTTGAGGTTAGTTATAGTTTTTGCTATCTCGGCTTATTTGGTACCCTAGGAGACAGGTGATCAGACTCACACAACGCTCCGCTCAAATAAGTTAAGCAAGTGATTTTTGTACATATGTAAATGGAAATGGAAAAACGGTTGTTTGAATATTGACATCTCATATTTACACCAATGAATAATACTACTTTTACGGATTTTATTACAACTTAATCAGATAATGGCCGCTGTAAAATATTATTATAATATCTGTAAAATTAATTTTATTATAAAATAATATCACTTTAAAGTCTAAACAGATAAAATCTTGCCTCTGCTGTGTCTCAGCCTTAGCGGTGTGACGTCACGGCGTCACCTCGACCGCACAGTTTTTTGGGTCTGGACAAATTGATTCAATTAAGGGGCAGCTTCCAAGCGACGGTGAGATTTTTTTTTGTTCGCTTTAAGCTTACTTTTGCAATTGTGATGCTTCACGTTTGTATTTCCGATTTGTGACAGTGATACTTTGTGATTTACGGCTATCTGTATACATGTGTGAGAGTCGTATGAATTGCATATGTAGGCACAACTTTTCACTAGTCGCACAGCAACTGAAGGCCATATTTTTTATAGAAAAAGGGGTAAACGAGCTTACGGCTTACCTGATCTGAAGTGATTACTGTCGTCTGTGAACATCCACAACACCCGAGGAGTTGCAGGCGTGTTGCTGGTCTTTGAGTAAGGAGTATAGATTCGGAAACACCGCTGCTGATTTGATTCCGTAGGTTGACAGTACGTTGAAGAAAGCTACGCGAGAAACGTACAGTCGTGGAATGCCAACCATCAAAATGGTATCGATATAATTTGTAATTGTGCTGAGACGTGCGTTAACAGAAGTCGGTAACTGGGATGATTCCGAACAATTCTTCAAAACAAATTTATAGTAGATAATTATATGCCATATTGGTTTGAGAGAATAGTTTTGACATTATTGCATAATGAGTCGAAGTCCACCTTTTATATATAGATGATAAAAGTACATCCATTTGCTAAATTGTTTTCCAGTCACCTTCTACACATGCCTTCCCATGGATCTCTCCGTGTCTGAGGACACAAATACTGTTATCTAGTTCCTTTAGTTAAGAGTTTTCTGTTTAGCACATTTTGCAACGAACATAGATTTACAGATATATCTTGCGTATTCGGGCGTAACTGTACTGTAAGCTTACAAAACAAAGCATGATGCGAATGCCATCTGCTAATGGCGGGTGTGAATCAACAGCCTAAATGCGACGCGAATTTTCAAAGCAAATTTCCCTGATTCAAATCCGATACCAACGGGACACGTATTGCGAACATACTTGTCAACAAAACATACATTACTAAGGACGCATTGTAACGCGAAGCTAAATAACGGATACATAGAGAAACAAATGGATATAAATTGCATGTCCCATTTTTCAGCGTCAGTCTTTTTATGGAGGAGGAAATGGTAGTGAATGAATGCGTCCAACGAGTATGTTGCCAACCTATTCCTGGAAAAGATGAATATCTCAGCACAAGTTTCACTTACCGGGCAAAAGGCAGAAGAAAGATACGTGTACTTCGTAGTTATTTTTTTGTGTAGAAGCCACTACGGTAGTATAAAGTGAGTGGATACAGAGCCGGTAGCTTAGTGTTGATGTCTTAAGTTGCATAGTGTGCTAGCAATCCAAGTTTGTTCCCCAGTGCCGACCAATGAATTTGTTTGCAATTTTAAATGCTGAGTTACCACCCACTCGGTCATGAAATGAAACCTACACGCCTAAGAAAAAAGAGAAATTTTAAAACAAGTAAAGTCTACTAAACGGCACTAGGGCTAGACTGGCGGACTTCTCTTTACAGGCAAAGCCTATGCATAATAGTGGAAATTTAAATATATCAGCTGCAACTTTAACTTTAGGGGATACCTATTGCTATATCTTTTACCGCATAAGGAGTCGTTTTTTGACAATTTTTGTTCTCATAATAAAAATAGATATGATAAAAACAACAAAATTGTCAAACTCAGCTCTAAATAGGAAAATCAGTATATAACCTAAGTGCCTAATGCGGAATATACCGGACCCACCACCCGACATAAACAAACAAACAAACATTGTACGCAACTAACAGATGGTTTTTGCTAATCAGCAGTCTAACAAAGCATCATGGAAAGCTTGAGTTATTGCACTGCATGCAGATTTAGCCGTAAACTATTTGTTAACTGACGTTTATATCCTAATTGCGTTTAAGATTTATAGACACGCTATTGTTCGTGTGATATATAACCGGAGATTAGACAATGTGCATTTTAAATACAGTGGTTTTGAGCCACGATTAATTTGCGTTTTAGAATAAACGTTGCCAGTTACAGTTTTTTCGTTAGTGTTTGATTTTCGAGACGTGCATTTTGTTACTTGTACGTTGTATTTTCCGAATTTGCTGAAAAACTTTCAAATGAACCTGAAAAGGCTTCATGGAATAGTTTTTCAAGAGTAGGACAAGAGTTTGGCAAAAGAAGAGACAGATAAACTTTCCATGTTGTGCCTCGATCTGATTATAATATTTATGTTATCTGCATAAAGAATATAGTTTCTGAAGTTACGATCTTGGAATGTCTGGTGTATTTATCCAGCACTACGTTAAACAAAAGCATGAAAGAGAGTTACCTTATTGCAGACCGTTGGATGTTGTAAATGGTTCGGAAAAGTCTGACTGCCTTTCACCATACATAAAGGGGTAACAAAATTAGAAATGTATATTTTGCACGACCACAACAACGCTTTCATGATCGTTCATTAGTATAGCTTTTGAATGTCTCTTAGATTATCCATGAAATAGCAACCGACCGAGTCGTGGTTCGGCCCTCTCGGGACGGAATGCTTACGCGTAACATAGTAACCGTCCAAGCCGAGGTGACCCCTCACCGGGGGGACCCTTGTGTCGAGTTACAAGCAGTAGAGGTTCAGGCTAAGCGACCTAAGAGCTATGTCAACTCTCAATCCGGTGAAGCAGTCAAGGCCAGCCTCTCTGGCCAATCTGTGTAGTTCGTCATAAAAAAAATGATTATTCACCTAAATATTAATGACTATTCTAGTCACCATATAAAGATGTTCAAGTTACAAAGACACACACGCCTATATTGCAATAACTACCTGAGTTCTATAAGCTAATTGAAATCTACTTTCATTCTGAAGCTAGCATGAAATTTCAAAATTATCATTCTGTGAAATATTAAAAAATTTAACAGCGAGTTCGAGCTTCGAATTCAAATTTCTCCACTATCACAAAGTGGTAAATTTACGTATGAATCTTTTAAAAAGGCGGCATCCGAGAGTTCACAATAAAATTGCATAAATAGGTGATGCATTTTGCACGAGAGGCGAGGAGAACGGGCCTTGATGCTGCATAAAATGAAATATTCAGATATCTGCTCAAATCGCCTTTAAGGGAGATGTTTGGAATGCAATGATATATATATATATATATTTTTAAAAATTGAAATACAAATAAAAATAAGAATACATTAGCATAGAGAATTTTTTAAAGCATAACACACAGATATACGAAAACAACTTTTACTTTTTTTATTTTATCGTGACTGCCAGCAAAATTTTTATGTTAGATTATGTGAGTGAATATATCGATCGACCTTCATGAAGGTCAAATTACGGTAAGTTTTTACATATATAACGTACATGTATGACAGGTGACAATAACTTTGCACTCTTTAAAACAATAATTAATACAAGGTAGTGGTAGTACCTTCATACAAAGCCCAATGAGATACATTATTTTTGAAACGGTCAGTAAAATAGTACAATACTTCAACTGCAGTTAAATATTAAGTTATATTAATGAAGGCTACAAAGTTTTGAAGGTAATCAAGAAATAACGATTACACTTTACATCTCAACTAAGATATAATTTCCATCACGCTACCGTCGAGCTGATTAACAACGGTGGTAGGTGCACATAGATGGCAATGAGCTTCTGTTTGTCAAATCATTTTACTGTACGCACGACGTAAAGTTTCACCCCCTGTATAAATAAAAATATAATAGTTAATGGATCTGTTTACTGCTCCTCTAGCTAAAATATCCATAGGTGTTTGTCCAAATGTACCACACGGCTGTGAATTTAAAAAAAATCAACTACCACACTACCGGTAAGCAAAATTCCAAACGCAAAACATTTTGTACGGCAACTAAAAAACCGGCGACGTCCGACGTCTGAAACAAAACCACGTGTAAAAGTTTCAGTGAAATAATGCGGCGACACGGCATGAGTACAAAAGGATGTTGAGCGCTGGGAAATGTTTAATAGCATCGAAGAGAATAAGTCATTTTTTCACGCAGTGTACGGTGTGTTTTTATGTTTTGTTATTTGCTTTCATAGCTTCAGCGATCACTCGCAATCGTAAGGCCCACATAGTGGTTAGGATAGAGAATTAGAAATAATTCCAGTTCGTAGCATTAGTTACAAATACGTAACCTGTAGAACACTTCCGTAGCGTAAGTTTAAGACACTCGTAGCGTAAGTATAACACTCGCGTAGCGAAAATATTTACGTAGCACAAGCTGTGTAGACACAGTTTCTAGTCGATATAAATATAGATGCATTCTGCACACATAATTTTTTCAAATATGAAAACATTATTTTTGTCCTTTTTAATAAAATACTACAATCCGACATGCTTCACTACAATAATGAAGCGTTTTTAATCATTTGAAAACGCTTAAAATATTCAGTTATGTCTTTAAAAAGTAATGGGAAGTTGGTTTGTTGTTCGTTTGTTTGTTGAAACATCGTTAATTCAAACTTACGAACTAAAGAAAACGTTTTCATGTGATTTCATTTCTTTTAGAAATCACATTTGCCTTTGACAGTACACACAAATATACTGAATATATTAAATATATTACTTTATGTAAAACTAATTGTTACAAATGATTGCATCATGCATCGAATGCTCAAACACGCCGTTGTATAGATTGTGTAAATAATTTCAATACTAATAATTAGTTTGATTACCGAATTACGTCTCGTGTGTACATCACGTTTGGGGATTTTGACCCTCATTGCATCAAGAATTGGACCAAACTAGACAAGTCAAAAGAAAGAATAATAGCTAACTCTGAACTTAATAAGACAAAGAGAACTAGCAAGCTCGTAATGTCCTTATGCCAACAAAACTTCATGAGCGGGTTTACAAACATGTCCCACAAATACATTCAGATTCGTTGCAAATGTGCGCTTAATCGTAATCCTGAATCATTTCACTTGGCAAACGTTGGCCACGACCACTTAACGTATCTCGTGAAGCGTACTATAAATTATGAATATTTTTAACAATTGTTATTTTTCGAGATTTTTTAAGTGCCACTTACGATAACTGACGCGACGAGTCTTTATAGGTTATGGTGGAACACATTCGCAATACACAGTCTAGTCCTAGCTAGTCTAGCTTTCGAACCTTAAACTTCCAAGTTGGTCTCCTTCTGTGAAACCATTATGGCTCCGACGAGCGGGACCATGAGAAGGTCGATCCAGCTCGGAGACAGAGACCACGGGCCGATAGCATTGGACGGCCCGGCCTATCAGCCCTTTAGTAGGACTAGGGTTTACAGAATTAGGCCCCAGATCAGTTATCCCCTACCTGTTTTAAAAGGCGACTAAAAGGTGTCGTCGAGTTCAGGGAAAATGATATTTTATAATCTTTGCCTACCGCTCCATGTCACGAATACGATTTCTTTTGCTGCTTCATTTTTAACGATATATTAAATTAAATTAAGACCAAGGTATAATAATTACCCTTCAAATTGCTTTCATGCTCGATGATTAGATGGATTCCTTTTCGATGCTTGTTTGAGCTTTCGAAGCTAGTATGCACTTTATTGGATTAACTTGAGCTTTGATGTCCGCCCATGGGGATTACTTATTTTCAACGCCTTCAAAGAAATTCACGTTACATTAAATTTCCTTGGAAAATATGAAACGAATATTTTAGATATGGTGCAAGTTAAATTTCAAATAGTTTATTTTTAAAGAATTGCCTATTACCGGGTACTCGCTTAAAATATGATGGAGTCTTTTTTTTAAGTATGTATTTCTGAGGAAATTTGGTTTCATCAGGATTTTTTTCTAAAGCTCTACCGATCAATGCCAGTACATCTATCCTTAAACTTGTCAATAGTATATATTCAATTTACAAATGCAGTCCTTTATGGTTAAGCACCCTAGCTTAGTAAATGCTCAGTCACACTACTCTTGAAAATAAATTAAAGTTAGTTATATGATACTACTTTGTACATATTACTAGGTATAAACTTAAAAATGATTAAACTTGGGGTGAGACCCAGTGTTCTTTACATGCATTTAAAAATGTTTAGCTGTGATTTAGTTGACTTTTAACTATTTTGATGCCTATAGAGAAAAATCGTTAGTATTCAATTCGAGGCGTTGTTTTTTTAATTAGGATTCCACAAAAAACACTTTAAAAGATCGTCGTAGGTTGTTTTCAAGCTGTCGATAACAGCCTGCCAAGTAATTGGTCTGTCCACTTGTTCCTACTTAGTAAATTATCCGAATTCTCTTCTTTAGAAGATTTCCTTTAAAGAATTAGAAACGTTTTATTGCCTCGGACGCACTTTAAACGATTCGCTTCCACTGACATCAAAGTCGAAGTTAATTCAATAAGCCGTACTAGTCTACGGTGAGGGAATCTGTCTAATCAAGGGCAAAGGAAAAAACGTTTTTTTTCCTCCCTAGTCTAATAATGTTAAAATGTGTCGAACATTCGGCAGACGGATCGGATCTGATAATGAATCGGGAAATTTGTGACAAAAGTACTTACTTAACTTATTGAAATTAAAAAAAAAAGCTTAGCAAAAGACTGTTTAGTAAAGTAATTTAACTTGTATTGGTTTATATAATGGGATGATAATGATGGGGATTTCATCTCAAACAAAGTACTAAGGCTCAGAGTAGGATTTGACTTAGCTCATACATAGATGCTGAGCTCGTTGTCATATACTTAGTGTCAATACGCTAACGGCTTATCTTATGGTACGGTTTGCGTATCGTAAGGTTATAGTTTCGAATCCGCCATTGGACTATTAACCGGAACCATCTCAACACGTTAAAGCTTAGTTGGAACGATTAACAAGAACGTTAATAATATTTATGAAAAAAGGAATAGTTAGCATTATTCTTTTGTAAATACAGTCAACACGAATTTAAACAAACTCAATATAAAAATACGGAAATAAAACAAACTGGAAATCGAGAAATCGACCGTAAGATAGTCGAAATCTATGTCAATAAGCAGCTTTCTCATTTATAAGTAAGTTTTAAACTTGACTGCAAATTTATTACCTCTTGGAATGGACAAATATGTTATAACGCTTGAAAAATTAAAGTTGTAAGCTATATATGTCCCAATGTTGGGCTTGACATGTCCTAGAAAATTTTCTAAAACATTCAGGTCTTCTTACGATCTTCTCCTTTACCGGCGAGCGTATTGTAAATCAGTACTTGACATCGAATTGGTCATCGAACTCGGATTCCTAGCGTTCCCAGGTAACCACATGGATACTGTGCACAGCTCTACACTTCTTCCACACTTACATCTACAAAATGTATTAAATTTATGTAAGGAACAGAATGATTCTTAAAATGAAAGCCTATTTTCGAATCGTATCATTTCGAACAGGTACTTGTGGCTGTTAACAAAGCCATAGAACCATATTTTCCCCGTCAATGGCGCTGAAAATTACTGGAATTATATTCTGACGCGCGACAAACGTTTGCGGTGTTACTTCAAATATTGGATGGACGATAATAATCGCTGTGTTAATAGACATACGAGCTCGTGGTACAAGGTATTATGTTTTGTTACAGATAATCTTTTATTGCAAATATTTGAGCACGAAACATTTTTACCTTTTTTATGATTTTTCAATATTTTTTTGTCAATTTAAAAGATGAATAGGGCAAAGCGGTAACTTAACTGTATGTGATATGTCCTTCCCATATCAAAGCAGTGCTAAGTTAGGACTTAATACGTCGTCCTTTGTAGTACTCCGTTATATTAGATCTCTCACTACGCCGTCATTTCACTAGCCTATCTTCAAATCCTGAATTGCATACATTCTGCTACAGACATGCGAAATCGAATCTTGTTCTGTTTGTAGTAGTAAAAACAGAGACTTCTTATTACCAAGTTACCTTATGGAAAATACCCTGAATCAAAGTGAATTGCAAAGTCGTGTCTATTTAAACTGTCCGAGACTCGGCTAAGATGGTAGGCATATCACGAGAAGGCCGATTAATCCCATTTTCGTGAAATGTCTATCTACGGAAATAAAGAAAAGGAAGGTTTATTTGCATGACACTGTATTATTTTAAGATATTTTTTCTTTTGATTATTGTTTCGCAATACGGTTACTATTATATGATTAGTATTTATGCCATCCATTGAAAGTGTAAATTAATATTCATCGGCTCGACACGCCGGGTCTCTAATAACTTTTATTAACCACGCAAATGTTAACAATTTACTGCTATTTTAAGGCAGTTTTGGGGGATAATGCTATTAATATCCACACGAACAACTAAAACACGTGGCCTCGGGGCAGTGCTAGCAAGCAACAATTGCATTATGTAGAGTTACGGAGCGGTTTTACTGTTGAATGAACGCGCTGCTTTGATCGCGGAATTGACATGTTTACTCGGAAACGGGTGTGAAGTAATGGCACGTTAGCTTACTAAATGCCGGAGGTCCAGACCCCGTCTCCCTTCTCTTCCTGTTTGTCTATTCCTCCTCCATACTTGAAGGGCAGTAAATAATTTACAACTCTTTTAGTGTTGTAGATGCTTATGGTTCGCAATTATCTATTAACAATGATTGAATTTCTGAAGCCTATAGCCTTCCGGCGTACAGTACGGTGTACGAACCATTAGATCGTAGGTTCAATCCACCATTTGACCTTTCAACGTGAACCATCTCTTAAAATTATCTTAAGCTTATTTGGAATGGGTAAGAAGAATTTTAGTACATAGTAGTGATAATGCACATGATCGTTGTTCCTATAATAAATCTGAGTAGAGTGGTGTCAAGCCAACTTATATGGATTGCACTTAGCTCATTCTTTAGTTTGAATTTCACATGACAGTTTTTCGCTACAGGTCTTCACACATGGAATACGGCATGGATTTTTGCCGCCGCAGTGTCAGTCTACTCCTAGGAATAGCTCATTGTGCAGTCATTAGCTTGGGCGTAAAAAGCCCTTGCATTCGCTTGTTACGAACGAGCGGCTCGGACTACGAGCGCGCAAATTGCTCCCCTGGTGAGTCACGTGACATTCGTCGCTCTGTTCGTCTATTCAAACTCATTCGCCCGCCACTAGTGTCGCAATGTCTCTGACGAATATATCGATGTTTTGATTTTCTCTTCTATAGTGACATTTTATAGATATTTAGTTATAGACGATGATGACTAAAAAACGAATTGGATTTGGCAGTTCATATTGTTTTTCATTACAATGTTATTTTGGAACGGAGTTATTCATCCGTAGTAATTACTCGAAACGTACTCATGTTCTTTTTGTAGTACAAACATGCTACCTTTAACATCGATACACGCTTTTGTTGTTACATGAATGGCCTGATTCCACCTAGAATGTAGTTGAATTATGTATGCTTTCTGCTCTGAGAGAGATATCTGCAAGCCTATTTAATCAAAGAATTTAAATTAAAATTCAATAAAATCAAAAAAATCAAACAATTATCTCACAAAACTAATATTCAAGGAAAATTTTAAAGCTAGAGCTACGAAATGGTACACGTCGATTGTCGAATATGACGCTTGAGATGTACCAACAGCCAGTACAATTTCAAGTTCAAGATAATTAATTGTATGCAGGTTTAGGTTACTTATTTCACGTCAATAGACTATTGGTTTAGGTTACGGTCTACGAATCGTAAGGTCGAAGTTTCATATCCACCATTCAACTATTGACATGAACCATCTCCTAACACAAGCAAAAGCTTTAGTTTTTTTAGCTTTTTGGAATGGCTTAACAGGTATGTTAGTAATATTTCTAAAAAAGAAAGAAATATTGCTAGCTTTCTTTTTATAAAAAAAAAGTCGATTGACTTTTTTTTGGAGTCACTTCATGATATATGTTGCACAACAATGATTTTTAATTGTTATTTCCTAAAGTATTTAACAGAAGGCATAATGGTAACCATCAAACAAACATTAATATTAGACAACATCGATAATCGATAACGTTACAACCCTAAGTCCGCTAGTAACTTGTTATCGCTGACTGACTGGCTCCACGCAGCGCGGATGACGCGTGCCGACGTCACGAACTCGACGCCTGAGAGAACACGAAAGGCAAAGGTCGAATTTTTCGTTCCATGGCGCTGTCTGCTCGACGGCGCTTAAGTTTCACTGTGTTTCTTTATGGGTTAAGGTGAAATGCTTTGTTTTGAATAAATAGTCATTTATCAACGGCAACAACGGTTTATGACCGAAATTGTAATTTAAACGTATCGATCAATTACGCATGTACAATTCCAATATGTCGAATACTTTCAACATAAATATCACTAAAATACTCTTACGTTCTTTGAACCTTATCAGGGTAAACAGGGATAGTTAATCCCTATCCGTTTTTCACTTTAAGTCCTATGAGGTTGTAAGCCAATCTTGTAACTGAACGTATTAAACGTAATTTCAATTTTTTTAAGGGTTTAAAACTCCACTTGGAGACGACAGCTTTAAAAAAAAAAAAGTAAATTAAAAATAAAAAATCGTTGTGATCAGACAGTGTAACAGCTTTAATACCTCGCCCCTTCAAAGCTTAAGTGGAATAAAATTTCAAAGCCCTGTCTAAAGAGTACCTGCTCTTCATTTACCGTCTCCAGGTAATTTAGAATTAGTACCTCTTGCCTTTTGATATGTGAGAGTTTTTTTTAAATCCCTACGTCACTGTGATCGCAGAGACTTGTTAGATAGGCGCGTGTGTCTCGCGTGCCGTCGCCGAAATCACTAATTGGTTATAATAACGCCCTCTTTTATTTCCATTTATGAAATAGGGGAGTGTATTGCATACTAATTGACGCGTATTATTTTAGTGTGAGAGTGTACACGTTTTTGTGCTTTCCTGATTGTATTGTTGATGTGGATGTTAATATATTTGAGAGCGCTACGAGCTCGCATGAATAGGTGTTGAATTATAAATGTGTTGTGTTGTTAGACATTGAATAGAATGAATAAAAAGTCCCAAGTTATTGCATTCGAGAACAATTGTAGAGAAAAATTTCAATGAGGAACAACGATGTCAAAAATATTTGAAATGAAATGAATGAGAATGAAAACCATAGATGATTAGAATCTAATAATTTTAATATTTTATTACTTGCTATAAATAGGTCTAGCACTACAATATTGTGTCACTGTATAAACTGCGTATAAAATTAGACTTACTTTTATTCAACGTCTGCAATAATGCCGCAGATAGTCTGGAATTAAATGCAAAACTCATGAAGTTCTCTACGTCAACGTTTAGAAGAAAGCCTACGCCACTTTTCAGTATTCCACATGCCAGCGCAAGAATTATGCGTAGATCTCCCTAGTATATCGTACCCTTTAATACAGTAAAAATATGGCACCTTTTGCTGCTATTGTCAATAGAATAAATCCCTTGGAACACAAATACACATTTGTTAAATAACACTAAACATTCACTCATTCACATTACTAAATAACTCACGACCGCAATTAAATATCAAATATTAAGTACTGTCTACAAATTGTTAATTCCTTTGTTGGCAGTCTGTATAAGCTGTTACATAGAATATAATAAACCTTTAGATTTTGTGAAAATAAAGAAATAAAAATATGTCAAGTAGTATTGACATCAAATAATATTTTATGAAAGTATATTATATTTAATGATATGGCATATATTTTTGACACACTTTTACCATTTTAAAATAACTTTATTGTCCCTTAGAAAGGTTCAAATTCTCTAAAACTTTTTATTTAAATAAAAAACCATACCAGGTTTTAAAATAAAAAAAGTGAATTTGGAGGTGATGGAGAGTTTCAAAGATTCCAGTGGTAGCAAATTTAGTAATAAATGGTAATTTTATACTTCAAATTAATATTTATATAAAAAAAATTCATATAAAATTTTAATACTAGATCGATAATGGATTCAGAACTAGAAATATTGAGTCAACTTTTTATTCGATTTAAAATAATACCCGCAGTGCAGATAATTTTTTAAACAAACCTATTTATATTTTTAAGTTTTTTATTTCATACAAAAATATTTTTGTTGTTTTAATTAGAAAAAATCAAATTTAAACTCATTTAGTCATAATGTGTTTATCTCACGAAAGTTATTGAGAATAGGGATCATATAAATTATTTGCCAGTCTGTTTTCACATATCGCCGACCGCAGCGGCTCTACCGTAAGGAAATAGGATTTTCATGGCGTACCCCACACCGACTAGCCATCTGTGCCCGAATCTTTGCGCGTGAGACATACGACCTTTTAAAACGTACGTCACATAAATAGTTGGTTAAGTTTTATAACACATTTCAATGTAACATAAATAAAAATACATATGACGTGCCCACTAACAGTAACAATAAAGTTTTGCTCCTCTATTCAATCTTGTATGTGTACAAACAAAATTTTCATAACCTATTTTACCCTTAAAGTATAAGGGTATAGCCACGTGGCCGTAGTGCAGATGTATTCCTTCACCGCCGAGTACATGGTAAATCAGTACTTAAAACTACATCAAAGAGATTCATTGGTCGGCACCGGGGATCAAACTCCGGTTACTCTCGATTTTCACAAAATGAATTCCCAAATTTTATTTCCATTCAAAACTATTTGAAATTGTGGTCTAAGTAAGCCTCACCATTAATCATATATCTCGAAATCGGAATATTTTATTAAGGTATACATTAAACTGTTTACTGAAATGTTAATAATTTAACAAAAATTACAACACATTTCCGAAAGATTTCCAAAACTCGGGTCCGTGTGTATCGTACATTATAACGCTCGTTGAAATTCAATTGTTGCTGGCCACCCCGCCGAGTCCATCTCACAAGATCCCCCACATTGCAGTAATAAGTCTATAGAGGCTGCATAATTGCAAATCATTTGCGGGTTTTGTAGTCACATCGCGGGGGTCGCAATCGCACTTGTTGTTGAAAACGAGCTTTTTAAAGTGTTCTTTATAACTTTATTAGATTATCTAATTATTGCTACACCATCGAGTGAATATTGTTTGAAATGTCGATCAGTAAACAAAAATAATTATCAAATTTTTTTACAGTTGTATACTAGAAGATAGAAAAATCTTCAGAAATATGCGAATATCATTGGATGCAAAATGCACAAGACCTTAACTTAAATTCTTTAACATGTTAGCCGTCGTGGAAACGATTGTTTAGAGCGTCTTGTCGTGTAGGACAAAGTAGAAGGAAGTAGACCACAAGGTAGATCGCCAATGCGATGGTTGGATCAGATCAGAGTATGGTGGGTACTCCCCTCCACGAATGTGCCAGATTGACGACCAGCAGGCGGAGGTGGCGAGACGTCGTGCGGCGGGTGCTGTCTGCTGCCCAACCCACCGTATCATGATGACCACGACCACTCTGACAAGAGTGAAACGACCAAGATGAAGAATTAGCTTTGATATAAGGTTTTTTTTGTAAAGCTAATAATGGAATTTTTCATATGTAAATGTTGTTAAGGGATAACGTTCTGAAGTCTTGTTACCTAGCGGTGTAGGCCTATTAGGTGCTATATTAGACAAGTGGTGAGGTAGTGATTTTTCATACAAAAGAAACCGACAAACGGAAAGACATTGCAAAAACTAACTAATATCTACTAAAGAACTGTCAAACTAAATATTAATAAAGAAAGAGATATAAATAACAGTCTTCGTTTCCTACAAGCTGTGTCATGCAAAGAAACGCGTTTGTAGATATACAGGTGCAGATTACAACTGCTGAATAGTAAACGAAAGTCATATACTAAGCGGTAAAACGAGACAATTATGCTCTTTATTACGGAAGCAGCAGTGACGCTCCGTGAATGCGGAATCACTCCATTTTATAACCACTTGCGTAAAATCTACACAATTAGTTGCAATTGTTAAATTAAAAAAATAAATTTTAAAAAAGGATACTAAACAATTTTTTAACGAGACTATGTGTGTTGACCAGAGAAACTGGCCGCAAGTTTTCCGAATTAAGAGATGGCTAAGGCTCTAACTTTAAATGCCTCTTCGGGAAGAGTTAGCGTTGGTAGAAAAAGTGACCGAATAAATTCCACCAATGCTGCTAACGCGTGAGGAAAACTTTCACAACCACTACTAACATTCTTATTTACCATTCCAGCTAAGCTTAAGCTCGTGCTAAGAGATGGTTCAAGTCAATGGTCGAATGGTAGATTCACCTACGACTTTACGTTCCGCAGACCGTACCCTGAACTATTAGGCTATTGACGCTTCAATATTAAAATAATATGTAATAGTGCTATTTATTCTACTTCATGTATATACTTTGTTTGCACAGAATCCTTGACAGCTTTTAAGAATCTAGTACATAGACACTATCTATCTTTATAAATATATATATTTTTATACGGTATTTGTTGTATGTTTAGCATATTTATTTATATATTATTATTATTAATAGTGTATATATTGATAAATGCGTATGTTTATATATATATATATATATATATATATATATATATATATATATATATATATATATATATATATATATATATATATATATATATATATACATATATATATTATTATTATTAATAGTGTATATATTGATAAATGCGTATGTTTATATATATATATATTGTTGTTTTGTATTAAAATAAATATAATCACAGACCCACTAAAATATTTTTAGACGAAAGTTTCTGTCCATACAAAGGTTGTCTGGAAGAGATCGCTCTTAGCGATAAGACCGCCCATTGCGCATGCAATGACCTTGTCTAATGTAAAAATTGTATTTACTATTTCTGTGATGTATTTTGTTTTTAATTGTTGCGCAATAAAGAATATTCATTCATTCATTCATTCATTCATACCCGTGCAAACTTTTACAACAAACATGATTAGATGCAATATAAACGATAAATTAAAAAATAAATAATTAGAAAATCTAAACCAACTTACACACTACCGTAGCTGATTTGCATTATAAAGTTGGCAAATATATTTAAAAAAAAATTACAATTCATTTTTAAAAATATTTAAAAAATGTTTTGAACAATTTTGTGCCATACTACGTAATGTTATATATATATTATATGTACTATGTAAATCTATTTCCCTTAATAGATGAGTCATTTCGTCCCCCACACTCGGGTCAATGTCACATGATATAGTAGAACGAAGTATACGGAAGAATAAAACTTTACGATTATTCCACAACAATAAGCTCTACTTAATATGTATTTAAGGTTTAGTTTTGCATGTGCTGGAATGTTTTTAGACAAGTAAGCTATAAGAATATCTAATGGGGATGCGTAACTATTCACAGAGGGGGATGCTATAGACAATACTATTGGTATAAATAGATTTCTAAGCGTTAAATATAACATTTCAATAAAGTATTAGATTTTATACCGTTTTGTTACACGCGATTTTTTTTCTAAAATAAAAGAAACCGTTACTCCTTATTACATCAGCTATCTACTAGTGAAAGTTCCGTCAAAATCCTGGTCCTGCCATTCCAGAGATCAGCCAGAACAGACAGACAGACAAATATTGTCAAAGTGTTGTTTTGGTATATGTATATTGGATCCATTCATATGCATCTAGTAAAGAGTGGTTATTTGAATATTATATCTAACGGACGCTATAATTTGATTAACTTGAATAGATATAGTAATTAGTACTTTTTTTTTATAAAAAGAAAGCTAGCAATATTTCTTTTTTTTCAGAAATATTACTAACAATCTTGTTCACCATTCCAACTAAGTTTAAGCTTGTACTAGGACATAGTTCATGGTTGGGGTGGAGTTGCTCGCGTCCGTAGGAGATACTTGAACCATGACACCCTACACGTGCCCCAGGTAGTGCTAAACGAGCAACAAATGCCGGTGGTAGGCTTCGGCCTCACCGAGGGTTTTCTGGGCGTCCCTCTGATGAGCAGAGGGCGCGCCAGAGGACGGAGGGCGGGCCCGGTGTTCACTAACCCTGTCACCGGGCAGGTGGTGTGACTACGCACCACCCCCGCCCAAAGACCGTAAACCGGGCGGAGTGTCGTTGATCATGTCTAGCGGCTCTGCCCGGAGCGGGGTCTTGCCTTAATTAGCCGGGCCGCGAGGAGAGTACCTCTATAAAACTCCCCAATCCCAAGTGGTGAACACAGCGCGACGGGATGCATGGTTGAGGGCTTGTCAGCCGTTACTGTACCGCGGGAACCTGCCGCCACCCGCGAGTAGGTATGCCTAAAAGGTATACCGAGGCTTACCGGGGTAAGGAGGCTCTGCCCGGCGGACTTTTATTTCCTACCATAATCGTGGGAACAAATATGGACAAAGACACAAACAAAAATAGTGATGGAGACAGGAGAGTAGAGGCCCGTTTGGGCGGAGTGGAGGAGCTGGAGCTGGGGGCGCTGCGCGACCCCAGTACCGGCCGATTAGTGGCGCGGAAATCCGCGTCGGAGAGGAGGGCAGGGGTCTGTGTTGGGGCCCTGCTATGGAACCTCGCATATGACACCAGTCCTTAGGGTCCGTCCCCGTCGGCGTGAGTGTCGTCTGCTATGCAGACGACACGCTAGTATTGTCGGACGGGGAGGATTTCGATAGCACCATCCGGCTCGCCGAGCTTGGGTGGCATGCGTCGTGGACAAAATCCACGAGCTGGGTCTACGGGTAGCGCCTCACAAGACTGAGGCGCTATGGTTCCACAAGCTCCGCTGAGAGACGCCAGCCAGTCGGTCCGCGTAGGTGACGTGCAGGTCCGGGTGGGGTCGACGATGAAATATCTCGGCCTCACGCTGGACAGTCGCTGGGGCTTCGAAGTGCACTTCGACCGCTTGGTCCCCAAGATCGATAGGGTAGTGGGTGCTCTGCATAGACTGCTGCCCAATCTTGGGGCCCCAGGAAGAGTCCGCCGCCTCTACGGAGGTCTCGTGCGATCCATGGCCCTCTACGGGGCGCCCGTGTGGTGTAACCGCTTCACGGGCGTCCGGCGCTGTAGAGCTAAGCTCCTTAGCCTGCAGCGCAAGATGGCCATTCGGATCGCACGAGGATACCGTACGGTATCTTGAGGCAGCCGCTATCCTGGCTCGGTTCCCGCCGCTCGACATTTTGGCGGAGCTGGACGCGCGCGTTTACACGCGCGTCCGAATAAACGGCAGGCCCGAGGCCGACCCTGGATGCAGGAGAGGTGCGTCGGCAGGAGCACAGGCGGGCGATAGAGGTGTGGCGCGAGCGGCTCTCGGAGCGACGTTGCTCGCGCCAACGCATCGTCTGTGCCTTCCTGCCGAACTTCGAAGCCTGGCTACGTAGGAGGAATGACGCGCACGTCACGTACCGCCTGACACAGGTACTCACCGGGCACGGGTGCTTCGGTGAGTACCTGAACAGATAGGGCGCGAACCGACCGCGCAATGCCACCATTGTGGCTGTGACCGGGATTCCGCGCAGCACACGCTTGCCGTGCCCCGCGTGGGAGGCGGAGCGGCGGATCCTGGTCCAGCAGATCGGGCAAGACCTCTCCCCGCCGGCGGCAGTGGCGGCTGCGCTGGCGGGGAGATCTAAATGGAAGGCGCTGGTCTCCTTCTGCGAGTCAGTAATGGCCCAGAAGGAGACCGCAGAACGGATCGGGAGAGGGCCGATCCCGTTCGAGATGGCGCAGGCGGGCCGGTGGCAGACCGGCCCGCAGCCCTGTAGTTCTGGGCTCTCAAGAATAAGACTACGGTAGGGTTCACTGGGCGACAAGGGTGGGGGCCTGCGTCGTCCACCAAAGTGGACCCGGGAAGAAGGCGACATCGGCTGGCCCGTGTCGCCTTTCGCTGCGAGGGCACAGGGGAGGAGGGAGTAACCTCCCCCCGGGACGTGCTCTCCTTGAGCACAGTGCAGAGGGGCTCCGGTGCGTTCCACGTGAGATCCCGGAGCCCCTCGTCATGCACCGAGGAAAGGGCCACCGGGGAGGTTTTAGTGGGTAAGATCCCCACATAACCGCCGCCTTCCCCCCAGAAGGCGGGGTATCTTTGTGAAGATTTCCTCCCGTCAACAAAAAAAAAAAAAAGGACATGGTTCACGGCAATAGTCGTCCAATGGTGGATTCGAACCCACGACCTTACGATTCGCAGGCCGTACCCTAAACATTAGGCTATTGACGCTTTAATCCATATGTCCTTACATATGAAATGGGCGTTTTGTCGTATTGGCCACTTTGATCTCAAATATCTCATCTTTGGTTAGGAATTTTAATTTCAAATGTGTTCAGCTCTTTACTCATACATTTGTTTTTCGAAAACCATAATCCTTATGATTTTTCCATTTTTGGTTTTTCAACGCTAGACCACACACTGCACAGATAGTTACCAAATTAGAAGAGCTTCAATTTGAATGTCTAAGACATCCACCGTACTCCCCTTGACCTTGCTTCAACAGATTACCATTTTTTCCGATTTTAGATAACTTCTTCATGCAAGGGAAAAAATTCAACTCGAATGGGTCAGTCCAAAGCGCCTTCAAAGATTTTATTGATTCCCTTCTAAATGTTTTTTAGTAAAAGGTTCAATGAACTACATTTGAGATGACAAACGTGAATAAAAAGCAATGCAAACTTTGAATAAATGAATATATGATATTTTGAAAAATCGACTTTAGGTTACTTCCTTACAAAACGCCAATTTCATATGTAACGAACTGATATAAACAAATATAGTATGAGAATAGAGGTTTAGGCTAAGTGACCTAAGAGCTATGCCACCTCTCCATCCGGTGAAGCAGTCAAGGCCAGCTTCTCTGGCCAATATGTGTAGTTCGTCAAAAAAAAATATTATAAAAAGCTTTGGCGGTGTATGCTATAAAGAGGCGGAAGTACTAACGCACAAAAAAACTATCAATAAAAATGTTATACAAAATCGCAACAAAGCTCGCTCCCCCAGCAGGCAGGGGAGCCGCGCAATTATCCAGGGGTTTCGCTAATTCCTTACGTGCTTAACGCCATTAGTGCGGCTTATTTAACGCTCAGATACAGCTGTTTGATTGCCCTGATTAACGGAATCTGATTAAAGAGACTTGCGTTCATTACAACCGTGTATTATTGTGAAATTAATCTTCGTTCATCTTTTACATCTTAAATCAAATAATGTTTTTGTCAGCATTATTAACAATGTAATAAAAACATCTTTTTTTATTTGTAACACAACACAGTAAAGGTACAGGTAGAAAAAAAGTTTAGTAAAACAAGTATATTTACGAGCAAAAACAAAAATCGACTTCAAATCGAATCAAACGTTTACGTACCTGTGGACGCCCTCTTTGTATTTACGAATAATCGTAGGAATATAACGAAATGGTATCAATCAGAACCTAACTAAATTCTCATTAAACTACTCTTGAAGTACATGCTTTCCAACAAAAAATGAATCATCGAAATCGGTTGGCGTGATATTAAGTCATTCGTCCATTTGTGGCGCAAATACTTGATGCAAATTTAAGATTTATATGATTTTCTCATGGATGCCATTGACAGAATTGGAACAAATTTAAATGGACCACATAGGAAGCACCCGCTAATGAAAAAATTATCAAAATTTCTTCATCCAGTCTAAAGTTATGAGGTAACGAACAGAAAAAAATACAAACAGAAGAATTGAGAACATCCTCCTTCTTCGAAGTCAGTTGATAAAATCTATATGATTGATATTGTTATTGTAATAAATAGGGTCCTATGAAGCATAATTGGAACACATACATCAATAGTATCTTTAACTGCGTCTTCACATGTACAATATCCTTGACATGTCTATAAAGAGATCTAAGACACTGTCGATGTTTGTGGACCGTGCGGACTTTATTGGGCAATGAGACCGTAATCAATTAATAGTAAACCTAAATTAAATAAGAGCAAAATAGCCAGCCTGCTAGACAGAATGACAAATTAATAGAATCCTTGGCCACTTATCAAAGACGCAGTTAGAGATACTATTGATGTATGTGTTCCAATTATGCTTCATAGAACCCTAATTATTTTTTGCACTAACAATATCAATCATATAGATTTTATCAACCGACTTCAAAGAAGGAGGATGTTCTCAATTCTTACGTATTTTTTTGTTCGTTACTTCATAACTTTGGACTGGATAAACAAATTTTGATAATTTTTTTTACTCGACTATTCCAATACATTTAACTTGATCATTTTTATTTTAGTACCACTATTACGTTAATATCAACCAACAACCGTCTTTTCCATCTGTGTCACAGGTGAAGGCGTTTTTTGACCGACTTCAACAAAACTGAACGTTCTAATATTGAATTAAGAATTAATTATGAACCAATTTTTAATGATTTTTTTTTATTTGGATAGGGTTTGTTTATTTATGTCCTATATTAATTTTGTTGGCGTCAGACCTTGGACATACACCGTCGTAACCCAAGATCTAAATATGTGTTAGCTAGCAACACATGACACCCAGCGATTGTTATGCATAATAACTACTTCCAAAGATATCTTATTGATTTACCTGAACCTTATAGTATCTTTAATTCATAATTAATAATTAAGTTGATCGTCACATGAACTTGGCATTGTAAACAGTATTTTAACTTTATTAGTCCCTAATCTGACTTCTAATTAATTTTGTATAAAGATTATGAGGACGCGCAGTTGTCACGGTATTCGTTATAAATAATTCTTGTACAATGTTACGCTGTCTCAATAATGCGAGTGACCTACAAATTATAACATATGTGTATAAAAATTAATTTTATTGAAATGAACTAGTTAATGCATTGTTAACGTAGGTCGCTTTTATTAATTATCAAAAAGTGGTCTAATGTTAAAAACGATACATTTAACTTTTAGCTATAATAACTGTGATTTATTGTGAAACAGCAAGTATAGCCTTGTGGCTAAGCGTTTGACTTACGATCTGGTTCATAGCTCAGCTTGTCTTAACAGTTTTCGTATTTTGGAATCTGACATACAAAAATTTTACTTGTTACTATTCTGTGTCCGTAGCATAACAAGAGGACAAGAATGTCATATTATAAGCAAATAAGATTGATCAAAAGTGTGCTAATTGTTACCAGAATTTAGAATTTAAAGAATGCTAGAACTTAGTTCTTATAATTACTATGGTACAATATCAAAGTAGTTTTAGTAAAAAGTATTTGTATTTACATTTACTAAACTGGTGCGCGTTACCATCCAGGACGATTTCTCTTTTTTTTTAAGTGTTTGTCAAGTATTTGGTTAAAAAATATTAAAAATGCAACAAAGTAATAATTTTCATATAGCTACACAAAGACTCACAATAATGTTTCCGAGCGGTATCTTTACCCGAACTAAACTAGTCTCTGGATGTATTTTTTCCTGTTACTTCGATATGGGCTCTATCTTAAATCAGTAACTAGCGAAACTGTGTATGAAGCGAGTTAGTAAATCTGCTTCGTTCGGCCCGCCCCGTCTAGATCGTATCTTCATCCCTCGGCGCAGGGGGGCCGCCGTTGTAATTGGTCCCGATGCCGGCGAGATAGCGCCCGCCGCCGCTTGATTAAATGTACAGATGCATATTTGCCTCGGATCGCCGATCGATGGAATTATTTGCTTTCGGTTACTTTGTACGCATCACAATAGACTTTTGCAGTTAAATAGATTAGTTTATAAATACGTTTATTTAGCCTTATTTTATAAATTATAGTATCCCAATAAGTTAATAAATAACATATAAATTCTATTAAGTTTTAAAAATCAAGTTTTTAAGTGAAGAATAAATGTTTATTTTTTTACCTATACGTATGGACGTAGACATGCTTGTCTTACATGAAAAAAATTAATAATAATTTCACACGTATTCAGTAAATTTGACATAATCCAAAGATCAGGTGGTTTTAGAAACCACGAATTAT
Organism: Meandrusa payeni; assembly: GCA_029286785.1. Classification (NCBI taxonomy): domain Eukaryota; kingdom Metazoa; phylum Arthropoda; class Insecta; order Lepidoptera; family Papilionidae; genus Meandrusa; species Meandrusa payeni. The sequence continues at coordinate 3,187,287 of JAGSMX010000004.1, forward strand.
TTATTTAATTTTTTAGCTTTAGAAAAATGTAGATCGAGATGGCAATATCTACTCAGTTTTAGCTCTGGGTTAATCAAAATATATCGCTGTCCGAATCTTATACAAGTCTATAGTCGTACCGAACGTAACTAATAAAATTAATATTAAAAATAAAACGTGGACAAAATACTTTAAGAAATCAAATATTGAGGAATGATCAACGACAATTATGGACAAATGAATTAGCGAAATGTGTAGGTTCATTAAAAAAAGAACCGCATTAAAACAGAATTACTAATACCAAACCTTTTTTTGTGTAAAAGTTTGTGTCTTCACAACTCTAAGGTAGATTGGCAATGGCTGTTGGCATTAAATCCGTCTTTTTGAATAATTTGTGTTAATTTGAACAATTCAAGAATAAATTAACTATTATTTGCGGGATTTCATAATCTTCCGTGCATTGCAAACATTAAAAGCATAAGCGGGAAATTAAAAAGTAGCTCTTAATAGCTATAGAATGGAGACTTAATCACTGCCCCTTTCAGACTTCAAACAATTTTGCTTACACTAATGACGTCACGATGACATAGTGCTTGGGATAGGGTTGCTGCTCTGTAATTAAACGAAATCAGGGTAATTCGGGACGCTGCGTGCGCCGAGGTTTTTGCTCGTTAGTTTTCACGTCGCGCCCGAGTGAAAGCGACAAGGGATCACAGGAATATAGAGTATTGGTAATTCGACGTTTATCCGTAAGGATAAGGTGATAAGGGTGATTGTTTGCGACCATTGTAACCCCATATATGCACTATGCAAAAGTAAACTATTTTTGAGTTATCATGTTTTTTTCAAAATAAGTCAAAATGCAACATCAATTTGCAATTTTTTTAAAGTTTGCAAACAATTTTGTAAAAAAAGTATAACTTATTGTTCGTTCGTTAAATGATTAAACGCTGGTTAATTACCAATATTAAAACGAGAATTATCGGTACAAATTTTAAATTAAATTTACCTTGACTAAAATGCCTTTTAAACAAAAAACTATACTAATATAATGCATGAAACGTGGCTGGCAGATTAATTTAAAAACATAACCGTTTTCTTAGGTCTCCAACAATGCATAACAGCTAGGAACTTATTCCAAAGAAACTGAGAAAATTCGTAATCGAACTGATACCTAAGGTCCTTCTTTAAAATTTCCACAAAATTAATATAAAACCAATGTAAATAACAACAAATTTCAAATAAAATTTATCTTTCTTCCGATTACAATGTTGGTGTTATCAAAAGTAGAATAAATAGTTTATTATACTACTACCCAGGACTGCATTTCCATTTACCATCAGGTGGCATTATAATCGAGCACGTGTTAATAAAAAAAAAGATATATTATTTTTTAATGAAAACGCTGTAACCATGGCCCTACCACTTTGCTCCATTGAGCAGGAAACCGCCGCGTCATCGCCGCTTAGATTGCCGATGAAACCATCTCGCACGTAAGGGTTTTGTGGTCCCAAACGATGTTTGTATCGTGTAAGCGGATGGATGTTCACCGTACCGTTCCGCTATTATGTATCACTATAATCCAAATGAATATGTGAACAGGGTTACTCTGTTGTATTATATTATTTTATTGTTCCGCTTGAATATTTTCCTTTCTTTCTATACACGGTAAGTAATTACCCACATATATACAAGTATTTTCAGTGTCAGTTCAGTTTTATACTATTAAATATTTTGCTGCATAGATGCAATCAAAACAGGAGATAGCACAGAAAGCAACATAAAATTCCGTAAGCCAGCGGCCACGAAAATATATTCATGGACATGTCCACCGGATCGCGAAGAGGCTTTCGTCTGACGCGAAATAGTCTACGCCCCGGGTGTTCTTATGAAAAGAGGTGTAGATAGAATCTCGCAATTAATGCACAATTTTTGAACAACATTATTTGTGTTTAGGATTTTGAAATAATGAAAGAAAGTGAAACAGTTCGTACGTTTTTTTATGAGAGAAGGATTAAGGATATGTGTCTTAAAACGAGCGATCTTTTTAAATTAAAATATTATTATAATCTGTATTATAATCTCGGAACGGGCTCCTACGATTTTTGAATTTAGTATGCTTAGTAGGTTTAGCGGTCAATAAATCGATCTGGTTGTGATTAATTTTTAGAGAATGTTTTATCCGGCTACACACTAAAGCTACTTCAGTACATGACGTTACTAAGCAACACTATTTGGTTTGACGTCAGACTAAGGACTAATAAAATGATAAGCCAATTGCACTCGTGTTTTTTAAATATAAATATTCAGTTCATGTGTTTTTTTATTATTATTATGAATAAGTGTATTAATATAACAACAGGTCTTTTACTTTTTGTTGTTTACTGGTAATTTAAATATCGCCCTTATTCCACCAACACTCCGACCCATAAAATATCACTTCTAGAATTAATAGAAACCACTGAAATCAAACTAGATCGTATTTAATAATACATAATATCGTAACACATAAAGAGAATTCATAATCCAGATAAATACCTTAAAGGACTTAAGAGGTAAACGGTTTTCAGTCGCAGGCAGTCGTATCATGGCGCCGTGTCTCCGCCCGGGAGGTCCGGAACAATGCGACAATTAAACAATGACGTCGGCACGGGAATGCCTTAATCTACAAGCAAACGATGTTAACATTTCCTACTTTTTGTTACGAAGAATGTAGACGGGCGTTTAAACGCTCATACATTTTTATTAAAAGTCAAATCGGGGCGGGCAGTTCCAATCTACGTCAGCTTACGTAAACAAACGAAATAAATAAACTTAAGATAAATAATAGAACCGTATAAGTGTTAAAAACCTGTATAAATGTTTTTGAAGCGTCAATAGTCTAATGGTTTAGGGTCCGGTCTGCGAATCGTAATCGGTTCGAATCCACCATTCAACTATTGACGTGAACCATTTCCTAGCACGAGCTTTAGCTGAGTTGGAATGGTTAGCATGAATGTTAGTAATATTTCTAAAAAAAAAAGAAATATTGTTAGGTTAGGATTTTTATATTAAAAAAAAGGTTTTTTATATTTTTATTTCGACCCGGGAAGAAGGCGACATCGGCTGGCCCGTGTCGCCTTGCGCTGCGTGGGCACAGGGGGGGAGGGAGTAACCTCCACCCGGGACGTGCTCTCCTTGAGCACAGTGCAGAGGGGCTCCGGTGCGTTCCACGTGACATCCCGGAGCCCCTCGTCACCGGTGCACCGAGGAAAGGGCCACCGGGGAGGTTTTAGTGGGTAAGATCCCCATATAACCGCCGCCTTCCCCCCAGAAGGCGGGGTATCTTTGTGTTTTTTTAACAAAAAAAAAGGTTTTTTATATCAAAAGAAAACCCGCCTTCAAATGAAATTAAAGGTTGAACGCTATTACATGCGGCCGTTCTATTTTATCCAAGTATAATAGTTGTAATACGAAGTTTTACAAAGTCAGCGTAAGTCTTCTTAGCCCATTTATGCTCGTTGCTATTAAGAAGTTATTACCTAAAAGTATTGAGATTGTTATAAACCTACTGATGTCTTCAAGAAATGGCCTATATTTTTGTATTTAGTAAGCGAACAGCTCGTGTAGCGGAGTCCCATTGTGAGGCTGTCTACGCGACCTGTTTTCGCTTCAGATCTCGGCAAGCGTCATTTGCACTTTTCTTACAGCGGGAAAACATCGCGGCGGAATGAAAAATGAAATTTCACCGGCAGCCGGTCGCACAATGCCATTGTGTTTCACCATTCATACTCTGGAATAACGATTAAGCTCTTAATCATTAAATTTCCTTTAAATTATTTCCATTTTGTCGGATCATTGTAAATGTTGCTTTTACAAATGATTATTTTCTGTTGTACACAGTGCAATATATTTACAAAAATTAAGTGAAACAAATATATTTATAAGTAGAAATTGTTACTTCACGCGAAAGTTCTATTTTATTTTCAAAATATTTTAGGTTCTGGTGCCTATATCCTGTTTTTTTGTGTTTGTTTTGGTTAAGGACAACTTACAAGTCTTAAATTGTAAGGGATATGGTATATCTGCGGAACTCATGGTCCTATGCTAACAAATATAGAGTACAACAAAAATAAAATGTCAATCGGTTAATGCTTAGCATACATAGCTTGCACCCGTTACTTTGTCTCTACACAACCCCAAGGTAGACTGGCAGAGAATGCATTCTGGCATTAAGTCTGCCTATTTGTACCTTTTTATTATGTGCAAATAAAGAATAAATAAAAAATAAAAAAAAATACAAACAAATTGGGAACCTCCTTTTTCTGAAGTTGGTTAAATACAAATTTATCTAGGCAAAAGCAAACATAACATAAAAGCTTAGCTGACTAAGAGCAAGATAGAAGTGGACTTTCCACTCTTTTTTTAAATGACGGCTACGTGAAAGTGCATTATCGATGCTCATTGTTGGAGTGGGAATTGACACAGAACCTACTCTCAAGAAAAATCCTCCAGAAAACCTAGAATGCAAGAGAAAAAACAAATTTGGACGAAGTTGTTACAAGTCCAACTGTGTACAAAAATTAGAGAAGTGAATTATTGTATATTTTTTTCTGTTTTTAGTATTTATTACATGAAATTGTTATCAGCAATTCTAGCTAAGTGATTAGCTTACAATCTGTCCCAGGTTCGTATTCTAGCTTGCTTATAATGATATGATAACACATAGACAACACACTCAAATGCTGAAAACGGTCGAATTGTTACATTGGTCTTATTTACTATGGTATTAGTGACTTTATTATTGTCTTTGTATATGCTCCGATTAGCTTCAAAAGGCGTGATAGTTCATTATCTTCCCAACTTTTCATTTTGTAGTTAACGGCTTTCGCATTTTTTGCCGAGTCAATTTTTTAACTGTCCATTATGGTTTTGATTAAATGTATAGCAAGTCGCGATACAACAGCCATTTCTCTTCACGTCCTGTAAACACGGGAGACAAATCGCTACTGTTGATTCTGACTTAAAAGAGAACGGCGAAAAATGGCACGTCTTAAAGTATATATTGTGGCAAATAAAATAGTAAAAGAAATAGAAACACCCCTTATTGATTGCCAAAATGCAGCTTTACGTGTGAACTAAACTTTATAATATTAACTCTTGTAATTATACATAAAATATTTTTATGTTTGTACATAAAAACTCAAAAAGTCTTAGTCTTATACCTTAAAGTTTATAATAGGTTTGTTCAACCTTCTGTTATTAAGTTTCTTATGTAGTTCATTTCTTGGTATACTATTAAGGTGTATTTTTTATATACAAGTAAAAACAAAAACTGATTTAGAATCGTCCTCTTGGCATTTCCAAATTAACGTGGGAATATTACGAAATGGAATTAATCAGAATCAAACTACTCTTGAAGTTCATCCTTTCCAATATAAAATGAATAATCGTAATCGTAAGATTAAGACTTATATAGCTTTTTTTTAATTGAACCAGCTTTCAAATAAAAAAAGAATAATCAAATCAAACTCTCGAAAGTTGTGACGTCATGAGGCTTTTAAAACACATAGACGCGTTAAGAACCTCCTCTTCTTTTTGAAGTCAGTTAAAAAATAAGTGCATCCCATAGTGTTCCCCTTTGTGGAGTATGCTTGAGTCTTTCCATACATCCTTTAACTTGTTTCTCATATCCAATGAGATCCATATCTATTACTGAAACTGTCTCTCCAGTTTTTATTCGGTCTCCCATTTCTCCGTGCCCTTTTTTGAAAATTCTGTACTTTAGTTCTCTAATCGCACTTTGTTGTGACACAATATAATGTGTGCGTTCAACATCGCTATGAAATTACAGTTTGTCCACACCGTGACCGGTGACGGCGACCCTAACTAGCTTCGGGCATGAGCTCTGATATGGCTTGCGAAGCCGAACTTGCTTTTGAATGCTCGATCGCAAGTGGCACAATATAGTGACATTGTAGGTGTTATGATAGGATTGACAGCACTAATATGGGCAGGGATGAAGCAACTCTTGCCTTTAGGCTTCGGTCCGGACACATTCTACTTAATAGCTTTGCCCACATGATGGGAAAGGTGTCAACCCCTAATTGTTTACAATGCGGGAAAGTTGAGGACGCTTACCACATAATGGTCGAATGTGTCCGGAACGAAGCCGAAAGAGTACTATTCACGGCGAAATTTAACATTGATTTGTCGCAAGTGGGGGTGTGTAATAGCATTCTTGCCTTTCCGGAGTCGGATCAGGCAACCACCTTGTTAGAGCGGGCATGAAACGCAGGTCTTAGTCATATTGAGTATTCGTGTTTAGATGTGTGTCGTGTACTTAATATTGTTTACTTAATATTGTAATATTGTTTTACTGTTGTGTAAAAATTTATTATAAGATTTTTTTATGAGGGTGATATGATCAATTCTGATCAAACCCTCCATAATAAATTAAAAAAAAAGACATTGTAGGTGCAGCTGTAGGAGGACTTGGGGCGAGATTTCTTTTCTTGGCGTTTTGCGCGTGCATCAGTGAGACGGTACTTTTCAAAATCCATCACACCTGCTTTGACACGAGAGCGCCACTCTGGCCGCAATGAGGCAAAGCTCTCCCACCTGTCGGTCTGTACGTTACAGGCAGATAGATGGCGCTTGACCAAGTTTTTGTAACGAAGGTACAGTTTAATAGATATACTATCAAAGCAACAATATTTAAAATTTAAATACGCTAATTGTTCTTCGTTTTTACAGTAAATATTCAGTGCCCACCGTTACTAAAGTCGGATCAAGTGCAGTGAAATTGTGAATTTGATTCGACTTTAGTAACGGTGTGCGTAGGATTACAAAACTTTGGTAACGGCAGGCGGGTTCATTAAGACGTGACAGTAAAGTTAGGGTGATAAGAAAGCGAAGTCATGTCCGACATCTCAGACAAGCGGGGTGCGCCGTGGAACTTATAGAACGGACAAGGTGTTACTGAAACTGACAGATTTCCAAATATCTTAATTGGCATAACATAGTGCTGAAAAAACACTACAGGAAAGCTGCTAGTTTATTTTAATGTTATAAGTTCTAAATATATGTTATAACTTTTTTTCATCATTTTTATAACATTTCACTTATTAATGTAATGAAAGTTCAACACCTTTTGGTGAGAGCTTCTAGATTATAAAAGTTTTTACGTCCTTTTTTGACACATTTTTATATTTTTTTATGAGCCTATCATCGTAGATTCAAATTCGGGCAATATGAGTAAATCTATAAAATAAAATGATATTTATTGGCCACCAAACATGTTGCAATACAAATGTTCTCTGTTTCCTAGTAATATGTACTATAAATATATAGGAATTTGATTTCACTGACACAAATATTTTTAAGCGTGGAAGCATCTCTAAAAGTATAAAGATAAGTAAATAAATAAACGAATGAAGGAACAGACATATTATCAAACCAAATGGACGTTTCATGAAATTGGCGGTGTATGATATATATAATATTATATATATATAACACGCTTAAAGTAAATAGGATTAAGTTCTACTTAATACATGTATTTTGGTGCTATAAAGAATTTATCTATCTAATGTATATAATTATGTTATATGGATTACTGAAATGAGCTCCTTTTATACAAACCGTAGTATATGCAGTGTTTCCGGTAGCAGTACAACAATGGCGCTTGTGTATCTGCTATAAATTGTTGTACCGTGCGATTGCCGGTTGTTTATACGTCGCTTGGCCGACTCACAGACGCATAAATACAGTCCAGAGTCTCAGCTTTTACGGTTACTATCGGATATTCAAGCTACGTCTGAATACGTATACCGCTTAAGCGAATACACGCTGACGTTTAATAGTCGAGCGTGTATAGCGCTGATCGTGAATATAATATTTTGGCTTAATTCTAAGTAAAGTTTAATTGTAAAGCAAACATATTCTTTCAAGAGAACATGGCGTCAACAAGACAGGACATTTAACAAAATCCTCACAATCTGTATTTCCTTTTTTTGTCACCACGGCTTCATTCATTGACAGAGTAATTTGTGGTATACTTATAAACAGAATAATTAAAGTTCTGTTAGATATATATTCTATAAAGCAGATTACCTTTATTATTATTATATCTAGGAAAATTAACAGCTATTCAATACTTCTTATATAATTTATAGATATATTACTAGTTTATCAAATAACTAGTTTTCACAAATAAAATAGGAAAAAAAACTAAAAATACGCAAACTTTAGGTAATACAGGATTGGAAAATCGCATCATGATCCCGCAGACAAAACTTCACTAAATATACTTAAAAAAGCTTATGTATGGAGGCATCACTTGAAATAGGTCGACATTATTGTATTTATTGATTTATAATTCATAATGTTTTTTAAATTAAATAGTTTTAGATTCTGTCAATTAATCGGTTGTTGACTTTAATAACAAAAAATTTGAATATCATAACAAAAATATAATAATTTTATTTAGCAATGAAAACTATTTTCGCATTACATCGAAAGAACAAAACAAAAATTTACCTAAAATGTTAATAAAAATGTAGCACATAAATCGCAAAGAAACCCAAATATTATCGGCCGCCAATCCGAACTTTGCAAAAAGTCCTCGCTGGCAACCTTATTAAAGTAGGTAACCGCAAAGTTTTTGTGCGAAATCCGGACCCGAACTGTTCGAAAAACTTTCACCGCGTCTATTGAAATCCTTATCACCTTCTATGGACGCGTCCCTACCTCTGGTGATTGATATTAATGTTGGGCTGTCTGTAAGCGGCCTTATCGAGGCTTTGTGTCGCAAATAAATCCGTCCGCGGGCACCCTTTGAAAAACCGGCCGTTGATCGAAATAGTTGGATACTTGGAGGATTTCTAAAATCGAATCACCGAACAGGGACGGAGGTCACGTTTTTATATTTTAGTTTACCTGACGTAAAAGTATAATCGAATAAATAAAAAAGGCTTTCATGTTCTTTTTAACCGAAATGGAGCATGCAATATCTTCTCTATTCCGAACTCATTAAGTTACTGACATATGATAGGAGACTAATGTGATACCAATGACTATCAGTATACCGTGTCGGCAGCGAACAATTATATTTATGAGTTGAAACAAAACATTTAACAATATCATCGTATCAAGTGATAATAATGATGGAAAAGGAACATATTGCTACGGCACTATAACACTATTAGGATAATCAGAAACCTAATTCTGTTTCAATTGTCTTTTTCGTCAATTTCTATTTTTATTAAAAATCCATAAGTGATAGCGTGCGATGGTGAAGTTGAAATCAATACAGGTTTCGGATAAATGTTACAAGAATGAAAAATCTCGTCTAGAGTCGTATGATGGGACTAGATCTTACTATTTCTTTAGCGACAAGGTCCGTTCCCAAGTGAAATATAACGTACGACCCATTACTTAACACACGATACCTGAGATTTGAACAGAGATTTGCATGTGACATACTAATATATTTTGTGTAATGATTTATAATTTTTGACTATATGTCATTTTTTTATACTTTCTCAGCAAGTGCTTGACTACGATCCCATCTGATGTTAAGTGGAAATGAAACAAAAACAAACTTCAAATCAACGCGCGAACGGTCAGTGTTGCAACTCGAAAATAATGTGGGGTAACAATTATATAAAAGAAATTAAAACTCATTCAACAGCTTGCAACGGGTATACACTGAATGACACACTTTCTTGAATCCTTAGCGCAAGTCACATGCTTTTGTCCTGCTGGAATTTTATCTAACAAGGTTATAGATCTGATCATATTAATATCTGGAAGGATACAGCAGGAACATTTTATAATCATAACAATCAAAGTAACAGTCTTGGGCATCGCTGAAAGTCAGCGCTGTCGCATCCTTGCGACTGCACATGCTGAAACGGTGCCAATATTGGCATCATATCCTGTTTGTCTGTTCCTTCCTTAAATTGTATTGTGTTTGTTTTTATTTTTTTCTTTGCTACATTTATGTAATGTGTTTGTATTTTGTGTCACCAATAAATAGAATGTCGATGTCTATATATATCATCTTTATAAACTTTATCTTAAAACAACTTTTTTGCTCGTTCATTTTGTTATTTCATACAAATTTTCGAGCACAAATTTATTAGTTACAGGTATTCTGAAAGTTCGGAATAAAACCCTACCAATTTTGCCATTGATACGAGTAGTTTAGAATATTTTTTTTCCATTTCTTACTTTATTCAATAGATTATGCTGCATTATGCATTATGCAAATAATAACATTAGCAATTATTTTAAACACCTTTGAGAATGTATTTTAAAAGAGCAGCTCTTAAGAAACGAAACGGATGCATTAGCGTGCTAAGTGCAAAATTACATATTACCTCAGTTTTGTAGCTATGACTTTATGAACGCACTTGGCAATGGTAGTAAACAAACATGTTTATTTTAATCACGATTTCGTAGCGGTACCGTAGCAAAGATTTGGAGGATAGAACCGTGTGCAGTCAGAGGCGTTTCCGATACTTAACTATAAATAACATGGCTCTGCGTAAAAGCGTGTCCGGTTGCGTATTCGAAGTAACATTTATTCTCCATACCACGGAGCAGGTAATTATTGGATAAGACAATGCATAGATTATGTTTATTACTTTGTTATTTATCCAATGGGACATGAAACAGTTATCTATACAAATAAATAAAAGTAGGGTGTCTATTAACAATATTAAAATAACCATTTTTCTATACACATATGCATGTATATAGGGTACACACACATACCAAATGAACATTTTTTACAATTTTTATCTGTCTGTTTGTTCCGGCTAATCGAATGGTTAATCCTTCCTCCCTGTGCCCTTGAAATGACAGGCGACACGGACCAGCTGATGTCGCCTTCTTCCCGGGTCCACTTTGGAGGATGACAAAAGCCCCCACCCTGGTCGCCCAGTGAACCCGAGGCCTCTTTAGTCGCCTTCTACGACTGGCAACGGCAGGGTATACCGTAGCCTTATTCTACTACCCCAGAACTACAGGGCTGGATTTTTTTTTTGTTAACGGGGAGGAAATCTTCAAAAAGATACCCCGCTTTCTGGGGGGAAGGCGGCGGTTATGTGGGGTTTGACCCACTAAAACCTCCCCGGTGGCCCTTTCTCGGTGCACGGGATCTCCAGGGGAACGCACCGGAGCCCTTCTGCGCTGTGCTCAAGGGTCGCACTTCAGGGGGGCAGAGGGCGGGGGAGGAATTGAAAAAACTAGTCTAAGGAGACATCACTTACTCCGAAAAGACGAGCGTACTGTGTATAATTTTTATTTACTTGATAAATTACACACAGTAGACACAGTTCACAGTTGAACATTATAGTTTTACACAGAAATAATATATAGAACTATTAAAGGATTTACATTATTATAAAGGAACTTATAAATAATAGAACAATAGCAGAGATTTTTCGGAACTTCGAATAAATTTAATTTAAAAATGTAATCGTTGTCAGCATGGCAGTATTACTTTTCGTCAGATAAACATTCTGGTGGTTTAATAAAAGATGGTTTAACATCATCAAGGAATAGTGGAGAAACGGTGGATATAAAGATATATTGAAAGCCACATCCAGCACCGTAACAAATCTGTGTATTCATTTATTGCGGTAGTCGAACGACAGTTCGGCGCCGCCGTTCCTCAGACGTTGTTCTTGCAAGTACCAACGACTGGCTACATTTATTTCCTTGTAATGCTTTCAATACAAATCTTAAAAGAGAAAAGACCGGGTGAATGAGATCGAGCGAATGAAAGAGGAACTCACCTTCTTTAATGACAGTAGATATAAAAGCGCTCTTTCAACATCTCTCAACATCGCTGGAGATTAAACAAATAGTTTTCGGTTTCCGAACGCGGCGTCAGGTTCTCGGGGAAACAAATTAATTTTGTCTTCGGTTTAGAACTCCTTTATATATGAACAAGGAAATATATTTCAATGTTCGGCAGACTCAATTATTTCTTATTTAAAAAAGTATTATTTTATAGATAAAACACTTATAGCTTAGTAGTCGGGACTATCAACCTAACGATCAGGCTATTGGAATATCGAATCACTTTGTAAAAAAAATCTTCTAAAATTAATATTATGTCCGTAATAATATTATAGGTTAAACCCTTATCACATTTAGGACCTGAAAGGCTCTTAAAATAAAATACAATCATGAATACGAGAATACTCAAGGAAAACTAAAGAGACAACTTTGTCTTTGCTCGTAATAAGACTTGAATCAAATCTTTAGGGCGTTTCTACACTGGTGTAATTGCACTATTGGTCAGCATTGTAGAACCTCTGGTTTTGTGGAGCCGTAAGCTTCTTTTTTTACTATAAAAAAAACGAGATCACACGAAAAGTATTTAGCTCCAACTGTATATATCTGTATATATGTCTCTCTTTTCGATTACAATGTGGGTATTTTCAAGAGTAGAGTGAATAGGCATTTACTAAGTTAGTGCGCCTTACCATTCAGGACTGCATTTTCACTAAACATCAGTTGGGAGTCAGTCGTAGTCAAGCACTTGCTTAGAAAGTATAAAAAAATAACTAATATAACACGATTATTCAGGAGAAAAAGAAAAAATGTGCTCATAATTTTCTTCTTGCCCCACAGTAAAATACGAAACGTATCTATCTTCTTTCTATCTTCAATATGTCATATCTCCCTCTCAACTTGCCGTGGCCTCTCCCGATCACACTTTTCGCACCGCTTTCACCAGCTTAATCTCCAAGACAAGCATGCGCAGAGAAGTTTTACTTCAAAAAATAGATCGATGTAACTAACCCGACGGATCGGTGGCAGAAAAAGAAGGTTCCCGTCTAGATCGCCCCAGGAAAAGGTTACCACAGGTATACCTAGCGTTTTTTTTATTATAGAATACTAACAATTTTTTTTTCCAAATAGTTTTAGCATTCCTGTTAACCATTTCAACTAAATTTAAGCTATTAGATGGTTTTTCGTCAATAGTCGAATGGTGGTTTCGATGCCAAGACCTTATGTTTGTCAGAACAAAAACTATGAGAATATTAAGAGCTTCGCATGAAATGGTGAATGCTAACGCCTTCCTTCGTCCATCATGGCGGACGTCAGCTCATCATGGGGGGCTTTAGTCGGTAGAGCGAGCACAAAATATCTTGTCCACTTGCTTGGCGAGCGTATTTGAAAAAAACGTTCTAATTTTCCCATTAAAATTTTCTCCCATATAAAAAAGGTAAAGCTAGCATTAAATCCGTTGTAGTAGTCTAATGTGAAGACACCATAATCTGAACGGTAATTAAACCTCACAGTGTCGATGTTAAAGTTTCTCAGTCACAACTCAAACGGATTTAAACTGCTGGTGTCAATGCCTTTAATTTAAAACGACTCGCTTCTTAATAGTGCAGTGCAGCGATAAATGTTGCCACTTCGCTGCTCAAACTGTTAAAACTGTACTCCCAATTTGAAGTTGTACAGTTTACTGATTTTTTTAGATGTTTCAATAAATCTTAGAACAAAGGGCCGTGGTAGCTGTCGCATCGATTTTAATAAAACGTTTCCATTGCCCGCACTATTGAAATTTAAAATTTTGAATCAATGAATTGACGTTTTGGTGAAAATCGCTCAACGAAAGCTGTCTCTGTTTACGCCGCTATGGTTCAAAGGGTGTGAGAACCTATGTACTATAACGGCGTAATAGTAAGAGATAGAATAGTATAGTTAGATAGAATCGTTAGAGACAAGATAATTTTCCTTTCTTTCCGTTTCCTTATTTTTTTGTGACGAATCTACACAGATTAGCCAGAAAAGCCGCCTTTGACAGTTTAACCGGTTTGAGAGTTGGCATAGCTCCTAGGTCGCTTAGCCTGAACCTCTATAGCTAGTAACTCAATACAAGGTCACCCCTGTGAGTTGTAATCTCTGCTTGGATGGTTTCTTTTACACGTGAACATTTCGATCCGTGGACGTCCGAGAGGGCTAAATTACGAAAATTAGTATTAATTATAATAATTTTTATAACTTTAAATATTAATAACTTTAAATTCCACTTCGGGAAGCATTAGCGCTACGACAAGTGGCCGAAAAACTTCAGCAACAATGCTCGTAAAGGCCACAGGCCGCTTTGTATTCGATATACAGTATGTATGTATGTGTTTATTACACGCGTATAGTAAACTCGAATGAAATTTGTTAACAGGTACACCATTAGGCTATTGGGGTTTACTTATATATGCGTTATCTGTAACACGTAGTCGAACTATACGCATTACATCCGAGTGGTCACTCGTCACGTGCCTTTGTTACCGCCGCGTGTTGGGGAAACTTAGACTTCCAAGTCATTAGTTCGTGCGCACCGCTTCACAACTAATTGCGGTCCCGCGACTCTAACCCTAACTCGAACCGCCCTTGTTCCGTCACCAATTAGCCTTACGAGAACTTTGTTGTTTAGATCTGACGCATAATTAAACTCGGCTGTTTGTTTCGTACGCTTTAGAAACCAGAAACATCAAGAACTACTAGTTGTTGTTGACAACAAACAACAAGACATAGAAGAGCCATTCAAGAAAACGATAGCCGTGTGGTAGACGTTTAGAGAAAAAGGGGCAAACGCAGTGTTTGTCTGCTCTTAAGTGATTATATTTATTTAATTTAATAGGAGGCCTACATGATATATACATACAATATTGTACATGCATGTTCTAACGGACTTTAACTTACTATATAGTATTATATTAATACTGACAGTTCAACTTAGCACTTGATATAAAAATACGTAGAAATACCGTATAGAGAAACATAATAATCTGACGAAAACAATATGTCATGTTGTAAAAATATTTTGTTTAATTTGTGCCTTTTTTAATACAAATGTTACTACTACATTCTTGTTAACCATTTCAAATAAGATTGTTCATGGATCCTTCACGTTAATAGTTGATTTCGATCCTACGACCGTACCATTAGGCTATGAATTTTTAAAGATATTGAAGGTAATATCCATAGAAGTGTACTTTATTTAATCAATAACTAATTGAGGAGGAGTGGAGGTAGTTTCCAAAAGTTCCAAAGGTCCCCAATTCAAGACTCTACCCTCACAATGCCACACGTCACTGTTGCACTGTTTCAATTAGATTTCGCGTTATCTCGCCACCAGTATCTCGTTGTTCCCCCGCTTGTCCGCCATTGTGCGGCCTGCGATCTTTCCACTCGATAATCTTGTCTCTGCACATATTAATAAATTAATGTGACATTTACTTGCACACACCCTAATTTTATTCGACGTTAAGATTAACACCCTGCGTGTTTAGTTTTGGATTTTGACTAAATTCCTTATACTCGTATGTTATGGTAATGTAAAGCTAAGGTCACTAAATACTTACAAAATTTAAGTTACAAAGCCAGTGAAGCACACGCACACAAATACATACTCATATAACTATATATGAGTATGTATTTTTATATATATACTTTTGTCTATTATAGTTTTTTATTTGTCATTTAGATGGATGTTAATTGCTACGAAACACATGCCGTAGCAGTTTACGGACGAGTATCTTTCGTATTTTTTTTATCGTAGTATCGTATTTTTTTGTCTAAACCAAATTTTATTTTTATTACGAATAAACATAATCAATAAAGTAGAAGCATCAAACGACTCTGATCCATAAATAACCAGACGATCGAAATTAGCCTTGTTGTCACATTCTTCTTAACCATTTCAAATAAGCTTAAGCTTGTGCCACTTCTATAACCTAACGATTCGCAGACCATAACCTTAATCATTAAGATATTGACACTTTATTACTAATGACTAATATAGGTCGTTTTTTCTCGAATAATGTTTATGTGGAAACAATCGAAGAATTTCCATCTCAACTCTAAACGTTATTTTTCTTCTACTTTTCCCGTGTCACTCATTATGTGGTTGCTAGTCACATCTAGCATAACTCCAAGGACAAATAGATAATATATACAAACTGCATTTATTTTCTTCCGTGCTTATTTTGTTCTATTTAGAAATACTCACTTTCATTCCATATTCTGCTTTTTTTCTATTGTAAAATGTTCGGTGCTGTTACATAATATATGTGAGGTATTTTGTCATCGTCGCGTATGGAATGTGAAAAATTATAGAATGCGCAAACGAAATTGCAACAACAAGAGGGCGACATTTTTGCTTTGTTTAACAAAAATTTTACGGTTTGACAGAAGAATAATGCTTTTTTTCACAACAGTAATTTAGCATATACGAACAGATAACATATCTACGGTTAGTTTAAATCTTTAATTGCATATTTTACAAATATGCTTTTGGTTTTAAAAAATGCCCGAAGCTAGTTAAGGTCGCTATCACTGGTCAAGGTGTGGACAAATGCATATATAAAAAAAATTATCAGGTTGACTCTTCCTAGCAAGTTTGTTATCTTTATGAACTTACAAATGCTACATTTCCATCAGACATCGAATAAAGTTGGGGTGCTAAGCCTCTCTGGATCTTGCTTGGACCACTTAAGCGTTCCGGAACTACTTGCAACTTGCTAATTACTTCGCCAAATATTTACTTTGCTGAGATTCTCCTTTCTGCAACTGGTTAGGTCGTGTACATAGTATCTAAAGCAGCGGATACAAACTTATTTTTATATTATTCCTAGTTTTTCTTTGCTAATTTCTCTTTTATCTTAGTATATCATTCGATAAAATAACTATTTATAGATAATTGTAAAGATTTCTTATATTTATTTATTCTTTATTTGCACACTATAAAAAGCTACAAATAGGTGGACTATTTATCTATTTATGGTGCACATATTTTATGCAAATTAAAACTTATTTGGTTTTCTCATGGATGAAAGTACGAGCTTTCAAAGAATCATCAAAATCGGTTCACCCAGTCGAAAAGCTCTTCTGAGGGTACAAACATAAAAAAACATACCGACGAATTAAGAACTCCTTTTTTGAAGTCGGTTGATTAGACTAAAGGATAAGCATTCAACTTTGCAATCTCATAGTCGATTACTAAAAGAGCCGTTACTAAAACTTGTGTATGAAGTAATGGGTTTATAACCTGTCATATTGATTTCACTTTAAGTATTTTTAAATGCAAAAGGCAAACTTCTTTAAAAAAAAAAAGAATGCTAAAAATAAATATTTTTTAAATATTATTGCCAAGCTTAGGCTTGTGTTAGCAGATGAATCAAGTCAATCAAGTCAAAAGATTAGCAGATAGTGCCCTAAACCGTTAGGGTATTGAGCCTCAAAGGTTATTGTAATGAATTGTAAGTATATTTATTTTAACACACTGTGGCCTCTACCTTAGGCATAGACAGAGCGCCTTCGCTACTTAAAGCCAGGAGTTAGGACATTCCTGACAAGACGCCGGGAAGATTAAAATGAGATAAGATGAATAACATGACGGGGCACGAGATGAGGAGTCTGCGTATCTGCAATACTTGTATTTACATACTTTGTTGAACCAACATTTACAATTTTTATGGATCGTACTGACGTTATGTAGAATTTCATAATTGTTCCGTTTCGTTTAAATACATATGTATAGATAGTCATATATGAAATACTTTATAGATGTTTGAGCCAAATTGAAGAGAAATTAAAATTTTATACGTTTAATTTTATTTTATTTTTGACTTAATAATATATTTATTTATAAAAAAATTTCATCTATTATTTTATTGTATATAATATATTTTTATCTCTTAACTGTTTTATTCATGTATCATATTTATTGTACTCTTATTGTCTGTATAAATTCCATATAAAAGAAGTATTGCGCGCGCACGTCTTTAGGTAGTCCCGGGCACCGCTGAAAATCAGCATCCTTGCAACAGCATATGCTGAGACGGTGTCCGATATTGGCATCATATGTTTTGTATTATTATATTTTTCATTCTTTTTTAATGTGTGTTATATTCTGTCTGTGATGTGTTTTTGTATTGTGATGCCAATAAATTAATGTCTATGTCTAATAATCATAGCGTTTTTAAATTTATCTTTTTTTATTCTGTTTATTATTTTTCTGGATGGCCACCAGGGCTTTAATATGTAAAAATCTCGCATATCCGCCACCTTCTACGCACAAAGCTATAGGGTATAAGGTATTTTTGAAGATTTTCTCGTCGATAAAAAAGGTCAAACAACCTGTTTGTTTGATAAAAAAGGTATTAATAGATTTACATACGTGGTCGTTGCATGTCGAGGGAGCTAACAGTGTGGCACAAAATGATCCGCTTAGTTAAGGCAGTTTGTTGTATTGGTGTGCGGTAGTAGCGGCGTCGCGGCGATAAATCATATTTAGCGGTGTGTGACGATCAATCAGGACCTGCCACATCGGCCATTACTCAATTAAGATCCTTGATGGATGCGGCGGAGGGGGACATTCCAACGCAAATAGTTTCATTTACAATGCCAGTTGCATTATTTACGTCGGTAAAAATATATATATACATACCTTTTGTCCATTATTCCCATCGCCTACCCCCTCCCTCCATAGAAGCATATGCATTGACTTAGTTCTGGAGGTTCAGGCTAATCGACCTAAGACCCGTACCACATCTCAATCCGGTGAAGCAGTAAAAGTCAGATTCTTTGGCTAAACGTGTAGTTCATTACAAAAGACGAGATATGCGATTCGTTTACTTTTAATAAAAACAAATGAAATTACTTACGTGCTTAAATGAAATAATGTCAAATTGCAAGTGTGTTAGAATTATCATTGGGTTTGGTTAAGTACAAACACATTGTTACTAACGTTTATGAAATATAAATTGTTAGTATTGTTTTAAAAATATTTATTAAAATATAGTCTTCATATATCCCTAACATCTGCGCTGACAGGACAAGGAATTCTTCCACAGTGATAATAAAATAATCAAAACAATTTATCTAGAGCCGGGGGCAACGGCCCGGACGTGCTTTTAACAAATTGGGCCAATCGCCACACCTTTTGTACTCAGATGCGAGAGTTTGATCAAATATTTGCTGCTTCAGGGCAGTTGTATGTTTGGAGTAGATTGTAACGATCCAACTTTACGTTGTTGAAAACGTGTTACCAGTTCGTTCGATACTGAAGTTTAATTGTCTTTGGTTAAATCTATGTGAAAACTGGCGCATATGTCGCTGATTAATAAGTAATTTGTAATAAGTAATGTGTCCTAAAATTTTCTAGTTATCTCGGTCCATAGAAACATAAAGTTAAACGTAAACACTTACGTAGTTCTTATAAAAGTTGGGACTGAATAAATTCGTCGCGTTCAATTGGAACATGAATTAAGAACCTTGGTTAAAAATTAAAAAGAATATTATTAAATTTTCTGTTTAGTTACTAAGCCGTGGGTCAACTATAATTATTAAATAACAAAGTCACTTTTATTAGTCGATCTTACATAGCTATGTACTCGTATACTTACCCCAAACAATATTTATGACTTGCCCGCGATGTTGCTATGACGACACAATCCCTCATTAGCGACGGATAATCTTAAAAGCTTTCTATTATTACGCGCTTTAGTTTAGTTATCAGAATATATGTGACTAGACAAAAGCTTGTTTTGATAAACTTGTTGGTATTTTTTTACTTTAGACCAGAGATTAAAATTAGAACAGAATAGTAAAATGTCTTAAGGAGGTTTCTTATAACTTACCATACAAGCTTATGTGAATTAATTGTTAGTTAAGTAAGTACCCTAAAGACTAGTATTTAAAAATGTAGGAAAATATTCCTTGACTTTTGCATAATTCGTTGTCACCTTGGTATCTGATTGGTAGGCGAATTTAAAAGAGGAGGTCTGTATTTTTTATTGATTTTAATGTTGGTGTACTCATCTTCTTTTCAAATGCCTCCCTACTAATGGAGGTTAGCCGTCAGCTCAGAGAACTTATTCCTGTCGTGTGCTAATAGAAACAGTTGTTCGATGCTGGCAATGCTGGTCCACTCCCTGATGTTACACAGCCACGATTTTTTCCACGTCCAGCGCGTCTCTTGCCTACTATTTTTCCTATCATAATTAGTTGGAGAAGCTGATATCTTTCGTGTCACAAGACGACCTAGGTAGGCAACTTTTCTCCCTTTGACGGTCTACAATAATTCGCGGTTCTTTCCGACGCACTGGAGTGCTCGTTCCGATACCTTTTGGTACTCGATATCTGATAATTACGTGTGCATGCGCCGTCGTCCACTATTATTCTTACTGCCTGTCTCCAGGACTAACTTGTCCAGGAACTCTCCGCTGTCGCGCGCGATTGGGTTTGTTAATACCATCTCACTGCACATAGATATATTTTGTTGCACAGAGTCTGTGTTTATCGAAGCTGCCTACAAATACGTAGAAGGTGTTCGACGCTATTATATTTATATATTATTGTCAATACATCAAGCAGCTTTTAATTTGTTTTAACTTTAATAATATATATTTAACTAAGTTTTTATAATATCATATTGGTATTATCTGTAACGGTGTTATAATTTTTGTTGATTTAAATAAATAAATAATAATAAAGGATTTTGAAGTATTCAAGGTAGGTAATAGCGCCGCGAATGTATCCGTTTATTGATACTTTTTTAATTGGTTATTACTACGGAAAATTGTATTCTCCTCTACAATAAGTAAATAAATCTTTTGGGTACATAGCGCCGTCATTTATGACACAATTTTTGATATTTTTTGTTTGCTTTCCAGCCTTATATGACTTTGTTAGCCCTTATAGGATCTTGAGTTGCGAAGATATGCCAGGAAACTCTTAATAGCAGAAAGATGTTCTAGGCCACAGAATTTTTTATAACTTAATTATCTGAAATAAAAGATAGCATCAGCGCGTAGTTTCGTTTAATGTTGGAATCTGTTTTCAATCGTAAATAAACGAATAATTCTGTTTCCTGAAATCTGATCCCTTATCAGCAAATATTCTTTATATGAATCGAATTCATCGGAATATTTTTAAATTTCTGGTGTTAATATAAATATCATGGTAGGCTTATATTTGCTGCTAAATATATTTGCGATATAATGGATGCAGTATATTCATTGAAGAAGTCTCAGACAGAAATAACTATATTCGACTCGGGATTTTATTCTTTGCAATAAAAATGCGAATACTTCCCTAGGAACGACTTTAAAGTTTATGTCGTTTGCGGTATATAAACTTATTGTCCGCTACGTGTGGATTTTATTTGTCATTTGATTTTTAAATGAGGTTCTGCTACGAGTTTTATTACAGTTTCCTAGATGTTGAAATAAGTTCGAATATCGAAGATGGAAAGCAGAGGTATTTCTACCTTGTGTTTAAATTTTTAGTGCAATTTTTCTTTGTTAACACATTTATAATATATAACAATCGATGTATGTATATGTACCCTATAGATTCCTGAAACGGACGGACGAATTTTAAAGAGTTATTAGACCAACTGTAAAGCTTGGTATCAAGAGACTTTAAAAGTTATATTTCTTTAGGCGAATTAAGGACATTATGAGAGTGGAAATTTACAATGCGCCCGCGTAGTGAAGTCACGACTCTTTTCGTCGTACTTGGACGGAAAGGCTGACTCTTTCCGTCCAAGTATGACGTGGGAGCCTTCAAGAGTAGAGTGAATACGTACTTACTAAACTAGTCCGTACCATCTTTCGACTACATCAACACTTAAAATCAGGTGGGATCGTGGTCAAGCACTAGTTTATACCCCATAACATCATTTTTTATCTTTTACCCAGTTTATATGTTACTAATATCGGCTAGCTAGTTTGCTAATTCTGAAGTTACCAGATCCGTGGTAGTCGACATAGATCTTTTGTTATTAAAATAAAAAATATTTTAAATATTTTAACACAAAAATAGACTTTCCAGCTCCGCTATGATGCCTCTAAGAACGGCTTACTTTGTAGCCTTCTCGTAAGTTGTTTTAAAGTGCTATTGTACGCATTACAAGAAACGGGCACACAGCACTAAAACAAGTGATTCAATTACCCCCCCGGATTTCACGAAACAGATAAACGCTGGAGCGACAGCTCGAGCAGAACCTTAACGCTACGTTAGCGATGTTTTCCGGAGATACAAATTACACGACGCAATCGTTGGCACGTCAACAATGTTCATTGTACAATTGTTAGTTTTAAGTGATGATAAGAAAATAATCTTTTCACTTCACTCAACTCATTCTACAAAATTGTAATTCGCTGTTCAATCGTTATTTTTATTTCATTGATCGTCTTTTTTTGTCATAATGTATATGAAATAGGCTCACGTTTTGCATCAATGTCGCTTAATGTTAGGCAAAGATTGAGCCTAGGATGGTACACGTGTACCTATAAGATGAGTGTTTATACTGGCCTTAAAGGTGTACACACTGTACTACTTGGTTGCTTGGTAGTACAATTGTGCTAATGGTAGGGCCACAGCATTAGCTTCTGCTGTTTCACGTATGACACCATCAGCGAAGTACAAGAATCTCGCAGTATCGGTTGCTTTATTGGTTCCGATTATTATTAAGCGAATAGTCATGTTAAATCCTGGTATTACTACTAAGGCGACTTCGAAAGAATTCGATCGATAACGATACAAAATAATTGGTGTGTATGGCGGCGTTACTAATTCCCTTCAAAGTATAATGCTTTGGCTTCCGATCACATGTAAAATATCTCAATATATCAGAATAAACAAACGTGAAGTTGAGGTTATTACATTAGACCGGCAATCGCTTTAGTATTTACAGGCGTGGTGACAGATCAGAATCAGGTAAATATCTGGTTTACTCGCTTCTCCAACAAAAAAATACTATTGTTACAAAGTAAAGTACTGTTAAGCTACAGTAAAACATATAAGTTATAATGTTGATATATGAACAGAAAGTAAAGGTTTCAAGGAAATATTTCATAATTTATATTAAAATATTAAAAATTTAATCCGCACAAAACTTGTAGGAAACGAAATAATAAGGAAATGTGATTTGAAACTTCTCGGCCACAATAAGCATTCCTCTCTCAGACCATTGCGGTAGGAAATTGCTCGCAAATTGATACGTCTCGGAGGCCCGCGCGGAAACAATTAGACCATCGAGAGGGCACGTAATGATGCAATAATCCCTCCCACGATTCAGTCGTATCAGTGACCCGACCTTTGAATTTGGGATTTTAGGGTTCCTTCTAGTTTTATTAAAACGAAAGTAACAGCGTATACACGAGTATTCCAATATTGAACACGGGCCTTCTCTGTAAGGATTGCTTGAGTGTAGATTCCGCCACACAGCCCTAGTGCGGATTGGTGGACTTTTAATTACAACACAACAGGTAAAAGTCAATATACATGTCAATCTTTACTCATGGATTTCCAGTGCTATGTCGG
This sequence comes from Meandrusa payeni, assembly GCA_029286785.1. Lineage (NCBI taxonomy): Eukaryota > Metazoa > Arthropoda > Insecta > Lepidoptera > Papilionidae > Meandrusa > Meandrusa payeni. The sequence continues at coordinate 3,210,609 of JAGSMX010000004.1, forward strand.
ACGACATGTCATGCTGCACCTAAGTTTTCTTCTATAGCACACACGTTCGGAAAAGAAACTAAAAAATGTCTGTGTATTAATGGCAATACTTTACACACTAAATAGTAATTAAAAGTAAAAGCCGTGATTATTCCGTAGGTACTCCAATTGAAGCATCTGATCAAGCCGTGGTACCTTTGAGTCAGGATCCTATTGCGTTGGGTACCTCTAAAATTATGAAGTTGTTATATCCTACCTACCTACCTCGTAACTAGAGCCATGAAAGAAAAAATTGTAAGGACCAAGCCTAAATGTCTAATAATTTGTCGAAGAATATGTAAAATTGATTATGTTATTGTTGTTGTTGAGTTGTATAGTTGAGTATGTTAGATTGATTTGAAATTTAAAAATTGATTGAAAAAATAGCGTACTGAACCTACCACGTAAAATAAAGTTCGTACGTCACTACACATCATTATATCTTTTACGTAATCGGATGTGTACGCGGACGTATGATATCCTTTGTAAAGCGTATTTTAGTTCTTTGAATAAAAAAAAGCAAAAGAAGAGGATTACGAAAAGGCAGTGTATAAAATGCTCCTAACGATATTTATTTGCAAAGATCAAAATAACGACTGGAATAAACAGATAAATTTAAAAGAACAAATGGCGAGGCGAATGAAATGAACAGGTGACCTTAATTAAATAGAATTAACAGTGAAATATAAGAAAGACTTTACCCAAAACAAACACTTGAAGAACACACAATTATATATTTCTTTGTGAGTGGAAGACATAACCTAACATAACTGACCTGACACGCCCCTCCCCTTTGACCACCGTTCCTCGATGCAGGGTGAGGGGCTCCGGGATCTTCAGTGGAACGCACCGGAGCCCCTCTGCACTGTACTCTCAGAGAGCACGTTATTTAATGATTTTGTTCAAAATTGTATTAATAAATTTATTTTTGTTAAAAGAATAATTCTTCAGGCATTACATCACAACAAAATCATTCCATGAGTATAATAAATATTACCTATCCATGACAGCCACAATGTTGTCGGTCTATCAAAACGTTCCTCTTTACAAGTTGATGTGTAAAAAAATTGTGGAAAGTGAGTGAAAAATGAAAACATCACAAACACGGCGGTTCCCTCTCGCCCCCCGCCCCTCCCGCTGTATCCCGCGGCGCATTGTCACACTACCCACCCGTCGCGTACGAAAATGACAATCGTCAAAGATTATACATTTTCAGACTGATTTCGTTGCTTTAAGCTTTTTAAGCTTCGCATTCTTACGGACAAAAGAAATTACTAATTCTCCTCGCGTCGGTTTCTCCAAAACTGAGCGTCATGAACACTTTCCCCTATGTAAAGCATTGCTAACAGAGGTGCCGAGAGTGGTGCAGATCTAGTCAGTACAGCGTGTTGGGCTTTATCTCTCTTTCTCGTTCTGTCGATAACACCTAATAAACTTGGGGTTAAACGAATATCAATTGCTATGTATATCTAAGTGACTGCCGACACGAGTGCTTAATTGGTTTATTTTTTAATGGACCAAATGGAATAAAATAAATGAAATAATCTTTATTTATCTCTAAAATTATACAAGATAAGTCTTGTCTCGAATCTCAGCACTACACAACGACAATGTTTAATAGCAACAATTAAATTGAAAGCTGAGAAATTATTTATAAATACCATTCTATAAATGAATATAAAATATATGCCATTTGTTTGTTAATCATAGGCAGTATATATCAGACAATTGTCTGTATTATTCTACTCTTTGACGGCTCGCGAATGCCGGATACGGCGGAAATTTTTCAAAAGTTTGTCGTTTCCTGCTTGTTGATTGTATGCATCCAAGTGAGAGAGCGATTCTTTGTGTGCCCATATTTCTATAGAATTGCAATAAAAATTAAAAAATATCTATATATTTCCATCAAAAGACATCTATTACATGCAAACAAATAGCGGAGAATCTCAGATAATAAAATTGAGTCGCAAAACACGATAGCTATTAAAAAAAAAAATTAAATGTATTCTATAACTTAAACGATAACCGTCCACCGTAACCGGGTAGACAGAGCCAGATATAATTGTCGACACTTAAACAACTATTTAAAGCCTCATATGTGACAAGATTCTATCACCATACACCATACGCTGCCTATCACCATACACTGAACACATATTTAGCAAGTTAGAAAACGAAAAACCGAAACTTGGTAAAAGCCACATGGGGTATGAACTTACCGTTCTGTATATTAGTTACATAGTCCGTAGTTCTTCCGCGTAGTCACTTTACTATCACCACTTAAAGTAATTTATCTATACAAATAAATAAAATTGGAGTGTCTGTTTGTAATATTAAATTTACCGCTTTTACGACATGCATATGATTGTATATACGGTACATATAAGAAATATTTTTATTCAAAAAAAATGTCATAAACGGCTAGAACGATTTTGACGGAACTTTCATTGGCAGCTAATTTACATGAGACAGCTGATGTAAATTATAAATTAATTTAAACAGCGTTATGTATATATGAGATACATAAAGTATTTTCATTACATAACTGTATAAAGACTTCTATATATGATGGATCAGACACATAGAAACATATTTAAGATTGCCGGTGAAATTCTAAGTAACAATTTTATCACCGATAACTTACCGGCGGTACAGGAAAAGATACTACAATGACTTGCATGTCAGAGAAATATTTTGAATACTTATCTAGTCTGCCAATGTACATTGTAACCTCACATTTTGACCTTTTTTGCAGTTAACTAACTTACGTAACGCAGTTAAAAGCTAACTAAGCTATGTTGCGAACTATTTTAGTTAAAGAAAGAATCGTAATGGCAGGCAACACTTGTCACATTTGAAGTGAAAGTTTCTAATATTGAACGATATATTATGATTTAAAAAAAATGTAATAACAGATGACTGTCTGCAGTTTTGGAAAAAAGTACTTCTCATCAAGACTGTAACAGGAAAGCGCTTTATTTTTCATTATAACTTTAGTTTAATTATTATGAAATTATGTAGCTAAATATATAACACTGCTCTATACAAGAAACGATAGATTTGAATTGTGATTTTGTTGTTTTTTAATGTGTTACAATTTTTTTATAAATCTTGGCAAAGGTCTTATAAAGTTGTGGTCTATTGGTGACGCAGCTGAAACCAATCTGCTCAGTTTTGAGCACAGGCGTAAGGTAGCCGTTTCGGTTTTCTACAGATGTCATTTTGGAGAGTGTGCTCAGGAACTTCATGATCTAATTCCCCCATCCCCGTTCCACCATCGGACTTCTAGACGCACTGCGGGATTTCTTCCTTTTGTTGTGAACATCCCTCAAACCCGAACGAAGCGCTTTGCTTCGTCTTTCATTCTTCGTACAGCAAAGGACTGGAATAGTTTGTCCGCATCTGTCTTTCCTTCCGATTACAATGTTACCCACATTGTATCACCCACGTTTTCAAGAGCAGAGTGTAGAGAGAATAAGCATTTACTAAGCTAGTGCGCTTTACCATCCAGGACTGCATTTCCACTTAACATCAGGTGGGATCGTGGTCAAGCACTTACTTTTTATACTTTCTTCGTATAAAAAAAATCTTAATATATTCTTTTGACCATATCTCAATGTTTTAGCTAAACACTTTTCTCACTATTCGAAATACGTAAACAAATTTTCAGAATGTACAATTTATTTTGGGTTCAAATACCAAATATATCACAGTAGATGCAGATAAATAATAAAACGGATAGGGGATTCCCCACAATTTTATTTATCTCTCAACAATATCATAAACAATTTTTTGCGTGAGTACAATTCGCAAGAAGTTTGGAAACACGTATCTGACGTCGGAAACTTGGACGGATGTTTTCCTCCGCGAATTGTTTCTGCGAAAGGGGTGACGTCCAGATGTTGGGGAATGTCGCCGTTTCCGCAAGTTTGCTTCTCTTTAGTTAACTTTAGCTTCGAAATATAATACATAATAATATTTAATATCACCTTTATATCATGTATGGGACCCAATTATGCGTCAATAGGTTTAGGGTATGGTCTACGAATCGTAAGGTCGTAGATTCGAATCCACCATTCGACAATTGGTATAAAGAACAAAGTAAACGTGATTTTCTACAAAAAAAATCTACAAGTCTAACATTAAACATTGATCAAGCAAGCGCAAGTTTCTTCGCGTTAGTCTCAGCGTCACGTCTCCCCTAGAGACGATTTCTATAATCCATTAAGTTGTCAACAGGGAGATTGATATAACAAGATCGGGATCAAGTTACGTGGGTGCATTCTTAACGAATCTCCTTGATCTTCGTTGTCGGACAAATAAAAAACGAAAGCAATGAGTAAGAAAGAATCCGAAAAGACATATGTATTGAGGATCTATTGAGTTTATTTTGTAATATAAGGTTGTCAAATATCTCCCTTCCGCCTTTTTGTCTTTTGAATTTCGCGGCTATGTACAAAGCGCTACAGAGCTCGTATCTAGCAATACTATACATAATTTGAAAGGTCTTGACATAACCTACAAAACGACGCTATGCATAATTAGTTTGGATATTGCGTTCAACAGTTATAGACGTGTAAACATGAAGTTCACTAACGCCGAAATTCGCGGCTTGGCCACTGTTTGGGACGATTCACCGGCCTTCGACCACGACCGTTTTCGCTTGATATTGTCGTATGTGATCCATTTTTCGTCGCCAGTCACCATCCGCTTCAAGAATGGGTCGAGTTCGTTCCGTTTCAGCAGCATATTGCAGGCGTTGATTCGGTCCAGAAGGTTTTTTTGCGTCAAATCATGCGGCACCCAAACATCAAGCTTTTTTTTGTATCCAGCCTTCTGCAGATGGTTTAAAATGGTTTGGTGACTAACTCCCATCTCCTGGGCGATGTCACGAGATGCCACATGCCGGTCTAACTCGATGTAGTCCATGATTTGATCGGTATTTGTCGTCACAGGTCTTCCGCCACAACAAAATACCATTAACAAAACACCGTTAATCTCACGGAACGTTTCTCTAGCGGATTTGCCTTTAACGAAGGAAAACTTTAAAATAGCGCGAATTTCGGCGTTAGTGAACTTCATGTTTACACGTCTATAACTGTTGAACGCAATATCCAAACTTATGCATAGCGTCGTTTTGTAGGTTATGTCAAGACCTTTCAAATTATGTATAGTATTGCTAGATACGAGCTCTGTAACGCTTTGTACATAGCCGCGAAATTCAAAAGACAAAAAGGCGGAAGGGAGATATTTGACAACCTATTACATACAATATTATACAAGACACAACTGCATTTAAGACGAAAAATTGTTTGGGCCGAGGAATTGTTTGTCTTATTTCATACAATGAATTTCAATGTCGCGACGATAAAACTTGTATTATATTACATTGTCTTATCATCTTAGTGGTTGGTAATGTAATTATTTTAATAATACAATGTTTAGCAACTTTTACGATTTAGGAATTTTCAGGACCTTCTTTTTTTTCGTCCCTTCATTACTGAGGATTGTAACCATGTAAGATTGGGTGCAGTCATATATAGAGAAACCGCATGCTGTGTGCCGCCTTCTTCATGAGATAATTATGGAGCCTTTCTCTTTCAAAAGCCTATTTGGTATTTTTTTTAAACTTTCGTTACTTTATAAATTTCAACAATAACTATGTATAAATATCTGTACTATTAAATTTCACGTTTATCATTACCATTCTTTGTCTTCCACTGTATGCTGGCCTACTGCACCACTACATATCGACGCTGGAAAGCAAAAACGTAGTATGTGACACATATGGCCATTTTCACTTTTACATCGTTGGAGTCAGAAAAAAAGATGCGTCGAATGATATATGACAGGTAACAATTAGATGAAAAATAGCGAAAATATGATTTTCAAAATTGACATTTACTTTTTGTACCGTAAATAACAACAAAACTCTAGTTTAATGCTGTAGTACAATACTTATTTAGCAAAAAATAATTAATATTGCGTCCAAAAGTCCATAAACACGAAAGTTATAATTATTTTTATTAAAATTATTATTAATGATTAATATTTAAAGCATTAAATGCAACGAAAACCCAGTGTGATATGCTGAATGCTAAAATGATTAAATTCTAATCTCTCTCATCTATTTTACCATAATTCAGTTTCCAAAGTACGCTCCGCGAATGGTAAACTTTGAAACCCCTATGCACAAACAAACTTATAATTCATATGTCTTCATTAAAACACTAGCAAACTTCCACCCGATGCGTAATTCCATCTTAAATTTATCGTTCGCCAGATCCCGGAATCGAAATTCCCACATAAATCCGAACTGGCGCCACTACGTCGTCACCGCAGCCCGCCTACAGGGTGTCTGTGACCACGAAATTGATTGAGATATCAGTTCATAATCAACTAACCAACAACTGAAAATAATACTTTATTGGTCACCAATAAATAATTATAAAAAATAAAAATAACTAAAAAGTTTTGTTTATAATTATTAACATGTATATATATATATATGCAAAAATAAAGGGTCAGTTAAGAAAGTTTGAATATCTCGGAAGGTAACAGCCAGGTAACTGAAATAAATTGTGCCTGATAGACAAATAAATATCCAATAAAATAAAATTTAATGAAAAATACCGAAATATAAATAAATTTATAAAAATATTTGATTTTATTTTAGGGATATTTAATTGTCTATCATGCACAATTTATATCAGTTATCTAGCGTCTTTACCTTCCAAGATATTCAAACTTTCTTAAGCGACCCTTTATTTTTCGGCTATATTTTTTGCAAGTTTGTCCACATCGCTTTGTCCCAACACAACCCAAAAGTAGACTGGTATACGTATTGAAATACAGTCCGACATTTTGTATGCTTAAAAGTACAAATAAAGATTAAATAAATTATATTTTTATGTGTATTTTTTAGATCTCACGACCATTTTCACCCGTCTGATGAACGGTTAGCAACGGTAAAAATCTATTAAATAGCTGTACCATTGTTTAAATCTTCATAATTGACACTACACCGACATTGACAAAACCGGCTAAGTATATCCCATACCTCATATCCTTACAGACGAAGGCAACATAAAATATCTGAGAGAACTGGTAAGTTTAGCATTAAACAGACTAAGCTTTTAAATAAACTATGATAGTGTTGCTAGTTTGTTTAAAATAAGATTTAAAAAAATGATTCTTGAAGATTGAACTAGATCCGGCGAGTGGCAAACGACGAAGGTCTAAGAGTAAAAAAGCATTTATTATGTATGAGTCCTGTCTGTCACACGCGATGAAATTCAGATGAGCGAAAATAAATTTTTATGCATTTGATGTTAACCCTCCGAAAACCCGGAATATATTAAAATACAAGATAAGCCTTTACGGTGTATATTTAAATAAATATAAAAAAATATATCAACAAAAAAAAATCGTCAGTGTTTATTTGTATGTTATTTTATAAATAGACTAACACTATATTGCTTTCATTATTGTGGGTTATAGTCAATTGAGAAAAACAAAGAAAAACTTAAAGAGTTTCATGTGCCTTTTGCCATTTTAAAGAACAATTAAATTCTCAATAACTCGGAAACAGTGACACTCTCTGGATTCTGTATCGCATTTACCATGGGGAGCGTTCTGAGGAATTGTTCGGAATCATCCAAGCTACCGATTTCCATTACCGCACATCTAGGCAAAATTCCAAATTCCACCGCCACCATCTTGATGGCTGGCGTTCTACGACTGTACGTTTTTCACTTAGCTTTCTCACACGCATTGCCAACTTGTGGAATCAACTGTCACCAGCGGTGTTTCCGAACGTTTACGATTTGGGGACCTTCAATAAACGAGCCTACTCCTACCTCAAAGGTCGGCAACGCACCTGCAGCTTCTCTAGTGCTGTGGATGTTCATGGACGACGGTGATCACTTAAGATCAGGTGAGCCGTATGCTCGTTTGCCACTTTTCATAAAAAAAAAACACTTATACTTAGGTAATTTTATTGTTTAGTAGGTGACAGCCAAATGTAGCAAAAGCACTGTAGTAGGTGAACTGAAGAGGAACTTGGGCGTAATAAAAAAAATATATAAAAAAATAACAAAAGAAAAAGTAGACAAGACCGAAGTAGAATAAGAAAGAAACAAAAAGCCTCAAACTTCCACGGAGGGCTGCATGGCGGGAACGTTGAAGTAATGGACAGGAAGGGTTTTAGTCCATGAGAATGAGACACGCCTCGACCGCACGGGCTTTCCAGGGTCCATAAAAGGATTTCACCTCTCACAGAAACTAAACCAAAATCTTATCAAAGTACCTTAAAATACATCCTTTCCAAAAAAAATGAATCATTAGAATCGATTGGCGTAACATTGAGTTAATCGCCCATTTGATGACATGTTATGAGACGATGTGCTCATAACATATACCTAATAAGTTTGGTGAAAAGCGAACAGCGAAAGCAGTCTCTGTCTACTTCTCTATGGTTAAAATGACGTGAATGTTTATAATAGCCGATAGAAGATCTGCAAATCCACTTAGACTTAGCAGTGAGCCTCAGCATCACATCGATTCTTTCCGCGACATAAAATACTGGCGATAAATGATAATTATTTTATTGTTCAAGTATTACAATGGGGCCCTGGATATAACGTAGGCTCTATTAACGGGGGTAGCAAGTTATAACCGGAAGAGATTAAAAATTATGTTCCGATTCTATGTATTTTAATAATGTTGTGTAAGATAAGAATTGTTGCCACTGTAAATATATTGCTCGGTCCTTTCAATCTTCCAATCATGCTTTTCCATTACCAAACATCACATCATTCAAATACCATCGATACCATCTTGATGATTGGCGTTTCACAACTATACGTTTGAGTAACTTTCTTCCACACATTATCAATTTGTGGGATAAGTATTTTTTTAAGAGGTGTTCCGAATTATACAATTTTGGGACCCTTAAGAAACGAGCATATTCCTTTCTAACAGGCACCGGCTACGCACTACAGTTCATTCCTGGTCACGTGATCACTTAAGACCGGTGAGCCGAAAGGTTGTTTGACCGTTTTACGAATCGAATCGAACGTTAAACGCTTGTATTTCTAACCTAACCATATTCTCATTAAACTACCCTTGAAGTAAGCCCTCTCCAATAAAAAATGAAACATCGAAATCGATTAGCGTTGAGTTATTCGTCCATTTGTCAAGCGCATACTTAATGCAAATTTATGACTTATATGGTTTTCTCATGTATGTCATAGTCAGAATTGGATCAAACAGGGTGGGTGGAAATGAGACCTATATAGACTAGAAGCACCAGCTTTCAAACAAAAAAGGATTCATCAAAATTAGTTGACCCAGTCCAACGTTATGATGTAACAAACACAAAAAAAAATAAACATACGGACGAATTGAGAACATCCTCCTTTTTGAAGTCGGTTTAAAAATTAGTATTGAAGGGCGAGTATTATAAGTTTATTTAACTTATAATACTCGTGCTTGTCTTATAATTAAAAGGTTAAAACCATAATTTCCCTCGAAATAATCTTAATCTAAAACGTATCACAGCCACTTGTACCACGTCATAAGTCGCCTGTCCCCGTGCTTCAATGAACACGAAATAGACAGGGCCAAGGGGGAATATTTAAAGGGGAGGCTGGGCGATTTTGGACACTTTAATGTGAGTTTTGATGTTTAATGCTAATATAGAGAAGTTTCGCGACCAGTCATCGAATCCACGGTCGCCGATTCAATTCACCAATGTTAGATAACCATTGTAACTTTTATTACCATAATTAATATCGTATTCATTGAACAAATTTGTTGATGACTGTACTTTTTGGCGAGGAAAATGAAAAGTTAAAGTGGTCCCCTACACTTGGCACGGAAATTAATAATGATGAGTATTTCATCGATTTATTATCGTGATTTTAAGTGATATCATTATTTGGCAAGCGATTTTAAGTGATCATTAACGGTAGCAGCTATTTGTTATTTAAATTTCATCATAAATTTTCTTTTGTACTGTTAATTAAAAAAAGCATTGTAATATTTAATTATTAGACTTGGTACACCTTTTTTTTTGTTAACGCGGGGGAATTCTTTTTACAACCGGCCGGTCCCGGCAAAGACCGGACTTTATCCTCTAAAGGGGACTTCTCCGGCACTCAGAAAAGTCCCGACGACGCCGACGCATTACTGGGGCCAGGTACCCATTCTGGCCCCGCTTGGGATTACGGGGGCGGCAAGAGGGGGCGTTGGTTATAACGCCTTCTGCGCACCCCGATACGCCGCCTGCGGAGGTAGGAAGCCTCTGCGCTAACCTCCTTGACCCGCTCGTCAGCCTCCTTCTGGGACTTGACCGTCTCACAGAAGGAGGCGACTGCCGTCCAAGACCTGTCACTCGAGACAATCGCGAGAGTGAGGCTTGGGAGTGACAGGTCTACTCCACCGATGGCAGACACCAAGTGACATCAAGTCGTGGCGCTGCGCTGCCCATCTCGGGCACACCTCGAGGGTGTGAAACTTGGTATACCTATGTGAAATAAGCAGATGCACTTTATAACATAGTGCTTACTAAAATGATCTAACAGTGAACATATAGCGATAATACCACTCATTTTTATGTCACATTATTTGTCTTGATCACTAGTCAAGCACTTGCTAAGAAAGTATAAAAAATCCCACCTGAAATTACCTAAACTAATCTAATCCACCTTGGTCTAGATTAGTAAATGACTATTCAATTTACTCTTAAAATACATTGTAATCAGAGAAAAAGACAGACGCTGGTAAACTATTCCAGTTCTTTGCTTTACGAACAATGAAAGACAAAGCAATGCGCTTCATTCGGGTTTGAGGGATGTGCACAACAAAAGAATCATGCAGGAGAAAAATTATTTATTCTTGGTTACAAGACTAGATGTAGGTAGGTACTTCGTACATTTCACTTTACTCAAACAAATTTCCATAGACAAATTGTCAATTTCGCGAGATTGAATCTTATAGAGAAAAAGTGAGAGAGAAATTTCTGCCGTACTATGTTTGCTCGTTCAGAAATCGAATTTTTTGATCTCTTTTAGCTTGCAGAAGTTAATTTTCTAATTAAAATATCATCTTTAAAACCAAAAACGATCACTAAATTAGCAGCTCGTCATCTAAAACAAGAACGTTTGGAATGCATGTCTGTGAAGATTAACCTCGGTTATAACACATTTATGTAACGGTAATGCTCGTATTACTGGCCCTCAGAGCCTCTAGGTGACGGAGTCAGTCCGTCCGTCGCTTGCTAACAGAGGGTAGACAAGACGCAAAACTCGCCTTTCCCACGGAGGGCACGTATGCGTAGCAAGTTTGCCCAAGAAAAAAAAATATATCGTTTTATCATTATGAATGGACACAACGTATATAACAATCACCCTAAAGTTATCAAACATGTATCGTTCTAAAATCGGTGAAATCAGACCCCGTTCCGCGGAAATGCACACGCGTCACGCTTAGACGTCCCGCCAGTTGACTGTCTCCTTGCGCTATTGTCTCAACCGAGGGGTTCCTTCCCATGATGCACTGAGCCGTTAACTTGGCGGGGTATCAACTTACGATAAAATGTCAAGGAATTCATTTCAGACGTGATCTTTTGAATATTTTTATTGTACTAGTTATAGGAAACTTAGATCCATTAAATATATGAGATAGGAAATATTAACAACACGTATATATTTTTCTTAAGATAGATGTATATACAATTTACTTTAACAGAAAACCAAACCCTGGTGGTGTACCTCCACAATACTGTTATGTTATGTGTTCACCTTTTTTCCTTCTGTCTCTACGAGGCGCAATAGATGGGCGGCACTCGAAAAAGAATGATTAGATTTTAGATTTCATCTATTTGCTAAAAATAAGGTGTAAATAATAATAATTAACGTTTATTTGCGGGTGTGTCTATTGAAACTATTTTATATAAGCTTTATCAATGCTATATGCGTGACAGATAAACATCGACAGACAACATCGGGCTTAAATGTCTCTGTACGAAAGATACTGAAAAGGAAGCATCCTGATACGAGAAGACTGTCTCTTGAATCTAATGCTGATAATATAAAAATTCATATATATTTCATATATATTAAAAAATATCTAAAATTAAAATTCAAGCTAGGCTTCAGGCCTTAAGTAAGGACAGAGAAAAGAAGACAGACAAGTAAAATGATTCCCAATTGATAGATAAATTCTTTATTGCACCAAAATTAAAGTACAAAGGCGAACTATTTGCCGTTCTTAGCTAACCTTTGGTGGTTAAGAGCTGTATAAGGGTAGTGCCGCTAAACATTTTAGAATCTTATATAGACAAGTAAGTGAGCCGTGATAGCTTAGTGTCTGGATGGTCACCTCAAGATGCATAGTCACATGCGAAGTCCGCCAATCCGCAGTTGGGCCGCGTGGCGGCTTATGCCCAACTTTGGGACATATATATATAGGCTGGAACTTTAACTTTTAAATAAATATACCCATGTAATATATACTAACACAGATACGGTATGGTTGATAATGAGTATTAAGTTTTATCAACCAATGTCAAACTTCCAAACGATTGAAACAATATCTTTTGTCTGTGTTAAAATTTGTTCGTAGCGCTCCGATGCGAGGGTGAGAGCAACGAACAAGTGTATCACTGGATCTCCTGATACCAGGGTGAAAAGGCTCATGACAATCACTGCTGGGGGAGCGGTAAAGTGCGTTGTCGTGTTGAGTCCACTGAGCCGCATTTTCGATCATTGATAATACACGTCCTGTCTTATATCAATCCGCTTGATTATTTTTTTTTAACTCGCAAATGGAATTGCATCCCGGACTAATGACGTATAAAAGGTAAATAATAGTTATTATAATCATTTAAACCTCACCATAATTCACAGTATTTACTTAAAATAATTACGTAATTAAATACAAATACACATTTGGAACAAGAGACATAATAACAGAAAGATTATCGTGGATTGACACTTGAACTTGGACGGATCCTGGGTATCAAGTAATCAACCCTCCAGCCCATTACATTATCAAAAGTAGTGTTCATAGCTAATTAAAAACACAATATTAAGCTAATTCGCCTTAGTGAGGTATTAATTTAGATAAGTAGATAAATACGTGGAGGAATATTTGATGGTATTGTCGGCAGGCGGTTATGTGGGGTTTTTAGCCACTAAAACCTCCCCGGTGGCGCTTCCTCGGTGCATGGTGAGGGGCTCCGGGATCTCCAGAGGAACGCAGCGGAACCCCACTGCACTGCGCTCAAAGAGAGCACTTCCCGGCGGACAGGTTACCCACCCCCCCTCCCTCTGCGCCTTCACAGTACGAAGCGAAACGGGCCAGCCGATGCCACTTTCTTCCCGGGTCCACTTTCGCGGACGACAAAGGACGACCCTTGTCGCCCAGTGGACCTGAGGCCCCTTTTACTTTTAGTCGCCTTCTACGACAGGCAGGGGATACCGTAGTCTTATTCTTCAGGGCTATCTATGTTGAATGTAATCTACAATAATAATAATAGTTAATGTTAATGCCGGAATATTTTATAAAGAAATTTATTGATTTTTTTTTAAACATAAAACCGTATTTAGATATCAACAAAATTCAACGATTCGGCATTCTTACCAGAATTAAGCGGGAAATGTATTGGGAACGTCCCCCTGACGTAAACATAAAGTTTCCGACGCCCACTAAGTACGCTGTTAAGAGGTTTTTAAATTTATTCACCCTTCGATTTTCAAAGTTACCTCTCGCAAGTTTAAGGAAACTCGAGCGATTAAGCCGAACTGGGTGCACAAAGTTAAGGGTTGAATTTGCATAAAGATCGACTGGAGGAATGTGTTGCGTCCCAGCTTCCACCCAATGTTAGTCTAAGAGCTTACGTTAGAGTGTCTTGGGGCAACTTGTACACATATTTCCTAACTTGTAATTCACTTAACCTAAGTATTTGGAACGCAGTGAATCTTCTTTTCCTATCAGAACTTCTCAACTTATAAATTCAGGACACAAGTGGAATATTTGTTACGGATTTTGATTTTCAAATATAATGAAAGTCAAATAAATTCGTCGAGTAAACCGACTACAAATCAGACTTTTATCTTTGTATTATCGTAGGAATATTACGAAATAGAATTAATCATAACCTAAACAAATTCCCATCAAACTTCCCTTAAAAGTCATCCTTTCCAAAAAAAATAATCATCGAAATCGGTTATTGATATCGACTAGTCTATTTGTAGGGCACATATTTGACATACTTAATGCAAGTTTAAGACTTTTTTGTCATGGATGATGTAGTATGAGATTAAATTTAAATGGAATCACTTGCGAAATACTAGCTTTAATAATTTGCTTTACCCAATCCAAAGTTATGAGGTAATAAACATAAAAAAATAACATACGGATGAATTGAGACCTCCTTTTTTGAAGTCGGTTGAAAATGACTTCAAAATCAGTATCATTTTTATGGTAGTCGTTATCATTTAGGAAATAATGGCTCGGTTGGTTATTAATGACAATCGTCGTTATCGCCATCATTTTACATACACAATGAAACTTTCAGAAAATTAGTTCTATATATAAACTAGCGTACCCAGCTCGCTTTGCCGGGCTAGATTTTGCTTTATTTTATTTAAACTATAAACTTACATCATTAAATATTTAATTTAACTCTCACAATATAGTAAATTATTCATTTCTCTCCGTATTCATTCTCTTCTCGAGCGGGCGAAGATCATTACCTACACCCATGTAAGTACAATATCATTCTTATCATTTAGGGATTTATTATACATTTATAATGAAATAAATACACACAACGCATGTGTCAATACAACTTTGGCTTATAAAACTGAGTTATAGAATATCATCATAGTAAATTAAAGCAGTATTTGACCGTTCAAAAAAAGAGGAGTACTCCGATCGCCACCTTTCCAGGATTACTCTCCAGGTCAGTTTGAAGATTCCATGATTTTTTTATTGAAATCGGTCCAGCCGTTTCGGAGCCTATATGGAACAAACCCACACACTTTCTCTTTTATATTTATAGATAGTTCTATTCCTAGTGGATAGAGTAAACTTATGTTCCTATTTCAAACTTCATACTTGAGTCCCCTTGTTCCTTTCCTTTACGCAACACTGATCTGATGTTACGGTATAAATCAACACAATCCTAACCACGGTCACAAAAGTACTCCTTAATGGGGCAGAATAAGGTGTTAAAAGCACGATTTGTTATGTCTTTGTACAGTTTGTATGGGAAATGATGGCACTTTGTCTGCAAAAGGTCTAAGATGAACCATATAAATTTGCGATATTTTCGGTAGATTTGTTTCCGACAGTTCTTGTAATAACGTACTATATATTATGTTCAAGTTGCATCTTCTGTTTGATCATAAAATCATACTACAGATGATAGAATAACCCAAATCTTTCACGTGTACAAAATACCCGGTTTTGTTTATAAAAATGTTATAAGTTTCGAGGGTATTAAATAAAACTACCACCCGAAAGCAAACCCACGGCTCGTTGTGATGCACATTTTGACACCACACACATATGTAATAATAAATTTTCGAATTAATAACAAAATTAAAATCTTTACCAATAACAGGACTACTAATTAGTTCTACCATGGTTTTATTTCTTATTTTGTTAAACAAATTCAGGTAAATGCCTATACCACATAAAGGTAACTACACATTAAAGTGATATTAACGAACGGTAAAGAATGTAAAGTCTTTCTCTTCAATATTTTTGTGTAGTGAACATTTTTACTTGACGTCAGAAATAAATAACTTAGTGCTAGAACTGCCAGCAGTTTATAAATACTACATTTGGTAAATCATACATTGAATTAAGAAAGCAATTTCGATTTATCATTAAAAAAATATATTATAGATTAGAACAATTTTCCCTAAAAGCGTTTGTCAATTTGTTTTGTTTTAAGAGCCAAAGTGAAGAAAAGGGGGAATTCTAGTAAATTATGAAAAAGCTGCCATTATCTAATGTAATATGCCGATCTAAAATTTATTGTTGGAAATTAAATCCAGTGTAGTGTAATGACAACTTTATGCCAGCGCAGGCAGAGCTGCTTCTTGATAAGAATGAGTGGAGAGCTCGTGAACTAAGCGCCCTCCAATTAGAGGCATCCTCGTGACTCTTTTGCTAACTGGAGGGTTTTTAAATCGAGCCGCAGTCGACCGGTCAAGGCGTGACACCTCAGAAGTACAGCTACGAGCGGTTACGTAGAGGTGCTACACGTCTACGCGTAGGCGAACTTTTGTGAGATGTCATCATAGTATTCACTCTTAGTTCTCTAGAAACTTTACAGTTGAGTGAAAATAAAATACATATTTACGACTTATTAAACGAGCGTGCTTCAGACCATACGACTGAAGTGAAATTCCTTTAGCTATCAGCTAATGTAAACAAAATATAATATATACACGATTGTTCAAGAGAGAAAGAAAATGTGCGCGCGCACTGCTCTCTTTTGCTCTTACAGTATTCTACAGAAAATAGGCCTGCGCTGTGTCTTAGACATCTCCCTCTCAACTTCCCTACGCCTCGCCAGATCACACTTTTCGTAACGCATTTACAAAGCTTACTCTTCGAGTCAAGCGTGCGCAAAGAAGTTTCACTTCAAAGACAGGTAGAGAGTAGGTCAGTCCGTGATCTCTGCCTACCCGTCTGAGTAACGGGCGTGAGTATTTGTATGCGTTGTGTGTAAAAAAATAAATATTAATAGCAAAAGTCCTTTAAATACATAAGTGTAGAAAACCGAGTGGGAAATAATAGAATATAGTAAAGCGGAACACATTTTGTATTCACGTAGTACGCTATTGTGTCTATTGTGTAGCTTTTTGTGTTCAACGTAGCAATTATTTGGGTACTCATAACCTACTTTCGTTTTAATACCAGTACATTAAGTACTTAGCAATCTACGGTTGCGGGGCGCCCCCAGCGCATCATTTAAAACAAAAGGACTTCCCGGGTATATAAGAAATATACACACACGTATAATTTGTAAACAAAATATACAAGTATATTTACGAGAAAAAACGAAAACGGACTAACGCTAAACGCTATTATGCGCGGACGCCTTCTTTGTAACTTAACTCTCATAAAACTACTCTTGAAGTACATCCTTACTAATAAAAAATTATTCTTTGAAATCGGTTGATTTGATATAGAGTTATTCGTACATTTGTGGCGCACATACTTGATGCAAATTCAAGACTTATGTGGTTTTCTCACAGTTGAAATTGACCCAGTCGAAAGTTACGAGCCTAAAAAATATAGATATAGACGACATAAAGACGAATTGAGAACCACCTCCTTTTTGAAGTCGGTTAAAATTTTTAAGTCGCTTTGCGGTAAGTAAAAATGTAGCTTAGAACTTTGAATTCGGTAACTTTTCCAAAACATTCTAGTTATCTTAGAAAGCCTTGTTGTACCTTGCGAGTGGATTTTATGATCAGTATAGCAGATGTGCGAAGACAAAGAGATATGTCGGAAACTTAAGAGTAAATTAAAAATGGATGGATAGACTTGAGCGGTTCATATAAATAGGGTAGATTGATCATTATTAACATTACACACATGTTGAATAGAATGTGGGTACATCGATTTCTAATTGTTATTATTCAAAGTAGAATACAGCACAATTAGCAAATTCGTATACCCTTTCTTTTATCTGGGCCTGGGACCGTCAGCATGTTTCCGCGTTGGTCTCTATGGGGTTCTCTCTGATATGAGCATATGATACGCTATGTCAAGACAGTCATTACGTCAAGTATAAAACATCGAAAACAAGAAAAGGGAGCGACATTAATAACTCACATACCTCTCCTGTAGTTCAGCATTACGGCTACGGCTACGACTTCAGGAACTAACCCAGTAGAGGGTCAACGTTTTCACTACACAACTATCGACACAGAGGGGTCCACACACTTAAAATGTTCAAACACAGCACAGGTTCTCTCTGTAACTCGTCATTATTGACTTTTTACTGAAACTTCACAGCTCTATTCCGTACCCGACAGACAGAGACATAACTGAAGTTATAAACCAATCCATAGCCACACCATAGACAATGTCAGTGTGTAGTGTCTCACTATTTTTTTTTTAATTAGATATTATGTTTGTACTTTGTTTTTTTCATTGTTGTAGGTTTTAGAATCGTTATTTTACTATGTATATTTATTCCTTTTAATCGACTGCCTTTATCTATTACATGTTGCGACGCTTCCAAACAACTTGAACAGGATATCCTGTGGGAGCACAGAGACTGATTGTTTGTCGGAATTTCCAATTAACACGATACTGACATCGTTCATTGTCTATTTATCTTCTGTTTTACTTTTTCATTACGTTACCTACGTCAATAGCCTAATGGCTTAGGGTACGGCCTGCGAATCGTAAGGTCGTGGGTTCGAATCCACCATTCGACTATTGCCGTGAACCATGTCCTAGGACAAGCTTAAGCTTAGTTGGAATGGTTAACAAGATTGTTTGTAATATTTCTTAAAAAAATAATCGTCGATAAATCTCGAATTACTTGATCAGTCTATCTACGTATTTAAGTCGTTGATGAATTTAATTTTAATTGGAGATTATCATTTATTTGTGACCTTATTGGTTGGATTGCGATTGGACTCTCATTGAATTCAAGACACTATTAGAAATTCAAAGAGGTTCAAAGGTAAATAAAGTAAATAATATGTATATGTACTTTAAAATAAATTTCGATGTTTTACTTAATTTAAATGAAATGGTTGTAAAGGTACACACTGAGATTCGCATATTAATTTTTTTTTGTTTGTTTAAAAAATTTGAAGATAAATCGTGTACGAGAAAATCAATAGAATGATGCATAGAAGTTCGACAGTATATATCAATCAAATACAGATAGTTAATCGACAGGAAACCATTTCTGTTTGAAAATGAATTCATTTACCAAAATAATATGACGATAAATTCATTTCAAGCATGAATATTACAGATATTCAATTTGGTTCCACGCTCGAACTTAGGACATCAGTGTAACACTTTCATCTTTATTAAAGGTATTCTTTAGTGAAATGGAAAGGAACACCTGAAACAGTTGTTCCGGTTATAAGTCAAAGGCGACAGCGATTGCTAGTTTTTTCTTATTTATTTAAATTGAATGCTACACTATTTTACATATAAGTATGTCGCCAAACTGCAATAGAGCTGAATTTTGATGGCGACATAAAACACTATCTAACTTTATAAACTTTTTATGCAAAAGTTTTAATTACGTTAAACTAATTACAATACTGTGTAATATTGTCAACGTATTCTTAAATTAAAATTCTAGAAAATATTTTTTTATTTTTTTTTAATTATGTTTTTTGTAATACGTCCGAGTGGATATCAAATGTAAATTCGAACGCTATGGTGTTTATATTTAGCCGTGAGTAAAAATAAAGGGTAGGTTAAGAAAGTTTGAATTTCCGGAAGATGATATATGATAGACAATTAAATATCCTTAAAATTTTTAAAAACATTTTTATTTATTTATTTATATTTGATTAAAAAAAGTTAAACGGAAAAGGATATCTTACGTAAACTTGGATAATACAGTATTTTTCATAAAATTTTATTTTTATTGACCCTTTATTTTTGTTCACGAGTAAATTATGTATACAAGACATCCGCTCTTGTTAAATTTCAGCTTATTTTACTTAGTTGTTTTAAAAAAAGGTTTTATATTCAACAAACGATAAAAGAATATAACCTGCTTTCCGCTTATAACTTAAACATGTTTCAATACAAAGTAATGCAGAAGCGAGGTCTCAATTATTAAGGGATGCAATCGCCTCGCCCGCACAACCCTAGCGTTAATACTTGAATACCTAGTATTTGGGTCAGGGTTCGTGGGAATATTATAGTACTATGTTACGTATTGCCAGGAAATTATTGAGCGTATATTCGATATATTCGATAGCGATATATTCATATCTTTGAACGTATGATGCTTCATGGGAATATCGCCTCTATTTCTAATGAAATAGGATAAACCCGTAACCCGCCCTAGATTTATTTTTATAAATATACTAGCGTACTCAGCCCGCTTTTTTTGCTTTATTTTATTTAAACAATAAACTGATTAAATATTTAATTTAACACTCACAATATATTACATTATTCATTTCACTTCGCATTCATTCGCTTCTATTCTTTTCTCGATCGGGTGAATATCATTACCTAAACCCATGTACATATCAGTAAATACAATTTCATTCTTATCATTTATACAAAAACTTATCGGGCTCAAGTTAATGTCAGAAATAAAAGTACGACATATGGCTTGTTTGACAGTTCAAAAAGACAAGTGCTCCGATCGTCACCAAACATTACACGCTTACTCGTCAGGTCAATCTGCAGATTCCCTGAAAGTTTCATTGAAATTGGTCCAGCCGGAGCCTATACGGATCAAACACACACACATCCTCTTTTATATTTATAGATAATTTTTATAATAAAATTTATTAATAATATATAAAATTATGGTCAATAGCCAGCACAGTCAAATAAAGTGTAGGTACTGGTTTTTAAACAGGACTCACCCATCTTTAGTATGCGTGCTGTAGGAATATAAGAAAGCAATAGACTTTTAAAGAAAAAACAGCTGTGGATAGACTTCACCAAACTTGGTTTATTCGCGATGCAACTTTAACTAATGGATAGTATTGACCAGGCGTGAGTTGTCAAGCCTTTCGATGTTATATACAATGCATTTTTGAGGGTGTTTTTGCGTCACTCCCCTTCCAGTATCGTTATCAAGTCGCATTACTGGCTATCCTTATGCTGTCGTATTGCTTCGTCTTTTATTGTTCTCTGTTTTTCAATTCGATATCAATTTGTGCTTTCAAGAAAAGATCGAATAAGCATTTATATTACTAAGCTAGTCTTTCCATCCGGGATTGCATTTCAACTTAATATTAAGTGGGAAGGTGGTCAAATACTTGCTTTAGAAAATATTAAAAAAAACTATATGGGTCTATATGGATACACTAGGATGTCAACCTCTTTTATGAAAATTAAAACCTATGAAACCAGGTACTCTTTGGGTTGTAAGCTGTTGTCCTGCTCATTCAAGGTACTATTGTATCAACAGTTTTGGATTTACGAAGATGGTGCATGTTGCCCTTGTCTAAGGTATATTCCATTTATTCATATTATGGCACTCATATAATGCACGTGCTTATATTTGAAATGTTGCCATATTTCATTCTAATATTGTGGATTGAATAATAAAAAAATGGAATATAATTATATATATTTACTTTTTTTTAAATCACTACTAAAATCATCTTCAAATTTTCTTAATTAAACAATACATTGGTTCTTAAATGTACAACACTAATGTTTTAAAAACATATGTACCCTTCTGATAAAATATTACGTTTCTAAGATACAGCGTGTTATAAAATTATTAGAGAATTTCCCTGATTTAGAGGTTTGATTCCGATCCTTGCGTGTTACTATTTTTTAAAAGTATACATTAGGATTTATTTTAAGTTATTATAGACAAATATATGAGCAGAATAAACCACCAAACTTTGGGAAATCAAGATATACGATGTTATCCTTACTGAGAGACAGTTATTAGAGAATAAAAATTACAAAACAAGCCGCACAATAACAAAACTGTACTGCATGCAGTGTGCATTTGTGAGTTGCATTTTTTATGCAATCAGGGACTTATTATAATTTCCTGGACAAGTAAATAGGTTTACAAAAATGAGATTCTATATAAATAAATATTATTATAAAAAAAAAAAACAATAGTAATTTTGATTTAATTATTTTATGTTCTAAGTTTGAATGAAGTTCAATCTTAATATAATTGTAAAATTATCGGCCAATGTTACGTGCTTAGTCGTTTTTAAATTAAATTGTAACCGTTGCAATTTACCACCATAATGTCGTTTGACCCTTTTACTATAAAAAAAAAATTAAAAGTATCCAATTCTTCTTCTTTCAAGTCTTCCAAAATGAAAGGGCAGGGTGTAAATAGGTATATTTTTCTTTATAACGCATAGTATTTTAATTTAATCATCTCTCACTAATAATAACATGATTGTAAAATATTTACTACATAGTGAACACTATAATATATTGAAATTGTAATTTAAATAAATTAATAATTCTAGCACGAGCAGTATAAAATTGTAGAAACAAAAACGATGTGACAATGACTAGTAAGACTTGGTTTGACTATAAATAAATCCCAAGTTTCATTACTTAATATAATAGCATTTAACTTTTGCAACAATTCTGGTTATGCACTATTACTTAATCTTAAGTATACATATCATGATTTATTTAAAAATAATAAATGGGATCGTTTAATAAAACGACAATATACAATGGAAAGAAATTTTAAAATCGGTTAAGTTTCGACTACTCGATACATCACTTTATAAACAAATATTTTATTATTATTGTAGTATAGTATTATTATCAAAAGTAACAGAAATAGTTTCACTATTGTCAGCACATGTTTACATGTACTCATTATTAAATTGATTATTAATTTTAAAAACAACATTAATATCCGACTTTTGGTTGCACTTACATTATTATTTATTAATTATACACAAAATCAAACGACCCAATGAACACAAAAACATAATATTAAACCTAAATACGTCCATCCGTATGTGACTATAAAAATAGATATCAATTTGGAAAGCAACGCCTTTCCACAACGGTAGCACAATCGATTCTAGACATTTCTCTAAATATTCTCGATAAATTGACAAGCATGTTCACATCATTATTTCTACACAGCCAGAGATTGAGTATATTCTCTGTCGGTGAACAGGTATTGGAGAAATAGTAGTAATACGAATTGATTTTCAGTTTCTCCGCGAGTAATCTCCAATCATTAGCCTTCGATGATTGGGAATCGAGAAGTTTGCACAATATAACCCTATCAGATTTCGTTAGTACATTACATCTATAATAGTTATTGTCACTATGAAAATTATTCCTTAGAATACTATTGTTCTTGTAAACAAAATCGTATCGCCCCTCTTTTTTAGACAAAGATGAGTAGTTGAAGGGATTCTCAACAATATTAACCGTGTAGCCATTTTCAAAACCAGAGTAACTGTAACGTTTATTGCAATCGATGTTAGAATTTAAATCGTTCGTTTTCAAATTGAAATTGACGGAATTGGATTGTTTCTGCTTTTGGTAAATCGAGATACTTAATTCCAGACAGTTTATTGAATCCAATTGCTGTAGAACGAACATACAATGCAACGAACGTACCGTCATGTTCCAAATTTGACTGTAGGATATTTCCTGATACGTTCCCCCACTCTGTATCTTCCACCCCACTCCTACGTCCCTAACATTCAAGCAAAGGTCGGAAGCATTTTCTTGGAACAGAACACTCTTAGGCTCGCAAAGCAAATAGCCACCAACACGTCTCTCACTTTCAACACAATCGTAGAACGCGAACGGTGTATCATTAAATACGTGAACGTTCAAATTATAAAAGCTGTCGTCGCGTTTCGCGATGAATAGACCCATTCTCAGCAACTTCGCATCGAGACCGTTGAAACTTTGTCCGATCAGAACGAAATCCGTCAAGAATTCACACACTAAGTAAACTTTGGCCGGGTCAACTTGCGCGAATATCGGGCTCCCCGGTGTTTCTTGGCCGAGTGTCAAAACTTTCCTCCACTCCCTCGTGTTGGTGTCTTCGGGTTTCTGCAGGATCGATAGTAGCCAGCTGGTGTTCTTTAGGGATGCGCAATGAGGGAATGACAGGATGACACCTTTACGGAAGTGGAAGTTCTTTGGACAGCATCGTACAACCGGACTCAGCTGTGTCTCGCCTGTTACATACAAATGTTTATATATTAACCTGGACTTAAATAAATGTAACAAAATCATTCAAACAAATATTTTACGCTAAACTTAATGTAGATGAATATTTAACCGGTAGTGATAGGGAATTGTTTAATGTTTGGAAATGATAATTGGTAATGACTTCAAGAAAACATAAACATACTAAACGTGGAATTAAAATTGCCTTAAATAGCTTGTCAAACAGTTATACTTTAGGCGTCAGAAACCGTCTGATGTTTGATAAAGGTAATATTGTGCCTGGGAAGGGAATATAGCTACTATAGGATAGATTTCGAGTTTTGTATAGGATTCCCTGACAAACCAGTTTTTTTAAAGAATGATTGAATTATTTGTTTTTATAACTGTAAATAACATTTGTATTAAGCTTGTGCTAAGAATGATGGATTCGAACCTGCGACCTTACTTTTCGACGTTTTACGATAAGGCTATTAAAGTTGACAGTTACAAAATTTAATTGAACGGCATTGACGCATGACGAGAGTAAATGTAATCGACGAGCATGCGTACCACACACAGGATATAGAAGAAAACAAATTTACAGGATTATAACAAATGGAAATCCATAATCTCTGTTTACCCTTCTTAATCAAGGACAGGACCGCTTAATATTATGTATAGTTCGTACTATTAACTTAAATCCTAATTTAAAAATACCTAATATAAATAACAGTATAGAGTTTTTAAACAATTTATACCATTTATACGTACATAAATCGGAACCTGGCATTCAAAATTTAGGTCATAATGTCCGTTCTTAGCCCCGCCCGAGTTCCGCCGCCTAACTTAACAATAGACAAGAATATATATGAAACTTTCACATTGGATCAAATTATTCAACTTATTGGTCTACTTAGAAATTTTTCTTTAAAAAAAAATACAGCATTTTAAACTTTGAATTATAATAGTACTTTTTATTACACAGATTCAGACAATTATAACAAAGTGAATTTTTAAAAAATTATCGCTAGAATAAGGAAACTACAAACAGTGTAAGATTTTATCTCTTTTAAAAAAGATGTTCTTAATTGTTTGTAATAATCAAACCTATTTTGTTTTGGCGTAAGATGCGGGGTTCCGAAGAAATACTAGAATAGTGCTTAAAACAATGAGAAATTGGTAGTTGTATGACCTATCTCAGAATAGGAAAGTACTCCATTACGACAATCCAGAATTTCGTAATTAGCATGTTACTGAACACAGAAAAGAGAACAGCGGTGCGTTTAATGTTTAATCTGTCACTGATTTGAGTTGAAGTCAGTTTTAAATTTACTTATTATTCTGTTATTGGTATTCAAAGACATTTACATGCCTTTTACGTGCGAGATTCGAGTACTAATTTGTTGTTATCATAAGACTTTTGATAGATCTTATACTTAATTTACCACATTGAACAACGGCTTGGAAATTGCATTGTATACTACTATTTTAATATGTGTCTATCCTTGTATATATTTGTTTGTAAGCAAATAATTCCTTATGAATTATATGATGAAATCTATACAGAAAAATTCCAATAGCGTGTCATGCTCTTCGTTCACCCAGTTCCGGAACTCATGCACAAAAGATTATTAAATCGAAACTGTTCAACAATGTAATATCATATTGTATCCTGGCATTTTTCATCTCGAACGTTGCAAAATAGAATGCAGTCGGCGTGGAGCGAAGTCACGAGTAGAAACGTATTTGTTCACAAGTGCAGACCTCTGAACAAACACTCGTACAGAGCACACCGCCATTCACTTCAGTTGTGAAAAGACATCGTACAAACTGACGTCTGAAGCCAACCTTTTTTGTGGAATTAATTGTGAATGAATGAATGAATGGTTTATTGGCTAATTTACTTCAATACAAAAATTTGGGAAGATATTATATAATACTAAAACAACATAATAATATAAAATAACAGTTAAAATTTGATAAATTAAACAAACAAAAATGATGCAGCCGGTGCTTAAAAAAGGAAAATCTTGTACTATAAGCACCGGCTTCCTTCCAGTTTCACTACTATTTTCTTTCATGGTTTATGTAAGCAGTGTGAATTAAGATTGTGTGGTTGTATGTTGTTGTCGTGATGATATGTTTGGCAATGTGCAGATGTTGTGTATGGTAGTTATACTAATTGTTGTCTTTATATGAGGTTAAACTGAAAAATAAGTTAATGTTAAATATACACTTACGTATTAAAATATCTTACCCTCTTGTAAAATAGGTCGATTCCATTCTTCATCCGTAACCTCTAATGAAAATAGTTCCTCGCCCTTATCGACTACTCCGTCCGGGACGAACAAGCTAGCCCCGCACTTCTCTAAATTCAACCAATCACCATCGCCGGTGATCAACTTCGATGTAGCTGTCTCTAAATAATTTATGCTGAGGTATTTAGAATCGACTGATGCGTTATTTTTTAAAGACGGTGACATTTCTATACTTTCGTTGCCATACGACGAACCGGCTAAAACAAAAAATGTTGTGTCGACAATACGCATGATATTTGTGAAAAATTAAAAGCTCTAAGCAGTCGAATAACAAATCTTTCAATGATTTTATCTATGATTTTTCGACACTGCCACCAAACACTCAAACATCTTGTAAGTGCCGCGGCTTGATGAACCGATTTTGATTATGCGTTTTTTATTTGATAGCTGGTGCTTCCCGTGTGGTCCCATTTTGGTCCAATTCTGGCAATGGCATCCATGAGAAAACCATATTCTATTTCCTACGATAACACACGTAAGCGTTTAACGTTTCTTTCGATTTGAAATCGGTTTTTACTCTTGACGTCGTTTATACTTGTTACGCTCAAAAAGTCATACAGGCTAAAACTCTATACGTGGTGTACGGTCTCTCCAACATATGTCACATATAGTACCTTATAAGTGAAATCTGTCTCTGCCTACCCTGCTATTTTTGATGTACATTCATAGCGTAAAACTAGAATATGGGTGCGGTGCTTATAGTATGTATTGCTGGTGCAAAATAAACTCACAGCTCAAAAAGCAGCTGGAATCAGATCTATCTGACTCCACATTATCCTTGCAAGCGTAATTCCTTTCGCTGCCAGTAAGGTCAGTTCTTACCTCGTGATCGATCGGTGAGATATAGCTGGAAGAAACATCACAATATACAATACGGAATAGATTTTTTTATTAATACTAAAATAGATGCTAGTCTGAAGTATAATTTAAAATGTAACATAACAAAACATAACATTTAAAATGTAACTGTAAAATATAATCAAATGTATTTCAAAGTCAAAGTCATAGTCAAAATATCTTTATTCAATAGAGATCGAGAATCTACTTTGAATCGTCCAATATTTTTCCCTACCGTGCAATTTCGGACGGCAATCCACTAAGAAAAATTGCACAAAAAAACTTAGTAGAGCTTTTTTAACGTCTTTAAATTTTTTACAATATTCGTTTACTTTTTTGTAGAAATAAATTGAAGATGTGGGTATTTTCAAAAGAAGAATGAATAGGTATTTACTAAGCTAGTGCGTCTTACCACCAGGACTATATTTCCATTTAACATCAGGTGGGATCGTGGTCAAGCAATTAATTAATAAAACGTTTATTTAGGCTAACAAAATATAACATAAAGCATAGCATATCACAAAAAAACATTCCACAAAGTCATGAAAAATGTGTTATATCATATTCGAATGATGAATAGTGGCGACAACTTTTAAAATTACTCGCCACTATAGTCATAGTTATTTGGACAAAAGAAAAGCAATTGTTTAAAAAGTATAACAAAATGGACTTGAGCAGTTCACATAATTAATGTAAATAATTAAATGTAAATAATGTTGGTCATAATTATTATTTATACCTTATGTTGAATACAATGGGTGTGCATGGATATTTGCCGCTGAAGATTATTACTCACAGAAGATAGATAATGACGTGTGAAGTAATCGAGGTCTTAGAGACCTCAGTCTGAACCTCTTGTTAAAGTAAGAAAGACCCCTGCGAAAGAAGCTAGGCGTGGGCCGTTACTCATGCGGTATAGTATTGTAACTAGAGAGACACTCCAGAACATTGGTAATAGAAGTGGAAGAAGAAACTCTAGTAACACATTTATTGGGAAAATCAGCCGGAACGCGGCTAAAACGCGAATATCTTTACTGCTCTCTAATCCGAGTGCAGTAAGTTGTGTTTCAAACAGTTATTTCATCCTAGTCCGAGCGACGGAGTTTTATAATTAATAAAACAAACCGGAAATCGCCGCTTCCCGCGATTAAAACGCCCATTTAACTTAACACAACCATTTCATTAACATTTAAACAAGTTGCGATAAAATAAATCCCTCATTACGGTACATTGAAATTGCAGCGCAATCCGGCGGTTATATCAGAGATCCCTATCCGAGCTATAAATGTACTGTATTCAGTAATTAATTACAAATATGGACTATCGTTATCCGATCATTATTTGCATACGGTAACATGAATATTGAGTGGCATTTGAATTCACAATATCAAGATCGTAATACGAGTACAATGCAAATTTTCAATTGCGTTCGCCAATTACTTAATATTTGGGGGTCGGTTCTGTATAAAGAAATATATGGTAAATATTTAATTTAGACCACTTTACCATTTGAAATTGAAATGAGAACGTAAAATATATAAATATCATTATCTTGATCTGATTTAAAGGTATAATAGGTATTAGATATTGCGCTAGTATAGGGGTCCGGCAGAGTGCGGCGCGCGACTTACAATGGCTCTTTGGAAATGAAGCTCTGTTGCTCTATAGTATTAATTTTATTTATGCATGTACTCTTATTATTAATGAAAAAAAATTTATGCCTTTTTACAACTTTGAAATTTTGTAAATTGTAATTTTTACAATTTCTTTTTCAAATTATTTATTTATAATAATTAATTTTCTTACATTTACATTTAAAATTTAACTTCTGTGTCTGATCTATATACATACATATCTGTATTTCAGAACCCCATCACCATTTATTATTAATAAAAATAAAAAATTGATTACGTGAAAAATATAAAACATAAACAATATTGAAACTTAATTTTTATAAACAAATAACCTACGCATAAATGTATTTATTAAAATTATAATAAATAAATAAATAAAAATAAAATAAAATTCTACAGTTAGTATAAAGATGACATAATGTATTAGAATAGATTATCACTTACCTACTCGCCAACTGCGGCACTTCATACAAATGTTCATTGCGTGGATTACTTGAAGCACTTGTATGACGACGGTTTCTTCTAGAGTCTATAGTATGAAATTCTTCATGTATAGTCAAATCAGGTTGGTTGGTTAGTGTTCTCTTTAACACGCTTCCAAAATATTGTGTACCTTATAAAAAAAACAATGACTCATGGATGACTAATGAAACATTAAGGGTAGTAAGCAATTACGCGGTGAATACCAAACACCCTTATAAACTTATTAGTCATAGCAAAACCGAAAACTATCTTTCACTTGAACATGAATCCCCCTGGAGCCAACGCTTTAAATCCTATCCTTCTATATTTACTCGACCACTTTTTCTTCCAGCGACAACGCTTCCCGAAGTGGCATATAAGTTAGTTTAGCTTAGATTGTCAAATTGTCAGCCCTGTAGTTCTGGGCTCTCAGAAGGGGGTTCTGGGCCCCCCCGGGACGTGCTCTCCTTGAGCACAGTGCAGAGGGGTTCCGGTGTGTTCCACTAGAGATCCCGGAGCCCCTGGTCATGCACCGAGGAAAGGGCCACCGGGGAGGTTTTAGTGGGTAAGAACCCCACATAACCACCGCCTTCCCCTCAGAGGGCGGGGTATCTTTCTGAAGATTTCCTCCCCGTTAACAAAAAAAAAAAGATTGTCAGATTGTCCTAAATAGTTTTATTAATAAAAAGCTACCAACCGAGTCGTGGTTCGGCCCTCTCGGTCACCCTCGGATCGGAATGCTAACACGTCATAGACACCGTCCAAGCCGAGGTCACCCCCACACCGGAGGGACCCTTGCCTCGAGTTACTAGCTAATAGAGGTTCCTCTCAATCCGGTGAAGCAGTAAAGGCCAGCCTCTGTGGCCAACTGTGTAGTTCGTAAATAAAAAAAAATGAACGTGAAAAAATTAGGTCATACCTGGCGGTGGTTTCACGTAAGGAGAATTCTCAGTCATTTTAAACTTCATATACTTTATTCCCAATATAACAACAATTATAAATATTAAAAATGCAATTGACAAAGCTATAAATAGCGGCCAGTATGACGAACCTGTAATGAAAACTTTTTAGTATATATGGCATTTTAATCGTTTATCTTTTTTCAACCGACTTCAAAAAAGGATGAGGTTCTCAATTCGTCTGTTTAAAGTTAAAGTTACAGCCTTTATATAAGTCCCACTGCTGGGCACAGACCATCTCTGTAAAGAGAGTATAATGGCATAGTCCGCCCTAGTGCGGATTGGCAGACTTCACATGTCTTAGAAAAATGTTCTAAGACATGTAGGTTTCCTCACGATGTTTTCCTTCACCGTCGAGCGCGCATAAATCATCAACACATAAAATTGCAACCACAAATTTATTGGTGCGTGCGTATGATTTCTTTTTATGTTTGTTACCTCATAACTAATTAACTAAGTGGTTGAACCGAATTTGATGATTCTTTTTTCATTTGAAAGCTATTGCTTCCCATTTGAATTTGGTCCAATTCTGACAATGTCAAATAAGTCTCAAATTTGCGTTAAGTATGTGCGTGATAAATGGAAGAATAATTCACGCCAACCCATTCATGATCCACCCATCTATGATTCATTTTTTAATGGAAAGGATGTACTTCAAGAATAGTTTGATGAGAATTTGGTTTGGTTAAGATTGATATTTCGTAATATTCCTACGATAATTTGGAAATACAAATAAGAATGTCGGATTTGATGTCGGTTTTCGTTTGTAATAGTAAATATACTTGTTATTTACTTTATATACTAACCATCTGGAATTATTTCAGATTTGGAAGTCCTGACACAATGCGGACATTGGGCCACTTGGTAATCCTTGCCCATGCACGCTGTGCTCGTGAGACAACGCCGTCGTCTCGTTTGAAGACAATCAGTGTCACATCTAGACCAGTCTGACCATTGCGACCATCGACCTGGGAGAGTTTATTTATGTTGAATCACGTATTAACTAATGAAAATATATAAAGAAAACGTGACAGACATACCTAGCACAACGTCCGATGATTCATCCGCTAACTCATCTAACCCGTCGATATAAACATCTGAAATTTGTTTTCCTATGTAAATTAATTATTTATACACATTCCCATAGGCTTTTTATCAAGTTTATCTGGTCCCATAAATGACAGTTGGTGATTCCATCACTATGTAGAGATCCAGGCTAAGCGACCTAAGGCCAGCCTCTCTGGCCAACTGGTTAGTTCGTCCAAAAAAAATCCATCACTATAAACGGAGCACATCTACTGAAAGTTAAATTTTACGTCAGAAAAAAAAGGAAACTCATTGTTAAAAGTCGGCTGTGATTCGAAACTGCGACCATATTGTCGATTATCGACGTTTTCTTCTAATATTTTTGAAAATTCCTAATTTGTTACCTATAAATGTTTTACGAAGTAACATTGTGAGTTCTGTTTTCATCGTGATATTTCCGTATGACACGTAAATGTCTGCTTGAAACGACTTTTGTAGGCGACGTGCGTTTAAGACACGGAAATGGAACTCGTGTTTTAGACAACAAAGTCAATTCCTCGCAACTTGGCTATTTGGGTCGTCAAATTACTCCCCCTAAGTTTTCGAAGTGAGGTAAATTTTCCCTCACGTCGATAATCATTCACTCAAATCTTTTTGATGCGCTAAAAGTTTTGTTTCAAAGTCAATAATATTAAATTAATCTGCATTTGTATTATATTATATTATATTGTAACATTCGAAAAATGGGTGCGTGTACATTTTACAAGCGCGTGAGAAGGTACTTCTTTGGCATCATTATAAAAAGTTTTTAATTCCGTAAAAATAATGGATTACAATAAAATAATGTAAAAAAAAGAATAACATATTTCAATATATATTATATTAAATAATAACATTTTAATTTATATAAAAAAAACACATGAAAAGTGGAGCACTTGAAAAGTATATAAGCTCAATTTTTTTCACTACAGCTTCAACCTGTTGTCATAATTGTTTCATAACGCGCTTAAAGAATTATAACATCAGTAATTTGTGCCCGGTGTTCGAGGATGGCTTCTCCACCAGTCCTAATAATACCCTAATAAGACCTAATAAGCTTGGTGGAAAGTAGACAAGGAAAGCTATCTCTTTCTACCCCGCTAGGATTAAAAATGAGAGCTTATCGATAGAGAAAATTATCAATATTAATTTATATAAAACATAAATGTCAAATAATAAAATAATAAATTTTATTTTTAATAAGTTTTCATCATACCTAAATCACAGTCGACACAATCCTGGGTCTTCCGCACACTGGGCCCGATGCACGGCTGTCCACCGTTTAGAGGTCTTGGTGCTGTACATGTTCTTTCCCTTCTCCTACCAGTTCGACCCTCGCGTCTTTCTCTAGTTTGTCCAGAGCAATAGCAATCGACCCAAGTAGACCACGCCGTCCACCCACCGTTGACTATTCGGAAACGTAACTATTCTTAATAAACATACAATCAGACAGACATTTTTGTATTGGTATACATATTTATGAAACAATAAAATAAATGAAGACAAGTATAGCCGTGAGCAAGAATAAAGGGTCGGTTAAGAAAGTTTGAATATCTCGGAAGATAAAGACGCTAGCTAACTGAAACAAATTGTGCATGATAGACAATTACGAGTTGCCTCCATGTGGCAACACTAAGTACTAAAATTTAATAAAAATAAAAAGAAAAATACTGTATTATCCAAGTTTACGTAAGATCCTTTTCGTATAAGTTTATGTTTTTTAATAATAATAACGTTTATTTGCGGGAAATATGATAACTGACATGATGAATATTTTTTTTTTAGTAAGGCACTAGTATATTTCGCCGAACCAGCATGCAAATATAATACATTGAGTCTAATCTATCTTATCAATTTAACAACTTAAAAATCACTTCACGCACTATTGTGACTATACGGTTTAAACGTGTAAAATTCTTTAAGAGAATAAAAACTGTTATGAATTAGCGAATGTGAATACTAATGAAATATAAATAAATTATTAAAAATATTTTATTTTGTTTTAAGAATATTTAATTGTCTATCATGCATAATTTAATTGCTAATTGCCAATGCTAATTCCCAATAAGTACGATTTACCCAAAAAAATATTGAGCAAAGCTCGGTCAACCACTAAGGATTGAAATGAAAAGTAAAAAATAAATTATTCGAATTAAGAATGTTGGTTTTTCAAATTACACTTACCGAAAACAGTCAGGAGAGCGGGTTCCGACATCCTTTTCCCGGCTAAATTTTCGGCGACACATGTGTAGTTCGCCATATCCTGAAAATAGTGTTTAGTCTAGACGGGTTCTATGTACTTCAAGTGCTCGTACGATATGAGGGTCCCTCGATAAGTGTCGAAGACTGAGCAGATAGATTCCAGCTATACTTTTATGACACATTTAGATATATTTATTAGAAGTACAGTACTTGTATAAATCTGGCCTATTATTTGAAAATAAATAATATCACGTTTGATGTTTGCATGACATTCAAGACCTCTAATTAATCGAAGCGAGAATATCAACATTCGAGTGCTTATAATTTGAAGATCGGCAATCTTTTATAAAAAAAATTAAGCATTCATAAAGAAATAAATATGGTGATACAAAAGTGGGCTCGGCGACATCGGGAGCTCTCATTTTATTGTGTCGCGCACCAGATATTCATTCTCGTGACCGAAAAAAACTCTGAAACGTTCACATATTTGAGTAAGCAATCGCAATTCGCGCACAATGGCGCACGTATAAGAGAATGCGGGCTTAAAAATACTGTGTAATTAAAATTTTACGATACAAATACGTATTACATACTGTCACTGATAAATTTAAGCTTTTGTTTCGCAAAATTTTTCGAGTCAACACAATTTTTGAACGGAAAATACGTGATTACGCGATTGAAAATTACTTGTTGATTAACTGTTTTTTTTTCTTTAATTTGCTATCTACATATTATGTGAAGAGAAAACTTTGAATTCTTTTTTAGGACCCTTGTAACACAGCGCTTCGTTTTTAAATACGAAGCGTATTCAGAGGTATGAAATATGACATAGTTAAGTTTACGAGTATATGGAAATATCCCGTATTATATAATATAAACCGTATGTAGGCCAAATAGCCCCTTAGCCCGCCTTTCGATTATTCGGGCCCTCTCGGCGGGCGACCTCGGTTCGGAATGCTAATGCGGATAAAGTAACCGACCAAGCTGAGGTCCCCTTTCGTGGACCCACAGTTCTGTTCCCGATGGTTCAGGCAAAACGAGAGCTCTGCCACCTCTCTATGTCTTTCTGTGCTGTAATAGAATGCAGCATGTTTACCAATAAAGATGCTTGTTTGATAAGGAGATCCCCTTCTTTGTTGATTTGCACATTATCATCCACCACCACCGGTGCGCCGTTTTCAGCCAATAGAGTTGCGCGAACGGGGCCGCGGGCGGAGGTTCACAGCGGAAAGTCACAGAGGAATACTGCTTCACCAGCTGCGATTGTGGCGCCACTGAGAAATGCTTCTTTATGTCTGTAAACAGAACAATTTTGAATATTTGCATAGATAACGGAACGACAATAGGCTAATGGCTTAGCGTACTGTCTGCGTATCGTAAGATCGTGGGTTCGAATCCACCATTCGAATTGACTTGAACCATCTCCTTTTTTTTGTTCACGCGGGGGAATCTTTTTATAGACCATCCTCCGGTACCCTGGGTGGGCCCTGGAGGGATGTGTGGGACTCGGCCTGGGCAGCCCATACCCACTAAACCTTCCGCGAATGCCATCAGCCGTTATGAGCGGGGTGTCCCGGATCTGTCAGCGACAGGACACAAAACTTGAACCATCTCCTAGCACAAGCTTAGTTGGAGTAGTTAATTTTTTTTTAGTAACCCCTAAGGGTTTCTGAAGATCTTGTTGTTATTGCTAATGCAACTACCTCGCTTTTCTTGCCAAAATTACGCTATAATAATAATATATAATAAACTTAATTTATTTAAAGTAAGTATTATTCATTTTATTTATTTTTAATCTTAGGTTAAGTTTTTACAATATTCATATAAAAAGTAAAACACACAAAGATATCATACAAAATATAAAAGCATTCCGAAATGATCGTCGAATCCACATCCCACATGGCGGTCACCTCGTGAGCCAAGTCAAGGTACTTAGTGATTTTTTCCCTTTCCGTCTTCATGAAGTATTTATGATTATTATATATTTATTTCATTAAATTTTTTTCAATTAATTTTTTATACATTACATTACTTATTAAAAAAACAATTAGATTAGACTATATAACTAATATTTTGTAATGTAGTCGTCGTAGTTGGAATAGTTACTAAGAATGTTAGTAATTTTTGCGAAAAAAAATATTGCTTTTATAAAACAAGTTTTACTAATAACGTAACATTAAAAGGGCTTAAATATGCTTCTTCCATGAAATCAAAGACTGACAACTTAAAGTTATATAGTTAGGCATTATTTTGTAAAGAGCGGTAACTCAGTGTGCGGACGGTCGTCTCAAGTAGTAAAGTACGCTAGCGAGCCGAATTAGATCCCCGATGTCGGCACTAAAGAAATTGTTTTGTGAAATTTTATACAAATTAAAAAAATATATAGTCTATACTAAATAACATTAAAATTGAACAAATGAAAAAGTTTGAGTATTGTTCTTGTGCCATATCCAGTAGCGCTTACTGTTTGTATGTATACGAGTGTTCATAACTGCGGGCATCTATTTCGTTCTATATCTATTTCGTTTAATAATTTAGTTTTCACGATTTCCCCAAATTTAGACTCGTAAGTGAATTGTAAAATTCATGAGTTTTTAATAAAGTTTCTTTAACCCCAAATTTTAGGTACAGATTTACCCCGTGCTCTGCTGTCAAGGAAAACATCATGAGGAAACCTGAATTATTTTTCTTAGGCACGTGAAGTCTGATTCCGCATTAAGGTTGCGTGGCAGACTTTGTCCTTATTGTCCCTTTACGGAGAAGTCATGTGCCCAACAGCAGGACGTACATACATATATAGGTTGTTAATTTTGTGAGTGACGTTGCCGCTTGTTTAGAACAATGGTGAATTTATTAACGTATATTACGGCATCATTAACATAAACATGTACATTACTAACCTTGACGTTACGTACTAACGAATAAGCTTCTTACGGGATAATAAATATCGACAAATTAAAGCATAGTGATTTTCTTGTGCGCAAGAAACCGAAAAACGGAAACTTATTGGTACAAATTCATTATTACAATCCTGACCGATAGACACTATAGATAAACTAATTACATGACAAACTTTTTAGAAATACAAAGCAATGTCAAACTTTCTTCTTTCACTACTTGTAAGAGTTGTTACATATTGACCAAATGTAGGGTGATAAGTTAAAAGTAACATTATATGTGCTAATGATGAACACAGGCGTATAAAGCAAGTATAACGGCATAGTCCGCCACGCAGTATCAATATGGATTGGTGAATTCGATTAGAAAATGTATGTATTCTTATTAATTAACTATATGACTTAATACTCACAGGCTAGCTCGATGGTGGCAGGTTGACTTCGTATATGACCTTGACTGGTCCAAGCGAAGCACGAGCACTGAAATTTCTCGCTTCCAAAATATTCCTCCACTTGCTCCCTGCTGACTTCATATTCACCTTCGATAATCCTTACCCCAGTTTGGGGATCAACGAACTCGAAATTGACCGCTTGTGTTTTCTCACCGTTACATTTAAAATATACCTTAAAGTGAATTTTCTTTTTAATACTACTTAAAGAGGTTATATATAATTTTAGTACTGGCTGGTTAGAGTAATAACCTGCTATCTACAATATCAAAAAAATGTTAAGCATTTCGATTAAAATTGGTAGTACAGCTTAATGATATTTTTATTTCAAATTACGTTATTTAGTATTACCATTGCTTGTGAAAATCAATAGACGCTCAGTTTCATGCACAATTTATTTTCTGTGTATTTTCATTGCAATTTTTAAATCAATAAGTGTTATATTGAACTATGCCAAAGTTATGCTTTATTTTTTTATTTCCACTTTTGACGTGAACCAACTTTTAGCACAAACTTAAGCTACATTGTAATGATTAACAATTTATTTAATAATAATAATATATGTAACAAAATTTGTTCGCTTTCGTCCGTTCTAAAAAATTTAAGCTTTTATTTAATAGCGTAGGTAATCTAGTGCTATATCGTAAATTCATAGGTTTCAACATCGCATTGACATATAGAAACTGTGAGACACGTACAGTACGCTACAAATCCGAGTTCGCTCCCGATCGCCGACATCAATGAAATAACGAATTTTAGTGACAATTTACAACGTCCACGGCAGTGAAGAAATTGTATCCTATATATTTGTCATATACACAAATTTTTGTACGAGTGTGTAAAATTATCATATTTTTCAAATATCTTTCCATTGCATCTTAGCCTAGTAAAAAAGCTTTCAAGATAACAATCACTCTAATATTAATCGTAATATTTTTTAAAGCTTTTAATAAGTTATAAACAGTTTTACTTACATCTAAAGCATTAGCTGCGCGGCATTTCAATATTGCAGCTTTATTTTTGACTACGTAAGTATTTTCCGGTTCTAACAGAAATATCGGAAGGTTATCTTTACTTGTGTGAATGGGAATCTTATCATCAACTGGCAAAACATCCTGCGACGCGGCCACTTGAGTTATGTCTGATGTGTCTTTATAATTGGCATCCTTGTTTTCATAATCGTAATCTAAATATGAGTGTTCATCATCCTCTTCTTCATCTTCATCAGTTTCCTCATTATTTGGGAATGGTGGTAAGAAATAGTCTCTGGCCTCGTTACTAGGGTGATTCGACAGCTCTAAAGGTTTACGGTTCACATTGTCTTTAACGTTTGTTTTAGCCGCGCCGTCATCTCGTTGATGAAAATCTAAAAAATAATTTTAAAATAGCTCTTGTATCTAAAAATATATTTCAGTTATCTGATTTCTATGTTTAACATTACTTTTTCGTCATCAAAATCAAGTGATTAAATTTTATATTGACAACATTAGTATTGTATAATTATCATCTGATATCAATCTATATTTCTTAAGTATTTTCGTAAACTTTAAATTAATATCTATAATCGAGTTTAAGTCAAAATATTAATTTACGAAATAATGTTTACAATTTATTTATTTTCGTAAACTTTTAATAATATCTATAATCGAGTTTAAGTCAAAATATTAATTTACAAAATAATGTTTACAATTTATTTATTTTCGTATACTTTAAATAATATGTATAAACGAACTTAAGTGAAAATTTTAATTTACAAAACAATGTTTCTATAATGTTTAGAATTAAATCTTTTAAAAGTTTTATGATATTAAAAAAATATTGTTAAAAAGAATTATTTCTCATACCCGTAAGATAAGATAAAGATATCAATTTATCTTTTGCCATTACTATAAAAAATAAACAAATTATAATTTATGTATGTACTGAATGTTTTAAAAAATGTAAAATTTGGCTTACCTTTTACCGTATTTTGTCCATTCACATAAGATGCCAATTGCGTGAAAATAACTAAAAGTAGCGTCCACAATTTTACTTCCATTTATACACTTATATCTTCCAGAAACATTTAATAAATCAACAAACGCTTCATAGACGCCATAATGTTCCATAACTGACTAGAATGCTAATCACATTGTTTCTATTATTTAAAAAAAATCTCAAGTTATTTGTATTCAGAAACTACGAAACAAGAAACATTTTTAACTTGAAACTACTGCTTATTTCTTCTAGCAACTCAAAAATTCAACAGAAAATAATACAATTTTTATTTCGTCGAAAAAGTTTTCCCGATTCCACCCCCAACGCGATAGGTGTCGACCCCGCCGCGAAACCGAATCAACTAAATACAGGGGGATGAATGAATGTGTTTCCAACTCCGATGAACTTTACTGCGCATGTTTCAAAGTTACGAAAACTATATATGTCAACGATATTTAACTCCGTAAAATGATACCTAAAAACATAATTATTTTGATCTATGTGTTCGACACAGTAAATTAAACAATATTTCCAAGCAAAAGCTTTTATTTAATAATTCATGGTATTATTGTCAAGATAAACGATTCCTAATTTTACTACTATTACATTATTTTATTTTTTAACATACTATTGTAATAACTTGTTGGTTTTGTGGAATGAAATAGTCCAATAACTAGTACATTCGCTTTTTTGAGACAGCGTAACGTTGTACAAAGAATAATTTTAACGAATGCTGTGACGACTGCGCGTCCCCGCCATCTTCTTTTTACAAAAATTAATTAGAAGTCATATTACAAACTAATAAAGTTAAGTTATTGTTTCAGCCCTGTAGTTCTGGGCTCTCAAGAATAAGACTACGGTATCCCTGTCTGTCGTAGAAGGCGACTAAAAGGAGCCTCGGATTCACTGGGCGACAAGGGTGGGGGCCTTTGTCGGCCGCCAAGGTAGACCCGGGAAAAAGGCGACATCGGCTGGCCCGTGTCGCCTTGCACTGCGAGGGCACAGTGCTCCCCTTGAGCACAGTGCAGAGGGGCTCCGGTGCGTTCCACTGGAGAACCCGGAGCCCCTCACCATGCACCGAGGAAGGGCCACCGGGGAGGTGTTAGTGGGTAAAAACTCCACATAACCGCCGCCTTCAAAAAGATACCCCACCCCAGAAGGCGGGGTGTCTTTTTGAAGATTTCCTCCCCGTTAACAAAAAAAAAGTTATTGTTTACAATGCCAAGTTAATGTGATGAACAACTAAATTTTTAATTATGAATTAAAGATACAATAAGGTTCAGGTAAATCACTAAGATATCATTCGAAGTAGTTATTATGCATAAAAATCGCTGGGTGTCATGTGTTGCCAGATAACACTAAATTCAGATCATAAGTTTGACCACTTATGTGATAGTTCACGTAGAGTTATTTGCTGTCGCATTTGTCGATTTTTTCTTACCCTTGAATGTGATTGGTTACATTTTAGGAGCTAAGATGGCGATGGATGTACTATCATCTGTTATAAAAAAACAACTGGAGTAACTTAGAGGCATTAATTTTCACATTATAA
Organism: Meandrusa payeni; assembly: GCA_029286785.1. Taxonomy (NCBI): domain Eukaryota; kingdom Metazoa; phylum Arthropoda; class Insecta; order Lepidoptera; family Papilionidae; genus Meandrusa; species Meandrusa payeni. Next base: position 3,250,856 of record JAGSMX010000004.1, read on the forward strand.
ACATCCCTCCTTCAAGAGCGGCATTTCCAGAACCAAGACACAAAAATAACAAAGAAAAGAGAGTTATTAGTAAAACAAGTGTATTTGAAGTATCAAATTTATTAGTTGACGTATTTTTTATTGATGTAAATTATTTTTATTAGGGTGTGACCAAGATTCCCGAAAATAATTGTTGTTGATTCGCAAATATGTAGAATAAAAACGGATGGTCAGCTTGGACAATTATGGGTTCCATGTAAGATAAATTCTCTAATACTATACCTGAAACAAAAACAGACTAATATAATCTACTCGTAAGTAAACGTATTTTTTGCATGACCATGCTGAAAAAACATTTACACGTCCTATCAAGAAACGATTGGCTTTGGGTTCGCTTTTTTCATATTTTGGTGATAGACCATTGTATTTTAGATTAAGAGAAAATACTGTTCCGAAATAAATAGAGAATAAAAATAAAATATTTCGAAAGAATTTAAATACTGACAATTTATTGGTTTATTTATTCCCATCATTAAACTTTAAAATAATGTATATATTGTTTAGCCCTGCACTCCTGGGCTTGCAGAATTAGGCTAAGATATCTCAGGTTTTCCGGAGCCCCTCACCATACACCGAGGAGCCACCGGGGGGTTTTAGGGGTAAGAACCATATGGGGTTCTTGCCCTTGCCTTTCCCCCAGAAGGCGGGGTATCTTGTTAAAGATTTCCCCCTGTCAACATAAAAAAAATATCCCCTGCCTGTGGTTACAGATACCTGAAACGCGCCGGCGAAGGGTCCCCAGAAACTTTAGCACAGAGGAGATGAGATGACAGTATACTTAAAAAGCGGTAGGAAAAGACGACGAAAGATAAATTTGAAGAAATAAAAGCAAACCAAAGTTAACTTTTAAAAATATATTCTAAATAAGTATATTTAGTAAAAAAAAAGACCGAATAGGAATATTTCGAAATATAATTAATCAGAAACAGAAATTTTATAAAGCAGTGGTGATATTAATTGCTGTCTGCAATTGCTGTCCCTATCCATCTATAATTCTATATATATGTATTTATGTATGTATCTATTTATTATTATATATAATTATTATGTTTATATGTTTAATTTATTTTTAAGTATGAATGTATTTATTATAGTTTTCTTTTATTTATTATTTTCTCATATAGCTTGCACCCGTTACTTTGTCTCTTCACAACCCCAAGGTAGACTGGCAGAGAATGCCTACTGGCATTAAGTCCGCCTATTTGTACCTTTATTTTTTGTATTGTGTGCAAATAAAGAATAAATAAATAAAATAAATAAAATATTATGTGGCATGCTTAGCTACACTTTCGACTTTACTACCTTATAGTCGGGTATATGAGACACCGAGTGAGACCATTGCGAGAGCCCGAACACAAATCTTAATTAATTTTTGTACGTAACAATTATTTTTGTACTTAAGATATCGACAATTAAAAAGCACTTTCAGGTTAGGAGAATGAGAAAGTTATCGATAAACATTACCTCTCAACAAATTATTAAGCTTAATGTAACGTTCCCGCAAACAGTTGTTGTGTTTGAGCCATAACATAGAACAAAAAGGGATGGTCGGCGTTCAACTCAATTTCCTGTACCATAGAAGATGTAACTCCTTGCAATACTGTAATATCAAAAAACGATTTTATCTCACAGAAACAAAGGCATATCCAGCCCTGTAAGTCTTCTTTTTCTTTTTGCAGTGTAACCTTTCATTTAAATTTTACTTTAATAATATATCATAATATTGTCACTCGACATGTATTCATTACATCTTACATGTAGTCTTAACTAATTGCTTCTTTATTGTCTTAATTACATAACTGGATTTTTGTATAGTAAAAATGTTCCTTGTGTTGGTGAGTAATAAATAAATAAATCTAGGAATAGAATTAGGACTAATGCGTGTTCAATGGAGTTAAATCTTTAACTTAAAATAAAAAAAATTGAAGCCAACAACATCTTGATTTTAAAATTAACTAAACGAAAAGTGAAACAGGTTTAGTATTTGCCATGTTAGTATTTAATTTATCAAGACATTTAGATGCTAGTAAAATAGTACACAAGCATATTTTAAAGAACAGTTTTATTAATAAAAATGGGTACCGTAGACGCAAAAGGTTCCTTTTATTCCGATTATCAAGTTCTACTCACTTGAATCGTAAGTAATCATGTTAGTACAATTAATCAATGTCTCATCGAGAGTTAAGAAATGAAAATGAATGTGCGTAACACAAAAATGCGTAATATAAAATCAGGTAAAATATATGAAAATACCACAACCGTAAGCATAGAATGTTGCTTATCAATAATATGGAACGCAACCATCCGAAAAAAATAGCCATAAATAGATATGATTGACACATACAATAAGAATCATGAGAAACTATTGTATGTGCCGCGGATATTAACGAGAGCATTTTAATCAAACGATTTACTGTCGAAAAGTAATTTCAAAGTTTACATGGGATTTAAACAGGTAAATAAAATTATATTGAATATATATTTTATTTATCATTTAGATCGGACAGTAACCAATAGTTAGTTTCGTATGGTTGATTGGTGATGAATCAGCAAGGTAGACGATATTCACGTCAAAAAAATATGGAAATAGATGTTATTGGTTTGAAAAAGAGTATGGTAGAAGATACAAAGATACAAGAAGAAAAAAGAAATATGGAGCGTTAAGTTCTGCGAATCGTAAAGTATATCAGGTCAGGTCATTCATACAGACATCAGATCATAGGTTCTATTTTTATTGTATGTGATTTATTATGTTATGTATATAATTAAAAAGGGAACAAACTAAACTCACTGGTGATTACTAGAACTATTATAACTTTAGTCTTTCGATCGATAGTAATTTAAAGGTTAACTTTGGTTCACTATATAGCAATAGGAAAAATTTACAATGCCGCGGCCAAAATTACGAGCATCGAAACCCTGGTACCCTGGGTGGGCCCGGAGGGATGTGTGGGACTCGGCCTGGGCAGCCCCTACCCACTAAACCTTCCGAGAATGCCATCAGCCGTTATGAGCGGGGTGCCCCAGATCTGTCAGCGACAGGACACCCCAACGACCGGCCGGTCCTGGCAAAGACCGGACTTCATCCTCAAAGGGGGACTTCTCAGAAAAGTCTCGACGACGCCGAAACATGCTGGGGCCAGGTACCCATCCTGGCCCCGCTTCGGATTACGGGGGCGGCAAGAGGACGCCTCTGCGCTCCCCTCCCTGACTCGCTCGTCAGCCTCCTTCTGGGACATGACCGTCTCACAGAAGGAGGCGACCGCCGTCCAAGACCTGTCGCTCGAGACCATCGCAAGAGCGAGGCTTGGAAGCGACAGGGACCAGGGCATACTCCGCCTAGCCCTATTGCGGATTGGCAGACTTTACATGTCTTAGAAAAATTTTCTAAGACAAATAGGTTTTCTTTTACGAAGTTTTCCTTCACCGCTGAGCACGTGGTAAATCAGCACATAAAATTGCATCAACAAATTTATAGATGCCGCCACCGGGAATCGATTTCGGGTTGCTAGCGTACTATGCAACTTGAGGCGACCGCCCGGACACTGATCTACCACGGCTCTATACTTGCTAATGGTTACAGGTAAATTAATTGTGACTAATATAATTTGTAACTTACCGGAAGATGCCGCTGCCTCTGTTCCCACTTCCGTGATTTCTATAACAGCTTTCTGTATCGCTGAACTAACTACAATTGTTTCATTATGAACGATTCGTTTCAGTCCCGATGCGCTATGTTTAAAAATTGAATGTAGTCCCACCTAGAATTGATATTAATTTAAAGGACTTGGAAGACGGGGATTTGCTTGGCCAGCCCTGTAGTTCTTGGCTCAAGACTACGGTATCTCCTGCCTGTCGTATAAGGCGACTAAAAGGGGCCTCGGGTTCACTGGGCGACAAGGATTAGGGCCTTTGTCATCCGCTAAGGTGGACCCGGGAAGAAAGCGAAATCAGCTGGCCCGTGTAGCCTTGCACTGCGAAGGCACAGGGGGGGAGGGAATAACCTCCCCCCCGGGACGTGCTCTCCTTGAGCATAGTGCAGAGGGGCTCCGATGCGTTCCACTGGAGATCCCGGAGCCCCTCGTCATGCACCGAGGAAAGGGCCACCGGGGAGGTTTTAGTGGGTAAAAACCCCACATAACCGCCGCCTTCCCCCCAGAAGGCGGGGTATCTTTTTTGAAGATTTCCTCCCCGTTAACAAAAAAAAAGGATATGGTTCACGTCAATAGTCGAATGGTAGAGTCGAACCTACGACCTTACGATTTGCAGACCGTACTCTAAACCATTAGGCTATTGACGCTTCATATTTCTTATTTCTTTATTATCTTCTACTATTCTCTGTTTCAACCCAATAACATCTATCTCCAATTTTTCTTGACGTGAATATCGTCAAGAAAGATATATATATATAGAATATATAAGATTCACTATTTCATAAATAGGGTAGGAAGTAGTCAATATCAATAACACTTGGTCATTATCCGCAAATTACAACTGTACCAAAACTAACCTTTTTATAAAGTTCCACTAAATTCCATTCTGATTCGATCTTAAATTTAGGCATAGTTAATCTCAATTTCGTCATCTGCAACTTCGACATTTCCTTGGATAATAACTTTGGTTCTTCATTCAACTTATTCAATAAATATTCCAGTCCTGCTTTTGCTCTTGGAAGCACAATCACAAAAGATGCCTCATCACCTTCGTATGGTACCTTCACAATCTGGTAAACATTTTCATATATTACTATATTTTCTCCCCATCTATCTATATATATATATCTTAACTTAAATGTAATCACCTGGGCAGATAACGCCTTGCTCTCCACATATTCATAATTGTTCGTCTGCGACATCATTGGAATTTCTCTGGTGAGTGACATGGAAGTGAAAAATCCTGGTCTCGCTTTTCTAAAAGGACTTTTCCATTTGCCCTACAAAAAAATTATTATTTTTATTTTATTTTTAAATAAAGTTACATTATTTTAACACAACCGCCACACTAAAAATAGTTTGACAGCAATAAAAATACTCATTAAACTAAGTAAATTATAATAAATCATTATAAAATTATATACCCTGTTAATAGGATACAGCTTCCGAAAACGAAGACAGACTATAGTACTGATGACACTATCATTAAAGGTGTTGGGTCGATATCGATCCTGATTAAAAAATCATATCTTTTAATCGTTTAATTGGTATTATTTAAGTTTACATCATAACATGACATGCACATACACAAAAATATTGGATACATATTATCAAATGTTATTATACATATTATAAAACAATTTCTATAAACATTTTCTTACTTAGTTTTCGTCCTTCGGTACAAATCTCCCCGCTAGATTAATAAATAGCCTGTATTAGGGAGATGTTGTACCTAACTCCGAGTTTATGAACTAAAGTTTGTTATATAGTAATAGTAAGTATTGCTAAATCAAACGATAGTTTCATAAAAATACATTACTTAAAAAACAGCAATGAAACACAATGTCAAAAACAGCTGATGCTCGGGTCAACGAATGCCAGGGCGCGAAGAGGGGTTTTAAACGAAGCGGCATGAATTCTTTTACGCTTTTTTCCATCCTATCATCAATGGTGTTATTAGCACTATCGTCTGTCTTCGTTTTAAATTCTTTAAAAATTTTTCATCGGCCATTCAAGGTGAAAAACTCAGATCAAATTCAGATTACGCATGCCATGGATCATGTTTGTTGTAGTAGTATCAAACAGTCATTTATTCATTGGTCACTTATCGAGCGGGATTAAAAATGATTAAATTATTAAAATGACTATTAAAAATAGAGGTTGGTAAAAGAAGGGTGAATTTTTAAGGTTGTATGACACATTAAAAAAAAATTGTCAAAAAAAGTGGTGTGTGTGTGTGGACAACCCTTATCATTTAGGCATATGAAAAATAGATAGTAGACGATTCTCAGACCAATCCATATAAAATTTCATAAAAATCCGTCAAGCCGTCTCGGAATAGTATGGTAACTAACATTGTCACACGAAAATTTCGTATATAAGATTAAACGCACAACGTACGTACTATTTAATATTGATGTACTTACTAAGAAATAAACGGCATTTACAATAACCAAAGAAGCATCCTTCGAAATGGCGTTAGGTGACAGTAAATTAGGTATCATGCCGTGGGTTTCCGATGCGACCTTAAAAAAATTGGGAAGAAATAAAATACTAATAATATAATAATAATATATAATAACAAAATTTAAGTATCCATTAAATGCAATAAAATCCCGTTCGACCTGAATTACCTCAAGGCTTAACGCCCGCAAGTCCAAGGGATTGTCACTTGGTTGCAGGATCAAGAATATACCCAAATTGAAAATATATTATTAACGTCATAATAAACACACACTCACATATTTACTAAGAGTAACAAGTGCCAGATCTTAGCTGTAGCTTAGCTATATCTTTACACTTATACTAAAATATTACAGACTGTCAGAGGAACATTCACTACTGGCTTCCACAGTATGAGAGACAGCAATATCATAAGTTCAAGTTATACAAGCACCAAGAAGAGAAGAGAAGATATATTTGTGCATGAAGAAATTAATAAACAATAAACATACCCAGCTATTAATGATATTGACTACTTTAGTTGGATCATCAAAATTGACCCTTGTTATCGAAGAGTCGAAAATTGTTTTCGATGATTTGGTAAATTTGTCGTAGAGCCTGTGTTTCTGAGAAACGTATAGTTTGCTGGCCACGTCCAAAATGACGCCTGGCAACATTTGAAGATTACTGACGAGCATTTTAAAATGTATCTTAAGCTGCGAATCAAAAATAATAACAATATAAAAATCGTAGGGTACCACGAAAATAATATTTCCTTGCGGTTAGGCCAATCCACAGACGACTATTTGTATTAAGCTTTTAAAAGCTGCAAGCTGAGTTCTAATACTAGCCAGCTTGTACTCGTATCTACAACTTGGCCCTCTCGGGCGCCCTCGGATCGGCATGCTTACGCGTAACATAGTAACCGTCCAAGCCGAGGTTACCCCTCACCGGGGGGACCCTTGTGTCGAGTTACTAGCAATAGAGGTTCAGGCTAAGCGACCTAAGAGCTATGCCACCTCTCAATCCGGTGAAGCAGTCAAGGCCAGCTTCTCTGGCCAATCTGTGTAGTTCGTCATAAAAAAAAAAGAAAACTATAATGAAATGGGTATGATATCACTGAACGTTCATCATATCATCATACGATTTGCTTAAATGCTAGTAACAATGAATATATTCACAAATATAATATATATACGACTGTTTACGAGAGAAAGAAAATGTGCGCGCACTCGTCTCTTTTGCGCCTACAGTGTGATAATCGTACAAACATTAGGCCTGCACTTTGTTTTAGTTAAACGAAACGTAACTGGTTAGGAGAGGAAGAGGGAATGTGTGCTCGCACCTCTCTATATTTACTAACTTATATCTCCCTCTCATCTTTCGTTCATCTCGCCCGATCACAATTTTCGTAATGCAACCATCTGATTTTTTATCTAAGCGTAAATCGTTAGCTAAATGATATTTGCGGATGTGAAGTCGCAGGCATTAACTTGTGTAAAATTTTAAATTTTCACCGTGCACTTTACTGTGACGCCGGTTTACTTGACGTTTAATCTCGGTGTCCTCATTTTCACAAAGGGATCACAATTTTAATTATGAGCACGCGCTCCATTTTGAAAGCTATATTTAGTGGAAAAACAAAGTGCTCTTTCTACTTGTCTCATTTCATATCTTTTAACATTCTATCTCATGTGCACATAAATAAAAAAGTTAGCATAGTAAACTAGCAATCCGAGTTTGATCCCCGGGACAGGTACCTGTGAAATTGATTGTTGAAATTTTAAGTGATCATTTACCAAATCCGCAATGGGCCTCGTGGCGGACTATGCCCTACTCCCTTTACAGCGAAAGTCTGTGCTTAAGGATACATTTAAAACCTCTTACTTTGAGATGAAATCTATATCAGAGCAGAAATATAAAGAAATCTTGAATAATACCAGAACAAACCTTTCAATCACAAAGGTAATTTACCTGATATACGACGATGCCTTAAGCAATCAGACTTAAGTGAATACTAGACATAGCTGGATCTGGTTGGACCCTAAATATCAGCCATAACTCTCGCTGGCATATTACTTATTAAATCCCAGTGGTTCTAAGTGAAAATATTAATTCATATAATTTTGAGGTAAAATTATTAAGACCAGCGTCTTATCTCATATCTATCCAAGTAATATACAGAAATAAAAACTAAACTATACCTCATCTGAAGGTCCCTTTTCTTCAGATATATCCGATGTTATTCCGATAACTCTATTAAGCTCTCGGAGACTTTTATCTCTAGCTCCCAGCACTATTTTACCCAATGGTAAGAGGGCAGAAACTGGTGAGCAGATGGCGCTAGCACTCGGGTTCAGTAACGCTGCTGTCTAGCATTGTAATGAGTAAAAAATAAATTAAACATTGAAAATTTAAACATTTTTTTAAATAGAACTAAGTACTTTGGGGATTTTATTACGATTTAATTATAGTTTTTAAATTCAAATAATTTCGAACAGCGGTAATATTTACAAGGATGTTTGACGTTTTTCGTTTGAAAACTTCAAGTTAATGTTAGTTGATTTTGCACAAACCAAAACATAATTTAACAAAACACACTATTATAGATTAGATACCCTTAGTTTGTTACGTAATAACATTTGAAGCTTAGGAAGATGCTTTAATGAAATAAATATAAAATCAATTACTCAACTTACAACTGCGAAACGTAGTCTTAAGGTACCTCTGAGATCAATTGCTTTGTTTACGTCATAACTGTTATCATACTCATCAATGTATTCATATGTGTCTGAATCCAATGATACTACGATAGACATAAGTGCAAATACAAGAACTGAAATTAAAACAACATTAATTCAAATTTTCTCTAGCAATTATTAACCAATAATAATCAAATTTCAACTGAAAAAATAAAAGATCATGCCCTCACTACTAACAGTTTGAAAGACTAAAGCTTAACTATGAATCTCTTAGTGGTGGCCTAGGCATTCGATTTTGCGAAGTGAGAGCTTATTATTATTATAACTAAAAGTCTAAGCCTTTACTTTCACATGTTATTATACTATGAAGCTTATTTTAAACAACATAAAAGGCGCAAACCGCACGCTAATACATACGGATTGGTGCGTAGGATGTATAGCGACTCCAAAAATTCGCATACATCGGAACTATCGTTTCAAAACCCACCAGGACGTCAATTGATTCTTTGCCACGACTCGAGCAACCTTCACCTATGTGGCAATTACGGAAACTGCTGCCCTAAGAATAAAATATTCAAGTCTAATGTTCTATTGTTCTAATTGCACACGTCCTAGAAAGACCGGGCGACGCACAGATGGGGAAACCTTGGGAAGAGATAAAATGTTAACCTCGAGATAGAACACGATGGGGGATCGCAGTGGACGCTCTCTGAGTTGACATAGGATATTACAATTGATTTAGTTGAACACTAATTTAATAGACTAGTAGTCTATGATTCTCTAATCTGGTACATGATCTTGTATAATTTCTGTGATTTGAACTAGGGTCTTATGTTCCAATTTGGACGCGTATGAGATACACTCCGAGCATAACTACTGAGACAACTTGATTAGCACACGGTAAAAAATACTTACTATTTAAATAAATCTTCATCTTGCGAAACGCGATAGTATCGCAGTCGTAACAATCCAACACCTATACTTTTCTGTAAACTGATGACAGTAAATCGATGGTAAGATCATGCAACCGTCACGAAAAAGTCCCGTTAATAATTTTTCAATTACATTCGGTATCATTGATTTTCATGGTTATTTATTATCCACAATAAATAATTATGGTATCTGCATTGGATTGGAAGAAAATGTCATGTAATAACCATAACTTTATCAACCGTATGATTTGTGTTTTATCTTGTTATTCGTTATAACAAGATAATATTAGTTATATTTATTATTAGACTGAATCTTCATTGAAGTGAAATGGAAAAAAGCTGACAAAAGAGTAGTTTGCACATTATGTTTTTTTGTTTAGTTTTAAAGCATAAATAACTGCGGGTTTGCAGTATTCTCTACCGAATAATATCATTTTTAGTTTTGTTTAGCATTTTTTTTCTCCTGTTTTTGTTTCCGTAGTAGTTATAAATTTCGAATAATCGGCTTGGCGTATCTATTCTTCATTCGCATCAGGGATATCAGGGATGATATAGATAATTATGATGTAAATACTTATGATTATGTGGTATATGTTACAACTTATTTTAAAGAATTAAAAGTATTCCAAACATCAATTAAATAAGATGACATATAATTACCATATTCCAAAAAAACATATTTTTCACTAAATATGATATGGGTACTTGTATATTTGTGGCCACTGGCATTCGCCAACTACCAAAAACTATTTTAGACGATAAAATTATTTATATTAAATTTGGAATAGGATGACACGTTTTTCTTTACACAGTCTAGACTTTCCAAATAGTATATTTTGAGTGTAATAAATTTATAAAATATAATTTCATTATTCTTCATGATTCTGTGATACTCTTATTTACCGGCGGCACACTAGAAGACAAAGAACATGTGTAAACAATAACCGTAGACATTCCACGCGAATGCCAAATTCCCAAATATTCTTTATCACTACGATGTCCAAATATGGCGGTACCGATTCTGTCACATTAACAATGTTGTGCCACATTTAACAAATACATAGTATTATAATTATTATTACATTCAAATTATAATATAAACAAAAAACTTTATCTCTACATTAATCCGAACGATTTTCTGTTATTCGTCGATAATTAAAACCTGGGTTTGCATACAAGTGAATATGTTTAATACTATTAAAAAAAATGCCCCCTGAAATAAAGCCATTTATCAAAATAAGAATTCAATTAGGTCTAAATTTTGCTTGCAACACTAAGATTCGATAATGGCCCGTCCCTAGTGCGTTACTGGGCGTAATATTCTCTTTTTCTCTTGCGATCGATATTATCAAAAGTAGTCCAGTCGCCCTGTCGGACATTTGAGTGAGATATAATTTTGTTAAATACCATTCGGCTCTCGAAAACCTTAAAAGTAAGTAAACTGAGTAAGATTTATAATAGTAAATACTTAAATTTAATATATGTGTATAATCGTTGTTTTATAAATGTACAAGTAGTAGTTAAACTATCGATTTTTAGAACTACATTATGATTCCGAGTGAGATATTTGCTGAAGATCTGATGAGCACTGTGATCAGATATGGATTATACATCGGTGGCGCTTTTCAATTCCTATGTCTGCTTGCTTGCGTCACACTTACAGATGAACAAAGTGATTCTCACCCCTACGAAAAGGTAAGATTGTTCCATTTGTTTATAGTTAGAGGTCAAAATCCACTGGAATTGTAGATACTAGAGATAACTTTTTAAAGCTTTGACTGATTCAAGTAGTATGTATGTTTTAGAGTCGTCAAATAAAAAAAAATATTTTGTTCAGACCATTGTGTCTCAGTATATTTCACTTGAAATATAATGTAACATGTTTTGGATTGTGTTTTCTTAAAAAGAAATTATTTGAAACATGGCCTAACATTTCTTGGGAAATGTTAGTTTTTAACAATGGTAAAACTATATCTAAGTTTTTGTAATTTGTGTAGAATCATCACATAACATATATATATATATAACAGTGTCCTAGTTTCTCCAACTATGGAAGAAGCTAGGGCACCATATAAAATGCAAGAAAACATTCAATATGTAGTAAGGCTTTTGTTTTTGTTTTAAAATGATCACTCTTTGTTATGTATCATTTTCTGTCCTATGAGAATGTTTTTTATCAAAAAAATCCTCTTTCCGTACAATTTCCGTTTGATGCTTCTTGAAGTAGTATAGTGCCTGGCACACTTCTTAAACAAAAAGCACAGGGAAAATTTGCACACAAACAAATAAGCAACTAATTGGGAGCATGAATGATTTGCGAGAAATGCAATTGGTTGTTCACTTGGCCCTTCAATTTATCCACTAATAATGCGATGTTACTTTGTTCTCCGCTCCGCTTGGTACCCAGAGAGATCTATAAAAGGACTTCTGCGCATCTGCCAAGTTAACTGCAGACAGTTATACTCCTAGAGTTCAACCACACCTAGCGAGGGTGTAAAAATTCAACTTACAAGAGCAAATAAAATAGCCCAACCATTAAACAATACTGTCTAGTATTATTTGTAAATTGAAGGTAACCATGTCTGTGTTATACTGTGAACATAATTATATATTGAATATTTTTCCAGGCTTACACAGATAGTGATGAGTGTAGTTCTGAACAATCCTCCCCGGGACATCGGGCTACTATATCCCGTGCTAGGCGTCATGACAAAAAGAAACGCCGCTAGCTCAGAAACAAAATGTGGAGGTAAACATCCTATTTCCCTGGAAAGTAAATTTTGTCGACTATGATTGTATCCATCTTCACTTCTCTAGTATTTTATTAATTACTCCTCTTTTAATAATACTCATAGATTTGATATTTCTTAAATAATGGTCTTTTTCATTACATCATTATAATATTTTGAAAATAAAAATAATGTACATTTACAGAAAGAGACATTCCCCAAAAACACACTGAAGTAGATTGTATATATAATAGTATGATATATTAAAATAAAAGTATATTTAAAACATTTATCGTAGCTTCCAACTCCTTTCATTATATAATTTCATTCATCAATTTTTTCGGAATAATGACTTGTATTTTAATACAATAAAGGAGTTTTTCCTTGTCCTTGTAATTAAAGATTCTTTATTTATCTCATTAGTAAATTTAAAGTTATTTATGTGATTAAACCAAATTTATATCAACTATCTTCGAAACACAACACAAACTTCCAAAAACCTGGCTGATGCCATTCATAAAAAAAAAATAATAAAAAGAAATTGACTTCATTTACTTTCAGTTTCTCAATAATTAATTATATTAGTTATATTTATTAGATATTTAAATTATTGCAATAAGATAGAAGAATAAAATGTAAATACAAATGAATTAACAAAGTCATTCCAAGAAGTAGAATATGTTATGTAATAGTAAATAATATTAATAGAAACATATATTTAATATAGTTAATACACTTAATTCTCCTTTTATTATAAAATAATTATATAAGTATATATAAAAACTGCACTAATTCTAATAAGTAGATTCTATAAGATGTGGTACAGATATAGTGAGAAAAAAAATTCCTATGTAATTTTTCGGAAAAGTTGGTACTTATGCTGGAGAGCATGATAAATACCAATGTTTATATATAATATATAACAAATAGCTACAGCACCCATATTAGAGCCATAGTAAATCGAATCAGCAGAACAACATATATAAGGAGTGTAATACGCAATTCAAATATTCACTATAGTTTTAATCATATATATTTTCAGATTTCTATTGCATCCCTCTCACACGCAGGTTATTTACTTAGGTATGAGAGGGAAGCTAATGACATAAAATTTAGGCAGGTATTGAGTTTTATTATTGTAAATATTTCCCTTTATTTTGTTGTACTTTTAATTATGTTTTAAAGTGGAGATAATGTTTTGTTTACTAATGACAATAAAACTGGGTAGAATAAAAGGTGGTTGTAACATAATTATGATTTTAAACTAACATGGTCGCGAACTTTTTCTCTCTCTCCCACGCACTGTCAACTTGTGGAATCAACTGTCGCCAGCGGTGTTTCCGAACGTTTACGATTTAGGGACCTTCAAGAAACGAGTCTATTCCTATCTCAAAGGTCGGCAACGCACCTACAGCTCCCCTGGTGCTGTGGATGTTCATGGGCGACGGTGATCACTTAAAATCAGGTGAGCCGTATGCTCGTTTGCCACTTTTCATATAAAAAAACTTAACAATGATTGCAACACAATTACAAAATATTGGGTTCTCATTTCATATGATACACTGATAATGGTGATGTCCTGTTTTAAGTAATAATTGTTCTGGTTTTAATATCTCTATCTAATACAATGACCTCATTTATTTTGACATTTGACACTAAACAATAAAGTTCCATATTAATAGATATGAAAATGTCACTAATTCGATAAGATAATTTATTGACAGTTCGCGTGTCATCGTATTACGATAAAGAGTTTACCCGAAGGAAAATAAATTCTCACTACATCTGTAGGTAATATTAATAGAATAATTAGTAGATAATGTGCTTACTTTTCCTTTAATTGCGGTTTTCTATTTTAAAGTTATTTCTCATAAGTAAATTTACTGTGTTGTTTAATTTTTTATTTTGAGTAGTGTTTGATATTATTTTTATATTTTATTAACAGTTAAAGAAATATACTAATTAAATTTTCATTTTCAAGAAAATATAATTTTTTATAAAATATTTTAGGCAACTCATCAAGTATAAATATAGATTAGGTATATCTTATATAGAATTAATTGAATAATAATTATGTAATGTATATAAAATGTATATAAATATACATTTAATAATATGCTTAGACAAAGATTTGTGAATTAATTTCAAGAAGTAGCCTGTATATAGTATTTATTAGGTATTACACTAAGATCTGTATAAGATGTAGATGAAGATAAAAAAACTTCCTTTCTAATATATTTTGCTGCAATTACGTATTAAGTAGGGGGAAAAGTTTCTTCGCATTTTTTAAGAAAATTCAAAACATGTTTTAATATAGTTTACATTTAAATTAAATATTTAGGTACCATTTTGTTTGTTAACTTTTTGCCATCTAGAAGGTAAGGACATGATCCAGATTACGGATCAAAATACCGCGATTTGTAGTTTTGACAGTCTTCTCGTGATGTGAACCTAACACTGCCTAAAGAATTCTGAAGAGACCGAAACAGGTGGAAATCATACGGCGGTTGTATTAACACCTCCTAGCCAAACTCTTTTAATTTTTGCTGAGTGGTTAAAGATGTGTGAGGTCTAGCGTTATCATGATGAAAAACCACGCCCCTTCCGTTGATTAACTCCGAACGAAACTTCTTGCTTTAATCTCATCAGTTGTTCGCAGTCAGGATCGATGCTCCTGCCTGGTGGTAAGAGCTCATAATGAATAATTCCCTTTCAATCCTACCACACACACACATCACCTTGTTGCGAGTTAGCCCGGGTTTCGCCACAGCCTGTGAAGCCTTTTACTACGATCTTTTTCGCACGTTCTTGTCATACGTGACCCACTTTTCATCTCCACTTTTGAAGGAGCTGATCTACAAAAATGGTTCGGTTTCATTATGTCGTAATGTTCGAGTACAAACAAACGAGTACACGGTTCATTGTTTCGTTCAATGAGCTCGTGAGATACGTAAATATCTAGTTTTTCTGTGAACCCATTTTTTGGGCCAAAATTGTTTTGTGGTCAATTCCCAGTTCTTCAGCTATGTCGTAACTACTGATATGCCGATCTTGCGCCACTGTTTCAAAAATGGTATCCATTTTATCCGTAATAGGGCGACCAGAGCGACGTGCATCTTTCACATCAAAATTTCCGGATTGAAAACGCGTAAACCAAAATTGTGCTACTCTCACAGACACTGCACTTTTTTTGTGGCTTGCGTTGCATTTTTACCTTTTTTGTAATAACATTTTAAAATGTATTGAATTACTTCATTACATTCACTCGTCTTTAAAGTACGAAAAACAATTGAAAATCACACATTTTTCTAATTTGAATTTGGAATTATGTTCTTTAAATTTTAAACTTTCAATGATACTTAAACCAGCCATATACTAATAGTATAGCTAAAGATATTTTATACGTTCATACATACTATAATGCGAAAATACTTTTTCCCCAACCCATTATATTTCTATCTTTTTTAAGCCTTTAAAATTCTATACAGTTATTTAAGTTCCCTTATTCATGACATATTGTTTATGCACATATTTATAGGTTATTATATTTTTATTTCTCACAACTTTATTTATATTGTAATTTTTTTATGTAATTTAGCAAATTGAAAAAAAAAACAATTTTGTATTTTATTATCACTTAAAGAAATGTGCGTATAAAAATTCCATTTCCAAGAAAATATTATTTTTATAAAATATTTTTAACAATTATTGAGGAGTTACTCAATAATATAATAATAGGTATATCTGAATTAATTGACTAATAATTATTATATAATGTAAATAAATATAAAAATAATATGTTTAGACAAAGATTTGTGAAATTCATTTCAAGAAGTAGCCTGTATATAGTAGTAGTAAATGGTATTTAATATAAATTTAACAATATGCTTGCTTGCATTTTGTATAATTCAGTAAGAAGTAAATTGTATATCGACGCTGGAAAACAAAAACGTAGTAACCCACAAAAATGAAATTGTTCAGAGCCTAAAAACAATTTTTACTTTTAAAAAAAAAATTATAACTTTCTTGTTTGTGGATCTAGAGCACACTTTTTGGACACAATATTTATTATTTTTTGTTGAATAAGTATTGTACCACGGCATTAACCTAGAGTATTCCTAAAAGAAAATCCTTTTATGGTACAAAAAATAAAAGAGAATTGTCAATCTTGAAAATTCTATTTTCGCTATTTTTCATCTAATTGTTACAAGTCATATATCATTCGACGCGTCTTTTTTTTGTGATTCCAACGACGTAAAAAAATTGAAAATGGCCATATGTGTCACTTACTACGTTTTTGCTTTCCAGCGTCTATATATAACATAGTATTTAATTTTTCATAGACAATTACAATCAGTACAGTTGATCTGCATGCACTTTTAAGTGTGTGCGCGACAAATCGACAAATGGACAAATATCTCAATATCACGCCAACCGATTCCAATTGTTATTTTTTTATTGGAAAGGATGCTCTTCAAAACTAATGAGAGTTAACTAATGATTATGTTCTACGACAATTCGGAAATACAACGATGGCGTCTGCGAGTAGAAGCGTTTAACGTTTGGTTCGATTTAAAGTCGGATTTTTGTTTTTATTCTTACATTTACATGTAAATTACACATTTGAATATAAGTTAAAAGCTTAAAATTGAGTAAGTTATATATAAGTTTTTAAAGTTTTTCTTCATTTATATCTTACAAGTAAATTTGAGAGTAATATTTTATTTTTTTATTGTCTGTATTCATGTCTATATATTATCATTTATCTATATTGCATGTATAAAGAAACAACAAACCTTCTCTTCCCAAAAATATTCTTTAAACCATTGGCAGTTTTGTATCGACTATCTTCGAAACACTATACCTCTCAAATCAAACAAGTCTCAATCAAACAGTTCAATAATTATCCTTAACAAAAATATTAGTTGCGTCTTAATCAATTGTTTTATTATATTTAAATTATATTAATAAGATGTAAATACAAGTAATTTGAAAAGTCATTCCAAGAAGTAGTTTGTATAACGTAATAGTAATATTAATAGAATAATATATTTAATTAATGTGCAGTTAACAGTTACTGTGCTCAGTGCACCTTTAAATTTAGTAGTAGTTTTTATATATTAGGTCCTAATATATGAAATTGGCGTTTTAACCTAGCTAAGCGTCAATAGCCTAATGGTTTAGTTTACGGCCTGCGAATCGTAAGGTCGTGGGTTCGAATCCACCATTCGACTATTGCCGTGAACCATGTCCTAGCACAAGCTTAAGCTTAGTTGGAATGGTTAACAAGATTGTTAATAATATTTCTGAAAAAAACCAAAGTCGATTTTTTCAAAATATTATATATATAATAATGTCTTTATGTTTGTTTGAAATAAAAGACAAAACTGCGTTTCTTTATAATATTTAGAGAAACAACATTTAATGTCCGTATTCCAATTCTATCTTATATATAAATGTCATTTTACATTTCAAATTATAAAAATAAAAAAAACAAATAAATACAAGTAAAGAGGTTTTATATCTTTACATATATTTAGTTATTCAAAGTATGTATTTATGCATTTTTGCCTCAGGTAGTTCATTGATATCCCTTTAATTAAAAAAACTATTAAGTCGGGAATCATTAAAAATTTTGAAGACGCTTTAAACTGCTCCATTGGAGTTGAATTTTTTCCCTCGCAAAGAAAAACCAAAGATGAACAAAACATATGGACTACTTCGAAAAACAAATGCATGAGTTGCTGCAATGCAAATTGGAATTGCTAACCAAAGAGGAGATATTTGAGATCAATTTGGCCAGTACGGCAAAACGGCAATTTCATATGCAACGACCTAATATTAATAAAAGCGTGTTATAATATGCGATAATTTTAACTTCGTCCAATGTCTTTAAATCGCGTGTATATGAATAATATCTACACAGACAGCGTAAATGACGAACTGGTATATTATCGTTTATTTATATTATATTGATATTGTATGTATATGTAAATTTATCTGTATAAGATTCTTAAAACGCTATTTCAATCGGCACTACCCTTAGTCTGCCCTTAACTTCATAAGGTTAGTTAGAAGAAAACGCTAAATAGCATTAAAGTTCGCCTGTCTGATATATTTTGGTGCAATGATGTATTTTTCTATCTTTTTTTTAAGCCTTTAAAATTCTACACCATAAATTAAGTTTTATAATTACTGACATATTGACTAAATTATGAATATATTTAAAGTTTTTTTTTTATTTCTCACAACTATATGTACTGTAACTTTTTATATATTAGCAAATTTAAAATAAGAAACATTGCTATCCCAGAATGGAGGTAACCTCATATTTACTTATTCTTTTAGCAACTATGATTTATATTTGAATTTTTTTTAGTATCTCTGATAATTGTCTGATCTTTGATATTATCTATTATAATCAAAAATAAAGTCTTAAGTAATTAGTTGTAGTAATTAAATATTTAAATTCACGTAATCTTGTAAATATATGAATAGGGTGTAAAACAATACGGTCATGACCATTCCAAGAACTAGATTTTATGACATATTAGTACGTAATATTAATAGCAAAGTAAAATTAACACAGTTAGTGTCTGCTTACACGTTTTAACCTTATTTGTTCTTAATCATACCTTTAAAATAACTGCAAGAATATAGATTTCATGTTTGCATTTTTTTCATTTATTTCTCATAAGTAAATTTAAGATAATATTTCATTTTTCATTCAGACTTTTATTTTATATTATTTCCGTATATTTTAAGAAAAAAGAATCGTTCAGATAAATTTTTCATTAACCAGAAAATATACTTTTCAACTTTTTTTTTTAATGACGACGAACAACACAGATTGGTCAGAGAAGCTGGCCTTGACTGCTTCACCGGATTGAGAGGTGGCATAGCTCTTAGGTCGCTTAGCCTGACCCTCTATCGCTAGTAACTCGACACAAGTGTCCCCCCGGTGGGGTGTAACCTCAGCTATCACCAGTTCAACTTTTGGCAACTATGATTGTTCACGTTAATTTTTTTTGGATTATTATAAATATGAATTAATAATTTGGAATTTTTATAATAGTAGTTTTTTATTTGTACTGGTTACTGGTTGGTTATCGTTTATGCATTTGTTAGCATATAAAAGAAACCATAGTGAGGAGATAAATTTCCTATTTCCAATAAAATATTTCCTTAAATTGTTTACAACTATTTTATTTTTTTATTATAAAATACTATTAATAATCGTAATAACTGTAGATTAGGTAGGTCTTAGTTTATTGTCTTTTAATTAAGTATTTTTAATTATATATAATCTTGTAAATATCAGATTAATATGTTAAGACAAAGATTTGTGAAGTGTATTCCAAGACAGTAGTTTGTACATAGTAATACTATTAATTAGTTATTAAATTAAACATAATTAACTATTATTAAAAGAAATGTATTTAAATACACTTTATCTGCTTGCTTTCTGTATTTCTAATGAAATTACATCTTATATTTTATTGAACAAACTTTACTAATCCTGTCATTATTTTTTACTTAATGACAGGATTAGTGAAGGTTTCGTCGTTTTATCTATATCTCCTGTTGATGGTTAATCTGAGAATTATACAATCTGTTATCTTCCAATGCCAAAAACTAATTTTAATTTTTCTCCTGTGATTGAGAGATTCAAAAAATTATATCTTATCTATGTATGTATATTTATCTATATGACATTATTAAAACGCTATTTTTCCCGATATTTTATAATGCTATTAAACAACCAAAAGTTAGCTGTAAATAAATGATAGATAGCATTAAGTAGTGGTAAACCTTTGTACATATATTTTGATGTAATAAATGATTTTTCTATCTAGCTTTTTCAAAATAGGTCCAGAATAGTTATATTAAGTCTATTTCCATAAACTATTTAAATTGATTATTTCATTCATCTCATCATTCATTTCATTATAAACCCTCCCAGGAACACTCAAGTTGATTGTATAAATAACTATAGTACATAATATATATAATTAAGTATATTTAATGCAATTAATATACTAATTATAAAAATTATTAATTTCATTTTATTGCATAGAAGTTTTTTTAGCTTTAGAATAATATTCCAGGTTCTAAAATTCTAAAAGATTGTTAAAATTATGGAAGCATTCATTCTATATTCTTTTTTTTATTTCATATGCTTACTGTTTTGTTTTTAATAACGTGCACGGAAATAATACAACTGTACCTATCTTTTTAAAATAGGTTTAGAATAATAAAATTATGTCTTACTGTTTGTAATAACTATTTCAATTTAATCTCATATAACCGTTATAAAAATGATGTAATGATAAAGACCTTTCAAGAACAATCCCAATAAGTAGATTGTATGAATAATTATAGTACATAATATTAATAGACAAATGTATTTATTACACGTAATGTACCTACTATGGTATTAAAATTTATGCCTTTCATTTATTTTTTTTTAGAAATTTATCTTTTATATTTTTTTTATAAAAAATATTATTTTATTTAAAATATTAATATTTGATTATATCTTTGTTGTTTGTAAAAAGTTATTTTACAATTTTAATTTCTTCCTTTATATTAAAAGTGGGTTTGATATAATTATGTATAAATAAAATCTTTAGAATAGTTTAAATAAAATATGACTATTTTTAATGATCTAATTCAATGTAACTCATTTTAATATAACTATCGCTAGTACGTGTATTTGATCTCAATTTCCAATTAATGTGTAGTGACGCATGACATTTTAAGATTAAATAAATATACAGAAAATCTTGAAAAGCGTTTATTTGTTATTTAATATCGACTAGAAACTTTACAGCGCTGTTTATTTATTGCTCGCTTATTACGTATAACAATTAAAAAATCTCATATAAAATTATTTAACAATTTGGACATTTTGAAGTCCAACATAAGTACATTAACACATTTAGGTCACATTTATTACAATCACTAAAATTAGCACCAAGTTCTATTATTATCTACATACATTTGTGTAAAAAAAATCTCCAAACGTTACTAGATTAGATATATAATATGGCACCATTCAGTATAACATTTACAACTACATTTTTAACTGGCGCTTTTATAAATATATACTACATAATATTTGTAAAAAATATAATTTATGATTCAGTTAGGAATATAACAATTCTAAGAATCTATATTAAAAATGAATACATAATGCAGCTAAAATTTTGAACATAATAGGGCATATGGATCACAATAAGTGTACATACAATAAATTAACACAAAATGTATTTTTTTAACAATTATAACATCATTTGAAAATAGATAAATTAAGTAATAAATCTAAATTTGAATATTCATTAACTGCCATTCATACAATAAACAAATATAGATCTAATAGTGTTAATACAAAAAAAAGCAGTGAAGCAGTTCGACTTACGAACTGATGGTAGCTGAATTCGTTTCGACCTGTACCAATTAAATGTCGTTTCAGTTTTTTAAGTACAAAAAATTCGTGCCCGATGTATAACGACGGGTCAAATATATTACATACCCCTGTCACATATACAATCTTATAAGTTAGGTAAAAAGCTTATTTGTTAATACAAAGGACTGTCTATTTCTTAAACTAAAACACAGAGAAGATATTGCATGGAGCATAATACTTTTAAAGACATTAAATGCGACATTTTAAAGCGACTAAAGACCGGTTAAGCTAAAGTTATGCGTTTTAAGAGCATGCACCAAATTGTTGTCTGATAAGAAATGTTTGAATGCTTCAAACTTCTTGAAACATATTGTCACACAACACGATTTATTACTTTTACTACCACAGCAACTATCACTGGACGCTCCGGAAGACTGTGGTCCTTTACAACAACCCGCACTATCTCCACTTTGGCACGTACAAAGCAAATTGTCAATATTCACAGTCGGTGTATTTTCATCGCATTCGTGTAACGTATAAACACCTAGTTCCTCTAAATTTGAATTATTATGTCGCCTATGGTAATGTAAAAATGTATTGTTATTTGTATCGGTCGCTTTGCCGCAACCAACCGCGCATTTCATTTCCGCGTGGTTACATTTGCAATCTGTGCACGAACACGTGTCGTCCGGACAATTAGATTTGACGGCTTTGTTTGAATGTTTTTGATCACAATTATTTCTACATTCTCCATTCGAAGGGTCACAATCACAATTAGTACACGAACAGATACCAGCATCCGCTGCCAATTGTTCTAAAGGGTTTTTCTTAGCAAATTTCTTGCCAAATATATTTTCAGTCCTCACAACATACATATCAGAAGGTGGTTCATTGTCAAATAGCAAAGTATCTTCTAAAGCCAAATCAGTATTAAAGAGAACTGAATTAGCCGGATTGATTTCTATTTGATGCTGCACTTTCGATGGTGATGGAGTATTTAAGAATCTATCATCGGATGATTCCGGTTCTTCGAGAAAAACATCAATGCCTGTGTCAAGTTTTGTTGGGATGTTAAGACCTAGATTTGAAACTAATTCACTGTCGTTGAATATTTTATCACTGACATCGATAATGGTAGGACTATCAAGATCAAATGGGTTTTGAGATATAATGTTTGCTGTGGGCGCAATTTCTGAAGTTAGGTCTATGTAGCTTTGCATATGTGTTGGGACAAATGTAGCAAGAGTGAAAATGCTTTCGGGCGTTTTCTCCATTATGCTAACAGGACTATCTTGTATTGAAGCAGCCAATGCACTAACATCTACCCAAGGAGATTGCACTTCAATTTCGTTGGCTAACGCTAATTCAATCGCAATCGATTTTACTTCTGCTTTTAGATTTTCATTAGATTGCCCTGTCATTGCATCAACAGGTTGTAAATTATTCACGTCAACCCAAGAGTTTTCATTAGATTTTTAGTTAGATCAGGCAAATCTAAAGCATTCAAATCGTAGTCTACTGTTAAATTATTATCGGCATCGTTAAACTTGTCGAGGTTAGTTGCGTTATCGAAAAGCAATTCTGTTATGTCAACGTTATTGTTTGGTAGCGGGTTTACAATAGATATGTCGTTCAGGCTGTCGGTGGAGTTTGACTCTGTTGTGATTCTCCCAAAAGATTCTAAAAGACCCTCCCAGTTCATACTATCGGTTGTCTCTTTGGAAGAATTGTTCTCGGTGACTTCTACAGCCGGAGTTTCGACTTCGATCTGAAGAATAAACTCGTGTAAGATGTTTAGAAAACTATCATGTTACGTCATATTCCTAACATATGTCAATGAACCACTCTTGAATTATAGATGAGACTTATATTAATAGGGGTCAAAAATCATACATTTGTATAGCTGAATTCAAACTAAATACAGTGAATAGTTCTCTAGTTTATTATGTTATGATTATAAAGGACTTAATAAAACAACATTGTCATATGAATGTGAATATTTTTCGTTTATACTGTGTTCCTTAGGTTTTTTTAATTTAAACAAGAATATTTTTTTAATTTTTTTGAAGTCATTGTTGAATTGTCTTTATATGTACATTTATTTCAGAACGTATAGTATAACTAGAATTATGGCAAAGGTTAAAGCTCTACTGTTCATCATTGTTTAATATGTATTCGCTTTTACTCACATTTCATATAATCATAGAAGCCTGAAATTACACTTGACACCTGAGTGTTTTTAATTTTTGAATATATTATTTATCCCGGTTTTTTTAATATACCTGTAGTGGCCTATGTTCTTTCGTTTGATTTTGTACATTTTAAAGTGGAACATGTTTGTCCGTTTACAATCAATACGTACTTGAGGCTTAGAGTGCGGTCGCAACGATATCAGCGTAGGGAAGTTTCGGCTACAACCAGTGGTCGCTTGAGATCGTGATGTTGAATGGGTTCGTCCGTGTGCCTTCAAGTGGTGTGACGCGATGAACGACTTCCCACATCCATCTGACCTACATCTGCCGATGGAAAAGTTGTTAATCGTTGAAGGTAAAAAAATAACAGGCTATATATGGTCCCCGCGAATAATTCGGTAATATGCAATAATTTTTTTTTGCATCTAGTGGCCATTAACAGATTTTTTGCGTTTTCAAAAAGTCATTTCACTTTAAAATCACTTTTAAAATAAGATTTCATTATCCATTGTGGATAGTCTTTCCCTTGTTTACATAAAACTACCAAACTGATACTATCAGCTATAGAAAACAAAGGGAACGAAACTTGCCGAAAGAGGCCGAACCACGACTCGGTCGGTTGCTGTTTCACGGATAATCTAGGGGACATTCAAAAGCTAAACTAACTTTGAGTGCTACTTCGGAAAGCGTAAATGTAAAGAGAATACAGGGGCATAGTTCGCCTTGCAACCCTAGTTGGCGGATTTGGCAACGCTCAGAATTTTTTCTAAGCCACGCAAGATATCTCACGTTGTGCAAATAATACTAACTTGTAAGGCCTCTCCTTTGTGTGGGTACGAATGTGTTTCTTGAGGTCGCTAAGAGTTGTGAAGTATTTCGTGCATCCGTCTTTTTCGCAGTTGAATGTATCGCCGCTGTGTAGTCTTTGGTGTGCTTTAAGCCTGAAATATGAAATGAAGTAGCAAAAATCGTAACTAATATGTCGAAACATTTTAACGAGATAGTGAGAATATATACCACCTAACAAATGAGGATGCCGAAGACCGGGCAAAGTGGAGGAGACTAAGTATGAAAGCGGACCCTGGCTGTAGGCCGGGAAAACGCTAGGCAGAAGAAGAAGAAGAAGTGAGAATATATAATTCTTGTACGCATAAAAGGCATTAAATATTATTTCTTATAACTGTACTTTACAGTAAAGGCTTATAATTAATAGCGATAACTTTTATATTAATTAAAATAATTATTTCAATTACAGTGCCCGTGAGCCGTGGTAGCTCAGTGTCCGGGCGGTTGGCTCAAGTTGCATAGTACGCTAGCAACCCGAGTTCGATCCCCGGTGCCGGCACCAATAAATTTGTTGTTGCAATTTTATGTGCTGATTAACCACACGCTCGGCGGTGAAGGAAAACATCGTGAGGAAA
The DNA here is from genome assembly GCA_029286785.1 of Meandrusa payeni. Taxonomy (NCBI): domain Eukaryota; kingdom Metazoa; phylum Arthropoda; class Insecta; order Lepidoptera; family Papilionidae; genus Meandrusa; species Meandrusa payeni. The sequence goes on from JAGSMX010000004.1 coordinate 3,276,375, forward strand.
CCTACATGTCTTAGAAAATTTTTCTACGACATGTGAAGTCTGCCAATCCGCATTAGGGCCGCGTGGCGGACTATGCCCTTATACTCTCTTTACAGAGAAGGCCTCTGCCCAGCAGTGGGATATATATATTATTTATATAAAGGCTGTAATTTAACTTTAACAGTGCCCGTAGTATTCAAATTCCCATATTGATTTTTCATATATTATTTTCTTTACTAGCTTAAGTTACGTTATTCTAATTAGCGTAGCACAAATAAAAAATAGGCACTTTAAATTGTAATTAACAATCGAAATGATGGCAACACAGGCTCGAACTGAAGTTTACATACAATGATGAATGTCTATTCATGTCAAAAATAAATGAACCTATTATTTCGAAAGATTAAAAAAGAAATATATACTGACACTTAAATCAAGCGACATCAAACGTCATTGTTTAGTTTGACGCAGTCATAAATTGTCATGTACAGACGGACCGTTTTGTAAATATCAATCAACATGTCATGATGTCACAAAGTTTTGCGACATTTGCCAAAAAAGAAACTTTAGAAAGACTTTTAGAATTTCAGCTTCAGGTTATTCTGTTTATCATTTCAGTCAGAATTTAATACAGGACTATAAAATTAAAAGCGCGTTAGGTGTTTAAACTTGAGAACATATAAAGACAGTACTATGTAGTAGATACAAGAGGTGTGTTTCAGAACTCTTGCATAAAATCCGTAATAGCTCTCCATCTCTTTCAAAAGCCTTTTTTGAATATAAAAATATATTTCGTAGTGATTGAATCTATATTACTTAGACGTAACTCAGTTTTGGTATTAAATAGAATTCCCAGCTGTATCTATATATATAAAAGAGAATGTGTGTGTGTTTGATCCGTATAGGCTCCGAAACGGCTGGACCGATTTCAATGAAACTTTCAGGGAATCTTCAAACCCGAGGAGTAATCGTATAAAGTTTGGTGACAATCGGAGCACTTCTCTTTTTGAACTGTCAAATACAGCTTTTATTTACTATAATAATATTCTATTGTTTTATAACCCAAATTTGTATTGACACATGCGTTGTGTATATTTATGTCATTATGAACCATATTGAAGTAAACATATTGGATTATATTAAAGTATTAAAAATATATACGGTGGATTAAAAATAAAAAAAATATGTTTTTGTAATTGATTAATTTACAACGTTTGAATAAAGCAAAATCTAGCCCGGCGAAGCGGGCTGGTTACGCTAGTATTTTTTAAACAGCCCTGTAGTTCTGGGCTCTCAAGAATAAGACTACGGTATCCCCTGCCTGTCGTATAAGGCGACTAAGAGGGGCCTCGGGTTCACTGGGCGACAAGGGGCCTTTGTGGACTAGAGATCCCGGAGCCCCAAGTCATGCACTGAGGAAAGGGCCACCGGGGAGGTTTTAGTGGGTAAAAACCCCACATAACCGCCGCCTTCCCCAGAAGGCGGGGTATCTTTTTGAAGATTTCCTCCCCGTTAACGTATTTTATAAAACGGTTTATAAAAGTTAAAAATATACATTTTATATGTTTAGTGCTCCTTTGTTAGGAAAGTTATCGTGAGGAAACCTGCATATCTTAGAAAATTTTCCAACATATGTAAAGCACGTCATACCGAAGCAGGTAGAAGCGGGGGAGTATATCACCCGCTTACGGAGGTCGTGGAGGAAGGCGCGTCCTATGTTCCGGCGCACCTTGCCTGGAGGGCAGTGAGGGGAGCCTCGTCCTCCCTCGGGATGGTGATGCCGTAAGGCAGGCATCCAGGTCGCAAGCGGGGTCGTGCGTGTGGTATGCCCTTATACTCTCCATACAGAGAAGACTTATGCATAACAGTGGGACATGTAAATATAGGTTATAATTTTTTTTTCTACTCTCTCAAGCCATGAGTTTAGCAAACTTCTAACTAATAATTGGCCGTCAATACCCCAATGTACGGTCTGCGAAACTTGACGTCATAGATTCAATCACACACCATTCGATTATTGACCGGAACCATCTCCTCAAATAAAGCTTGAGCTTATTTGGAATGGTTGACAAGACCTAGTGACGTTACGTTATGAAACGGGTCTATTATATTTATATCAATTATCATTCAACACAAGATTGGCGTGCCAGTGGTACGCAAACTGTAAACAAAAATGTCAGCAATGAACTAAAAAAATGTTAACGTTCATTTTGTATACAACTGGTTTAGCAGTAATATACGAAACGTAACTCTCTTCTATCTTCACTAACTTATATCTCCCTCTCAATTTCCGTTCACCTCGCCCGATCACACTTTTCGTTACACACCACCACTCTCCACTTACTCCCCAAGGCCAAGTAAAACTTCTTTACGCACGCTTATGTTATTGTATTACTTCAAAAAGAAACAGTTGTTTCCCGACACAACAATTCTAAATCAGACATTTCTTTTTTTATATTACTAAATATAAAATGACATAATAATGCATTATCGTGTATAAACCAACTATAAATACCTTAATACCAACAAAGTAAGCCCGGACAACAATTCGCGGCATCGTAGGCACATACTATATGCGATATATGATTTGGCAGTTCTCCAAACTCGCCATAAATCACCGGGCAAACTCGAGACACGCGATACTTGTTTGAAATTCACTGATTTATCCGACAGCAACGGCGCGTACCGATCCATTTGAAAATTTGCTCCACAAATGAATAGTTAGCAATTACAAGAATAAACTTCGTGTTGTATTAATAGTTTCTTGTTACTAATTTATTGTATAATCTGTACTTAGAAGACATTTTTTAGACCAACTTCAAATAAATACTTATTTATTTAATGTTTTTGCACCATTATTGATCCGTTCCGATTTGACCGATCGCCATGAGATGCTTTTGAATTTTTTTGTTTGAAAGAATTTCGTTTTAATTAGGTCCCACATTAATTTTGTTGCCATAGGTCCTTAAATATATTAACAAACTCTTAAAAATCGTATTAAAAAAATTGTTGATAGCCATCTTGGTAGTTATATGGGGCAAAGCCAATCTTGTGTAGTTCAACTCCACCAAAACGATCATGTTTATTCACCGCCAAAAGGAGCCAGTCCACATTAACTCCGACTTTTCAGAATGTAGTGCAGGTTTTTTTTAAGTTATGTGACTTTGCACTTACATGGTAGTGGTGATTACAAAGTGCCATTTTATCATAATGAAATAATTAAAGTAAAATGTTACCACATATAAAATATTTAATTATAAATATTTTTATAACAAACCTGTAAAGAGTATTAAAGGCTTTGTTACAGTTTCCAATAGCACAGACAAATGGTTTCGATTTTGTGTGAGCTCGAACATGTATCTTCAGACTGTACGAAGTAAGGAAGGCTTTGTTACAGGACTGGTCTGGACATACAAAACGATAATCGCCTGGAATGAAAAATAAAGTGATTATAACTGCTGAATAGGCCTTATATTATAATCTATTAGTAGAATGAAATATTACTTATTGAAAATACAGCCACCATCTTGATGGTGACATTCCACAATTACAGAATTTATTCTTCCACCCACCATCAACTTTTGGAATCAGTCTTCACCAGGGGTGTTTCTGAACAACTTGAAGACTTTCAAGAACCATGCCTAATACTTTTCAAAGGCCGGTAATACACCTGCAGGTCCTCTGGTGTTGTGGAAGCCATTACGAAATTAATAAGATTTACCAGTTGTTGTTAAACATACAAATTTTAATATATAAACAAGAGCTGTAATTAACACATTTGGCAAACCACATCACAGAATTAAATGCATTGTGCCTTGTCAACATTGTGATGGGAATTAATGATCTTGGAACAGGCCACTAACAACTAGATGAAATTATGGGTATGTCTCTATCAAACACATTTTTATGCTTGTTAATATTTTGTCGTTCCTAACAGCAGAAAAGTGCAGCCGCCATTCCAGATGGCTCCTTGAAAATCCATTCAAAAAATTACTACCGGTTATGTTACATGTAATAATACTTTTATAATATATTTAACCCTTTTATCTTAATCTTGGCTTGATCAATTTAATACAATGCATTTTACATATTCTATTATACTTTTGCATTAAGTACCTTTAATGAGATGGCCGGCACAATTTTTTTGTCCTCTCTACTTAAAGGCAGTTCACCTGGAACTCCTTTGTGCTGCAGGTAATGATAATGGCAGTGATCACTTGACAACTGGGGACCCGCTTGCTTGTTTGCCCCGATCTTTTTTCATGAAAAAAAGATTTTCTTCCTATCATCGCTCAAAGTTGAAACCATATTAAATATAATTAGTCACAGAAACAAAAAAAAATTGATATACTGGACCCTCAAATCGTTCATAAATAAACTAACTTCTTGGAAACAATCATTAACCAACCAAGTAAGACTTCAAGCAAACTGAAACTCAGTAACTTATTAAATTGTTGCCAATCTATATTTAATTATAATCTCTCAGAATGTTTATTCTTTTTAATGGTCAAAGATTATTATTGTCTATACAATAAGTAAAACCTTTTTTGAGTTTGTTCCTAAATTGTGAGGTATTAAATGGAGTAAGACTGTATTTTAGCCTTGATACATGTTATAAGAAAAATGATAACTTTGTATATTTCACTATAGTAGTGTATACCTTTATGTGTTTTCATATGTGTCCGTAGATTGCCAACTGTACTGTAAGTTCTTTCACACCCATCATATTCACATTTATATCTTGCCCCATTGTCCTCCACTTTTCTCTTGATCTTAACAATATTAGCATTATGTAATTCAATATTTTGTTTATCCAATATTGGTTCATTGTGTCTGCAAAAATATTAAAATCCCCTAGTAATCAATATAATATAAATAAAACAAAATCTGACTGACAAGTCTTTAAAAAAATGAAAAAAGGATATCTGTAATCTCTGCCTACCCCTCTGGGTAAACAATGTGAGTGCTTTATGAATTTATTTTCAAAACGACAATTGTTTAATTCATGACAATGCAAAATATGGATGAAAATTTGGTAAGTCAAACATCCAAAAAAAACATGTTTTCAATATATTGTAAAAAATTAAGTATGGTAATTTTTAGAAATGTAATTAATTAATAAAATTTAATAATAATACAAAAAAGAAGTACTAACCAAGACAAAATATAGCAGTCACCCTAAAGATTTCTTAAATGGTGATTAAATATCACATTCATGAATGTATAGTTACATATGAAACTAAATAATATGAATCTCAAAGATTTATAAATTAATTGGTTATTGAAACCTAAAAAAATACTAACAATTTGTTAATTAGGTAAGTATATAGAAGTGAAATTGTAAAATATTTATTCAGCATTAAATGGCTGTATATTTTATCATATCATATCATAAGTTTTTAAAGAAAGAAATTAAATTGAAATATCAGTTACCTCTTCATCATTAAATCAAAAATATAACCGTACCCCAGTCATTATAAAACACAAAATTAGGATATTCACATCACATCGTGATGGTAATGTACGAAAATAGAATGCCCAAAAATGAAACTTCAAGAAAAAGACACCATATATTCAATTCTATGGGTGGGAGAGAGATGCAAAAATATTGACAAACAGCTGATTTTTGGATAGAAAATAGTGTAAAAACAAATATAGTACATTAAAAAGTTCATACGTATCATAAACAAACCAATTTATAAATTTATGGTGCAAATTTAACTTACGACAACAGTCTTGATGTATTTTGTGAATCTGCGACTGAAACGTTATTATCTAAATTTGCAACGCTTTCGGCTTCTGTTTTAATGCTTTCATGCACGTGGAAATCACTTAAACTATTGTCAAATGACTGGAAGTCTTTGTTTAAATTAATGCTTAAACTAAAATCTTCCGCTAAAATATTATTATTTTGTACGAGGTTATCTGAGGAACCACTGTCACCAAGCCATGCGGCCATGTTTGTTTCGATTATGCTACATGACGTATGCTGCGTCCGTCACGCCACTGTTAAATCGAATCAGTAAATGTTAAAACCGATTTCAGTGTATGAAGTGTTATGATGCCATTGTAATAGATGTCGCTAATATAAAAATTCAACTAGAGAGAGCGACCGGTGCGGAAGTAGGCGTCCATACGGAGGACTCCCGGCCGAACTCCCGTTATAATGAACACCACTTGTTGTCTGCGCGGGCAGTGCGCCGACCGCACGCCCTTCCAATAGCGCGAATGTGTAATCTTCACACGAGAACAAAATTTCGCATTTAAAAGTGTTCCACATAATTATTTAGTATTCATCACAATAAAGTGCAATAACAGACAGTTAATTTTATCATAATGTGCTCAAAAAGTATAATTTGCTATCTTTATTTGGTAAGTATTTATTTAAATACTTTTCAATGTTTTGTTTATTTAAAAAATACAGTGACAAAAGTGACTATGAACCTCAACATTTTTGTTCTGTTTTCGTAATTTTTTAGGGATATATTCCTATTATTTTAAAAATCTTATATCTATTATTGGTAATAATATTTATATCGATCTTTTATGCAAATATTGATTATAAAGCGAACATTTCTTTAAAATATGGAAGAAAGTTGACATACTTAAAATTTTATCACATTAATCGTTTGTCGATAAAGTTTTGACAACTAAGTGTTCGAATAACGAAAAAATATTTATTTAAAACCTTTGTTCATTATTATCAATTTCGATATACAGCATTTTGTGTAGCTAAGATCTCTCTAAAGCTGCATGGTTGACTGACTCATTGGCTATGCATTCAGAGCACATCGTTCAGGGAGATAGTAGAAATATATGAAACTGTGGGTGAATTTATCATCGCTTTACTGTTACGTACCAAGCGGTCTTCACTGTCTAAACGCATTAACGTGTCATTAGTAGAAGGTTGCTGACCGGCATGACGTTCCGTATTCTTCAAACCACTTAGAACATAACGACGGTAATGGAAATTGCAAAGTTACAAGAGAACTACTTAAACGGTCTACCTACTAATTAAGGCTACGCTAATAGAAATAATGCCAAAGCTATTTAATGATTAGAACGATGATAGTAAAGCAAGGACTTACGACTTGATGATGATTAGAATCTCATCCGTAATGTAACCAATAACTATAAGTATATCGTATTATTATACAATGAAAGACTTCATCTATTATTTAAAGGGCGTTATTAATAAACATAACTAAATTGCGCATTCCAATAAGCAGTGTTGTGTTAAAACACGGAATTACAGCAAATAGCTGTGAATAATTCTAAATATTTCAATGCTCTTAAAAATCCAATGTTAAAATTCCACAATGCATAAGATGTTTTATTTTTTAATTCATTATTTTTCACCAAGTACTAAGTGATTTATTTAAAAGCTATATTCTCATACTATTATAATATAACATAAATATATTACAGTCTATGTTGAAAGAATGACATAGAGTAGGGATTGGCGCCAAAGAATTTTAAACTGTTACGAACAAATAATTATGTTGATGACATTTTTTTTTTTTTTGACATTGACGATCTAAGATTGGTTAAGTACCCTTTACGAGATAACGATCATAAATTTAAAAAAAGAAAATTAATAGAGAGTATTAAGTAAACTTTTAATTTGCTGTATTAAATATAATATTACACTTTACTGTTATAAGTAGCTTACTAAATAAATTGTCCAAATAATGTATAGAAGTTAATTATTTATATAACTATGATAATTGGGGAAAAGAGCATCTACGCGTAGTAGATTTAATGTTTTTATTTATAACATGTTCTACTTAAATAGTGAAACTAGCTAAATTGAGTAATCCAGACTTTCGCTGATAAACCTAACGCACGTAGACTTTACGTTTTATTGTAAGCGCTACATGGAATTCGAGTATCAAGATGTCATTTGAAACGTGCCTCCCATACAATGGACCGAAGAGTCCGCGAGGCACTTTCGCTTGCACTTTATGCGGTTTTCACTTTTTTACCAATTCCACTAATCCGCCGAAACTAAATCACTAATCCAGTTACTTTATTGCATCAATAATTATTATCGGACGAGGCGTGAAGAAGTGAAATTAGAAAATTCTTTTGTCACCCAAAAATATATTATAGCGCTACAACGAATAAAAACATTATTACATTTGAATTTGGAACTTGTTTTTTTCTGTATCGCGCCAATCTCTTTTAAAAATTCTTGTGATATTAAAATGCACGTATTTTAATATAGATCATGACAGCTGGTCAAGCTCAGGGGTAGGCAGAACGGCTGTAAGTAGCAAGAAATTACGCGTTTATTTTATGAGATGACCCCATTTGGGGTCCTCTAAACCTGTTGCCTAAAATTAATACAACAACGTAGGTCCTTTTGTGAAGAAAGTTTTCTTCTTTCTTCTTCGGATGTTCTTAAGGATGTTTCTTTGCTCTTCCTTACGCTACTATCGAGCCGTTAGCTTTTGCGGCTAAGGACATGACGAGCTCACAGTATTCAAGGAATTCTTCTCTGATATCGTCAGAGGCAACTATGCTGACTACGTTGTCCTCGGTGATGGCGTTGTATTTCGAATCTTGGGCAGTGTACGATGATATGCGGCACAGTTTCCTTGCACAGAATGGATCCGCAGTTAACTTATATTTATGCAGGTACGATTTGTTGCCTTCGTGCCCTGTCAGGAATTGTGAGCTAAGGTTGCAGTGCTTGAAGTCCTTGAATACGTGGTGGGCCTCGCGAACGTCGGCCACAAACATCTTAGCCGTTTTGCCTGCTGGAGACCTAGTGTAGCGGTCCTGCCAGGAAATTAGTGTTTCGCCGCGGATGGACCATATGATGTAGGAGAGTTGGAATTTGTCGTAGGACGGCGGCCTTCTGCTACAGAGAGCTGCTAGTTTAGCGAGTTTGTCTGCTCTTATGTATGTCGTACTTATTAGAAGTGGAATGCACCCAAAAAGATGGTGTAAACGAAATTTTGAGTCTATTCTCGCAATGATTGATAATGAATTTCAGGCGACAGAATAGAATTTTAGGCAGAATTAAAATTTATAGGTAAAAAAATAAATAAAAGCACTCGTCCCCTGACTCGGTGAAGACAGAGATTACACATTTCTCTCGCCTCGTCCATATACCTACACATTCGTAAGCATGCTCTTCGGTTTTTAGCACCCTTGAGTTTGTAACCAATCCGTCACAGTGTGTGTATGTCTGGCGCCAGCGCTGTTCCCATATGTGACCGATTTGGGGACCTTCAAGAAACGAGCTTACTCTTTTGTCAGAAACCAGCAACGCACCTGCAGCTCTTCTGAGTGTTACGGATGTTCATGGGGTTCTGTGATTAAGATCAGGTGAGCCGTAAGGTCGTTTGCCCCTTTTGTTATTAAAAATAAAACAATGAATTAGCATTTAGTGTGCAATTATCAATTCAAATTCCCAAGTTATACTTATTAAATTATTTTTCCGTCTGACCTTAATTTATTTTAAACATAACGCAAAAGTCACGTTATATATAACGGAACAATTTGCAACACAAAATTACTGTATGTACCAAGTATTAAGAACGTACGCTACAATATTACTGTATATATGTCAACAAATATAAACAATAAGCTCTCATGTCCTTTTAACCACGTGGGGTAGACAGACACAGCTTTCGCTGTCCGCTTTTCGCCAAGCTTGACTTGAATGTGACAGGTGGTGAGCCACGTATCGGGCGCACAGTTTTAGCAAGAGATTTTTTGTAAATAAAAAATCCGAAAACTACTATTTAATAGTACACTCCAACGACGATTCGAGCTTTTAGGCCATCAGGACCTAAAACAAATATTTGTCGATTGACACGTTTTACCTGAAAAATTTAGATGCACGTACATATACCAGAAATAATATTCTAATGGTCCATATTGTTACCCACTTAATACTATATCCGTAACGCAAATTAACGTTATACGTCCGAGTTTGTTTAACTAATTGTCTCAAAATGACCGTTCAGTGACATGTCAGTCATCGATTTTTGCGCTTTTAGTAATCTACTAGCTCAGTTGTTGATGTCGTGCTGGAGAAGAATGTTTCCTTGGACAGCTCACCGCACAAATGTGTCAATTCTCTAAGAAGTGGGAGTTATCGTTAGGCTGTCAACAATCTGTCTCCGCAGGTTTTCGAATACTTCGGTCACATAGTCAGGAAGACAAACGCTGGAAACACTCCTAGACATAGGGAAAGTACAGAAAAGGCGGTGGACAGACTAAATCCGAGATGACACCGACTCTAAAGCCCACGAGATATTACACACTGCCGTAGGCCACAACAGATGGTTCTCACCACAGATTCGTAGAGGTTACGACCATGAGGAATACGACAAAAGTTCAGTTCAGTTGTTCCACTTTGTTTTTCCAATGGCAATACCTCTGACACTTCAATATTATAACAATTGTAGCTATTTAATAATATCGTATTTAATGACGTCTTCAAATATATCGATATATTTCAATCAAAAATCAAAAAATTCAAATGAAAATTTCATATCAAAAAAATAAAGTAGTAGATTACGGTTTTTGGCACAATGACAATTGTATCGTTATTGGTTGTTTTCATAGTGAAATTTCATTGGCAAATAGCCGACTTGGGGACCGGAACATGTTCAATGTCAGTTCAATGACATATTACACATTTGACCCAGAAATCGGACTCTGCCACTTTCTTTCCTGTGGGTCTTTACGATTCGCCGCGCATCACTAAATTATACTAACAAGAAAATTAACGACTAACAAAAACCGAAATAGAATTAATCAGAACTTAAATATTTCGGTGTACCTTTACTCCTAATACACTTCCAGCAAGGAATAGTGTTTGCAACGAAAGTACAGCAAATAATTTTATCCGGCAATTACGAACCTGTCAAGTTTTGGTATAAGAGCTGCAAAAAATGCGGCAACCTCCCAAAAACCGTTGCCGGGCTTTAAGGGCGTTCAGCCTAAACCTTTAAGTCTTAATAAGATCCCCTGGACTTCGGACGTTACCTGACACGACAGCATTTTGAACAGAGGACACCCGAAAAGGCTGAACCACAGCTCAATCAGTCGCTACCGTCGGATTACTATCGAATTTGTTACCGTCCTCTTCAACACCTTAATTTTTTTTATGAAAATAACTTTCTAAAAAGGCTTTATTGAATAAAATAATCTTTGACTTGAGCTGCATAGAAAGAAATTGATAAGCCATTAGAAAAGAAAAGAAAGAAATAATCGTTGTAGTCACGTTTTTCACAACAACGACTCGTTCATTACTCCTTAACTATACCGCTATGAAACAAGATAATCGTGAAACTACAGCAATGGATGCGTTTGACTTCAAACAAGAAAGGACAGGTTCTGTTTGCAGTCCGCTTGCGGGAACGGTGTCATTCGGCCACGGCACACATACCGTAACAGCCGCTCACGTACCTCCAGCGAATTCGTGCGACAGCCAATCATTTTAACTATACAAGTATACCCCATGACGCTCCTACAGAATTTCAATGAACGGCTGCAAAGTTAAATGCATACTATATATACGTACATACACGGTAACTAAATATGAACTGTTTCAAAATTTCAAGGAATTTTTGATGAAAGCAGTAAGAAAATAAAATAAAAATAAATCTATACAAAAAAAAATGAAATTGGAGTGCGTGTTTGTAATATTAAAATAACCGATTTTTACTAATGCATATGAATGTATATACGTCACTTATACCAAAATAACATATTTTACAATTTTTATCTGACTGTCTTTATGTTCCGGCTAATCTCTGGAAGGGCTGGACCTATTTCAACGGGACATTCACTAGCAGATATCTGGTACAATAGGAGTAACTTAGACAACTTTTCTTTTACAAAAAAATTATGTAAATAGTTTTTTAATCGCCAGTAACACTGCCGGGATAAGCTAGTTTCTATATCCAATCCAGCCCTGTAGTTCTGGGCTCTCAAGAATAAGACTACGGTATCCCTTGTCTGTCGTAGAAGGCGACTAAAAGGGGCCTTGGGTTCACTGGGCGACAAGGGTGGGGGCCTTTGTCATCCGCTAAGGTGGACCCGGGAAGTAGGCGACATCGGCTGGCCCGTGTAGCCTTGCACTGCGAGGGCACAGGGGGGGAGGGAGTAACCTTCCCCCCCGGAACGTGCTCTCCTTGAGCACAGTGCAGAGGGGCTCCGGTGCGTTCCACTGGAGATCCCGGAGGCCCTCGTCATGCACCGAGGAAAGGGCCATCGGGGAGGTTTTAGTGGGTAAAAACCCCACATAATTATCTCATAATTTAATAATCTCAAACATAATTTCACCTTATCAATATGATGTTCAATCAATCAATCAATATACAGCGCAGCATCCATACGTGATGGACGACACTTGTCATTAGATGTAAAATTAACGTATTTCGCAGATTTGTACACTATTGCAACATAATAGATAGATAGATAAATCCTTTATTGCACCAAAATACATGTACAGTGGCGAACTTAATGCTATTTAGCATTTTCTACCAGCTAAACTTTAGTGGTTAAGACCAGGCTAAGGGTAGTGCCACTAAAAATAGGGTTTAAAAAATATTATATAGATAAATAAATATACATTTACATATAAATACATAGATACTTCAATATAAATGTAATAGTATACATATACATGGAATAAATAAACGATGTTATTTGTACTAGTTACCAATCGCGTCACGTGTGTCAGAGACCTAGGAGTTGAGGTGGTCCAAGGACTTAATTTTCGTAAACATCTGTTGGCGGAAAGGTTTTAGAAACCATGATTTTGTGCCTAGACAATGCAAAGATTTTCAGAACGCATTGGTAGTAAAAGATAGATAAAAGATTAACGCTAAGACTAACGATTATTAATCTGAAATAAAATTTTGCTTTTTTCTCTCTATGTTTTTTTTATTTTTTTTTCTTGTATATAAATATTATAACTTACAACATCGCATTTTTCAACTGCAATGATGTTTTAATTTTGTCTAATAAATAAATAAAATAATTTAACAACTCAATTATTTGATTACGGTTTTTGGCACAATGACAATTAAATTGTAGCTGGTCGATTGTCGTAGTGAAAATAGCATACTTGAGGCGCTAAATTCATGAAAATAATACCGGACGTGTTCAGAATGCCTTTATGTTTATTTTGTACTCATTTGTCATTTACAAGAGAGGTTCCTGACTCAGCAACTAAAAAGATCGAATGGCAATTGACAATTGATGACTAATATTATACAGTAGAAAACGGAGGACATCAATTATAACTGCATCGTCTGATCACGAGTGTCGCAGAATTTTATTGGCCGTTATTTGTGTGCGCGGTCATTTTCAACAAGTACATACGAAGCATGACAGTTGTCTCGACTATTTTAGAGCCGTGAGCAAATATAAAAGGTCGGTTAAGAAAGTTTGAATATCTCGGAATATAAAGACGCTACCTAACTGAAATAAATTGTGCATGATAGACAGTTAAATATCCATAGAATAAAATATTTTATTAATTTATTTATTTTTCATTCAATTTAAACAAAAATAAAATTTAATGAAAAATACTGTATTATCCAAGTTTATGTAAGATATCCTTTTTCGTTTAAGTTTTGTGTTTAATGTTTTTTACTGATTTTATTTACTGTTTTTTACTTGATTATTAAATTAATATTTTAAAATGTTTTATATAAAATAATTATACAGTAGAAAACGGAGAACATCAATTATAACTGCATCGTCTGATCACGAGTGTCGCAGAATTTTATTGGCCGTTATTTGTGTGCGCGGTCATTTTCAACAAGTACATACGAAGCATGACAGTGGTCTCGACTATTATAGAGCCGTGAGCAAATATAAAAGGTCGGTTAAGAAAGTTTGAATATCTCGGAATTTAAAGACGCTAGCTAACTGAAATAAATTGTGCATGATAGACAATTAAATATCTATAGAATAAAATAAAATATTTTATTAACTTATTTATTTTTCATTAAATTTAGACAAAAATATAATTTAATGAAAAATACTGTATTATCCAAGTTTATGTAAGATATCCTTTTTCGTTTAAGTTTTGTGTTTAATGTTTTTTACTGATTTTATTTACTGTTTTTTACTTGATTATTAAATTAATATTTTAATTTTTTTATATAAAATAATTATACAAGTACCTTCACGAATTGTCAACAAAAATACCTACGAGTGTTCCTACTAATTGGGATAAATCCATTGGACACATAATTATTATGAGAGGTCGACATTGAGAAAGTACGAATGTACTTATTTGTATAATACCTTACCATTTGTTGATTAAGAGGAAAAAAGGGTTATTGCACTCGAAAGGTGTTTGTCTGGATTTCCTACAAAAACCCTAACAGGAAACCCTGGGGCTGAGAAAGTGATGATTAGATAACTGTTAAGTCCTCTCCAGCTCTATCATTATAATCAATGCAACCCGTTATCCACCGCAAAAACATTCTATTTACATACCTAACTAACCTCCTTACGTTGCAACATTGGAAGCGATTGACTTAAGTTAGACATAAACATTTGGTATACAATACAAACACTTATGCCCGTATACAAGTGTAGACTGTAGGCTTTATCAGGAAAAGTAAATATGAAATCAATAGACTGGTAGAGAATGGCTTCAGATATTAAGTCCGCCTTTTACGTCTTTATGCCAATAAATAACATTGTATTCGGTCAGTTTTAATTATTGCCTCTAACGTTTTAATTTCTTATTACTTTTTCAATTACTTAATTTCATTATTGTATTTTAAATTCATATACAATATTTATCTAAAGGACAATGTTTTTAATTTATTGAAATTTTATTTCAGGCTCTATTAACGACCTGTTTAGCAAGTGAATGCGGTCCCACGTTGAAATACGCGTGGGGGGATGCTCTACAGGCGTCTGACTGCCCCGGTCCTGATGGCTCACCATATCCAAGGTAATCTATAATAATCCTCCCGTGGCTTCAACGTGCATAGTATCCTAGTAACTTGAACCCCGGTGCCAGCACCAATAAATTTGTTGTTGCAATTTTATGTGCTGATTTACCATGCGCTCTTAGAAAAACCTACATGTCCTAGAAACATTTTCTAAGACATGTGAAGTCTGCCAATCCGCACTAAGGCCGCGTGGCCGACTATGGCCCAGCAGTGGGACATACATAAAGGCTGTAACTTTAACTACGGCCTGGAATATAAAATCTTGATACTCTTATCACTACAGCTGTTTAGTATGCTTAGATAGATTATCTGTGTTTTTTTCCCACATCCTGTACAACGTTGTAGAGGCCATTCATCGAGACAATGGTGATGATATAAAAATACATTGAGATATTATAATATTTAATTAGTAATGATCAATATATAAATATGTTAGAGCAATGACAGCCTAGCATTCGAGTTACGATTGGGTAGTATCCAGTTTGAGTCACATCCACAAACCGATCACAGAGTAGTGTGATTTGTGGGATTAGCTTGGATCTTGTTTAGTTATATCAAAAATATCTAAGTACTATTGATATTTACTATTGATATACTATTGATAGCATAGCGATTTTAATAATATTCGCACCAACAGGTCCAAAAACGCCGCATATAACAAATAATAATAAGTTTTATTCTTATAACCTTGACAGATGGCAACCCCAACAATTTTAATTATTTATGTAGTACATATTTCACTACTTAAATTATGATTTACAAAACTATGAAATTTAAAGCGCTCTGTCATGTTACACGATTTGAAGCGGAGTTTTTACTGTTTGTTTATTTCGTTAAATTCATTGTTGATATACCGTTAATGCTTTTGAACCCTCGAGACACGCGCTCCCGCGTTTCGTGGGAATATTCTCATAAAGCCGTCACCTGGATCGTGTCTGTAGCTCTTAATACTTACAACATAATTTCAAAATTACACTCATTGTCTGCAAGTAATTGCATAGCGGAATAAAGTGGATTTAATTTTGTGCCATCTCGTGGTAATTTTATCTTAGAAAAGCGTTGCGTTCTTGTGTAAATACCTGTAAAATGTACATATGCATACGAAGACTAACGCCCGTAACCCACAGGGGTAGACTGAGACTACGAACTTCCGTCTACTAATATCCTAGCACATCTGTTTAGCTTCATTCACTATTCATATTTTTCAAATTGCTATCTCTCTTTGTGTCTTCCTTGCTATTGGTCTTATAATCTCAGTAAATTGGATTGGAGTGTCCGCCAGTGAGTGCCGGATAATCTAAGGGACATTTAAAAACTTAACTAACTTTGAGTGCCACATCGGAAAGAACCTTTGGATGGACAGAAAATTGTTTCTGGAAGGTATTTAAGTGTGTATGTACATACACGTACATATTATTACTAACAACAAATTATTTCTCTCAATCTGGTTTCTTTTTTAACCCTAAAGCTACAAAAGCTTCCATGCAGTTTAAGTTGCTATATAACTTCGCAGATATTATCTAATCGTGTTTAAATTTTCGAGCTAAATGATTGTATTCGATATGCTAATAACCTTACAGTATGTTTATAAAACATACTGTATTACACTGTATTGTATTATCTGATATACTAGACTAATTATAGTATTGTCTACTCTCACCATTCCCGTAATTGTTAGAGAAGACATATTGATAGACGTTGACCGCTTCGACAATATAATCTAGAAACTACAAACATGTCTGTTATGTCCAGTATTTATATTATATTGTATGTTGCAAAGGATAAAAGCGAACAGCGATTTCTGTCTCTGCCTACCCAGTTGAAACTCTTCATAAAATATACGTTATTTGGCTTTGCTCCCTAATAAAAGTTTTTATCTTATTCTTGTCTTATTCCATTTTGCAATTATTATCTTCCTCTTCTCAATCGTTTTTGGGAAATCGATCATCTGCTTCCAGAGAATTCAATCCATGGCTTTTTGGAGAGCGTCGCTCCAGCTGGTCGGACCTCTAGATCTTTAGCCTTCCAGGCACTACCAATTTTTCTAGATTGTTGTCCTCTATTTGTGCAATGTGGCCGAAAAATCTCATTACACGGTGTAGACGTGCAGAGCAAAGACGTTGGGTGTTTTCTAACTTAGTTATAGTCTATATCCCGATATACAGTGAGTATAAGGGTATCCGCCACGCTGCCCTAGTGCGGATTGGAAGACTTTATATGTCTAAGTGATTTTTCTAACACATCTAAGTCTCCTTAATCATCACTTAAACAAATACATTAGTGCCGGCACTGGGGATCCAATTCGGGTTGTTAGCGTGCAATGTAACTTGAGGCAACCGCTCGGACACTGAGCTACCACGACACGGCATGTAGAAAGAATTAATGGAGAAAGAGAAGAAAAATAAGAGCGAAATTGGTAGGCGATGTCGTATTTGAACGTACGTCATAAGTACTAGAAGCCGTCGCACATGTCTTCGCAGATGTATGAACGTACAAGAACAGTAGTCTGCTACGTCCCTGAAAATGTGTAATCTCTGTCTACCTATTAGAGGTTCTCTAGGTCAACAGTATTAGTGTGTTTATTACTGCCGGCTTGGATTCGTAATTCAACTGTCTGACTATCCAGCAAATACGTAGTAATTAAGTTTTCTTGTATTTTACAGGCATCTGGTTAATAGGGCGCTAAAATCAGGACCGTGGAGTCAATCGAACAGGCAGGGACGCGGATTGAGGATCGTAGATCCTGCCGTCATGAGACGGGCCTTGCTAGAAGCCCACGCCGGCTACGGTGAAGGAGCAGTCAGAGTACAGAACGGGAATCGAACTGGTAAGTTAACATCCTGCTACCTATATTTTTTTATGAGATTAAGCTCGTACAGAACAGCACGTAAGAATTAAGTGCGGACTTCAATGAAACAGGAATCCCAAAACTAATAAACATTAATTTCGTAAATATCGAGAATAGAACTAATATATCGCGAAGTATCAGACAGACACTAATGCTCATTCGATTGCCAAAATAAAGGTATTAGATGTAAGAGAAAGTCTGCTCGTAATTTAAATCTAGGACAAAGAGCAAAAAACCAGTTGAAACAGAAATGGAAATAAATTTAAACATTGTAAAATTTCTGTCATATTGTTTTCTTCTTCGTCTTTTGAACAGTTTATGGCTGTAAAAAACCTTCCGTTTTTTAACTTTTCCTATAATTATATATCTATAATGTTTTTTTTTAATTTTAACCTTTTTATAATATCAATGTACATGTAATACATTTATATAATAAAGAAGTAAAATAGTATTCTTACTTGTGTAAGATGTGTTTTTTTTTTAAAGAAAGCTAGCAATATTTCTTTTATTTTTTTCAGAAATATTACAAACAATTTTGTTAAACATTCCAACTAAACTTAAGCTTGTGCTAGGACATGGTTCACGACAATAGTCGAATGGTAGATTCGAACCCACGACCTTACGATTCGCAGGCCGTACCCTAAACCATTAGGCTATTGACGCTTTAAATGTATGTAAAATGTGGTTATGGATAACTTAAACTATTTTATACCCCCTGTTGGGCATAGGCATTCCTCCTTTGCAAAAAAAGTATAATAGTCAGGTCTGCTAACCAGCTCTAGTGTGGATTGGCACACTTCACATGCCTTAGAAAATTTTCTATGACAATTTTAGGTCACTAGTTTTCCTTCACAGCCGTGCATGGAAATTAACATTTAAATTTTAACAAAGATGGCACGGCGTTTAGTAAGGGATACTACATGCGCCGATACTTTAGCGCTATCACATCTTCCAGAATCTTCTTTTGAGGCTGGAGCGGCCGCTGCAACTGCAGAAAACCTCAAGCGGCGCAAATATAGTAACCGCGATAGAGGTTTCATATTTGAGCCTTCTGGGGTAGAAACTTCGGGTCCGTCGGGTCCTAGTGCACACCACCTTTTTAATGTGATAGTTAAGAAGTTGGTCGACATCTGGTGACCAGAGGGCTGGCTTATACCTTGCACAGAGGCTAGGCATTGCCATACAACGTGCCAAACGACGTCGGTTTGGCACAGTTTTATTTTTTGTAATTTTTTTGTAAAATACCTATTATATTGTAAATATTTATTTTTTTAGTTAGTATAAATTTTTGAAATACTTAACAATAAATTGTTAGAAGGAATTTGTAAAGGACTATGAACTTGAAACTATCACAAATACTTTTCTTTTACGTTTAAATAAGTTTAAATGAATACTTTGTTCTATTTTTTCTCACGAGATAAAGAAATAATGAAAACATTATAATTTATAAGTTTAGATCAAATTATGAATTATTCAAGAAGCACTTTGAGATTGTGAGTCATCCGTATCGAGCTTTCACTGCGCAACGGCTTTATTAAATAAATAACCTCTCACGTTCTTTTAACCTATTTTACCCCGTAGATAGAGACGCAAGCGCAGTCCGTTTTACCAATTTACCTCACATTTGTGACTGGTGAGGAGCACATACACCGGGCATTTTAGCAAAAAATTTCCAACGCAACATTTTTTTTATGGGCTATAAACTACTTGACCACGGTCCCACCTGATGTTAAATGGTGATGTAGTCGAAAGATGGTATGCGCTAGTTTAGTAAGTGCCTATT
Organism: Meandrusa payeni; assembly: GCA_029286785.1. Taxonomy (NCBI): domain Eukaryota; kingdom Metazoa; phylum Arthropoda; class Insecta; order Lepidoptera; family Papilionidae; genus Meandrusa; species Meandrusa payeni. The sequence goes on from JAGSMX010000004.1 coordinate 3,295,933, forward strand.
CACTATACTCTCGAAGGCTCCCACGTCGTACTTGGACTGAAAGACTGACGCCGGCAACTTGTTCCACTCCTTTGCTGTACGCACGATAAACGATGACTCAAATCGCTTCGTTTGGACGCGCGGAACATCTAATGTGAAAGGGTGAAGACCCGCCGAATGTCCAAACGTCCGAGCAACATAATTGGTACAAGCCGCCTGGGATTCGAATCCTCTTAGCTATTAGGCTGTCAATAAAAATCCTGTATATTAAATTTATTTGTTCATTTGAATTCAATTCAAATAGCAACAACCATTAAATAACACACACAATAATGAAACGTGCGCTTAGAATTTTAAGAACAACTGTGACAAAGGGCTTTGTACTGTATTATAGACCACAAATCCTATTTGAATAAGTGAAAGTAAGTGATTTAAGTAACTAACCACGTTTGACTTGTGTTTATATTCTATGTGTAACTATAGATAAGCAAACTTGGCACGCGTTTGCGGTTTGCGTTTGCGTATGCGCAAGTTCTAACGGCACAGTGTGTTATGTTTAATGTGCGAGAATTTGATTACTTTGGCCAATATTTGATCAAATGTTTCTTTATATTAACTCTCAATAGTTTTTATTTAATATTTTAAATTATTATTACTACTATAAGCTTCTCTACCTCTTTTATCCCTAACAGGGTAATCGGGAACAACTTTCCACTGCTATAGCGGTCGGGTTGAGACTTTAAAATTTTAACAAGTGCTTTTTTTTTGCACTTAAAAATACATTGGTACAAGCAACAATTGTAAGTCTGCTTGCACTAAATACTACTATATTATGTAATACGATTTTTTATAAATATAACAATTTTTCCGGATGATTTTTCTCGCAATAAAAGATTCCAAAGGTGATTCGTAAGGCTATTGAAATGAAAAAAATATATATACTTGTATTTATTTTTATATGCTGTATCATATTTGTTTTTGGTATGAACAAATTGTTTATTTATTTAATTCGTTACAGAACAGGCACAGGCCTCGTGTGTAAGGAGAGAATTGGAGTTTGTGGATTGGCAGACTTTATATGTCTTAGAATTTTTTTAACACATGTTGGTTTCCTCACGATGTTTTTCTTCTCTACCGACGTGGTAAATCAACACTTAAAATTCACACACAACTTGAGGCGACCGCCCGCTAAATAAGCTAGCTATCCAGTATTTTGTGTCTAAATAAATAAAATAGATTTCAAGTTGCAACATTTGCGTTAATTTTAAATCATAATTACGATTTATTTTTGATATTATTTAATAATGTGTAACAATTTTCAGCGCGATCAAACGGCATGCACGCCACCATGTCGGGTAACACGCTCAACCCTCAAACGTGCGGCAGCACCCGCTTGTGCCGCACAAGATACAATACTACAGCGCCAATGTACGGCGTCTCCCTAACGTCAGGGCAGCCAGTCACCATCGTGCAGAAATTTCCCGATCTCCTCCAGCAAGTTGTCTTCGAAGTTTGCGAGTGAGTATTCGACTAAACTATTATTATCGAACGTATAAAACGTTAAAGTTATACTTTCTTTATTCATAAAAGTGTTTCTAATTATATGCATAATGTATGTATATATGAAGTGAGAAATTATTTTCCTTCGGGAAAACTTGGATCTTAATCGCAATACGATGTGTTAGCTGGCAACACATGGCACCCATCGATTGTTATGCATGATAACTACTTCCAATGATATCTTAGTGATTAACCTGAACCTTATTGTATCTTTAATTCATAATTAATAATTTAGTTGTATATCACATTAACTTTGCATTGTAAACAATAACTTTATTCATTCGTAATCTTACTTCTTATTAATTTTGTAATAAAGATGGCGACGACGCGCAGTTGTCACGGCATTCGTTAAAATAATACTTTGTACAACGTTACGCTGTCTCAAAAAAGCGAGTGTACTAGTTATTGGAATATTTAATTTCACAAAACTTACAATTATAACAGATGACACCAGACCTGTCACCAATAATATAATAATAATTCCTATACAAACAGACATTACAGTTATTCATAATAGACCAGACTTAATATACGTAGATAAAATTTTAAATAAAACCTATCTTATTGACGTTACAGTACCTTCAGACTACAACATCGGTGCAAAAGAAATAGAAAAATTAAGTAAATATTATAGACTAAAAAACGAAATAAAAAGAGTATGGAACACACACACATTCATAATCCCCATTGTGGTAGGAGCAACAGGGGTAGTAGCAAAAAATTTACCAACATATTGTGAAAACCTTGACGCACAAATAAACATCAGCATCCTACAGAAACAGGCAGCCATACACTCTTCAACAATAGTAAGCAAAGTTCTAGGAGATAACGTTTATAGTAGCAACAGTTTAGACACAGCAGACCAACCAAACAGTTAGTGGGTATAATATTATATGTATTTATTATTATTTATATTACTATATAACTATATAATAGCAATTGGGAAGTGGCATTCTTTTTCTTGAAGTCTCAAGACGGAATGCACACGTAAGACCGGCTATAAGCCGAGAAAAAGGACAACCTACACAATAATAATATATTTATTGTACACAGGTATTATACAGGTAAGGTCACTGAAATAATGTCGTCCTGTCTCCTAAACTAGGAAAATCTATATTATAGGAAACAGTTCCCACCTATTATGCTAAATAGCATTAAGTTCGCCTTTGTACATTTTATTTGGTGCAATAAAGGATTTATCTATCTATCTATTATGTTGCAATAGTGTACAAATCTGCGAAATACGTTAATTTTACGTAATAATTAATACATAGTATGTGTGTGCGTGTGCGTGCGTGTGCATGTGTGTACTACAAGTCATAGAATCAGTTTTTCACACTTTTCATAATCGGAATCCTTTAACCAGTTGCTTATAGTATGTTTAAATTTAAATCAATTTAGATTTGTTAATTTTGTTTTTTTTGTCAATGAAAGATCGAATTAAATGTGTGACATTTTCATTATCCAATATGGCTATTTGAGAGAGCACGATAAATACGGACTTAACCGAAAAATTACGAAGGAAAATCTTTTCTCATTACATCTATATAAGTATTTATGCCTTCGCGAATACCGGCGAATGACTAAATCTCATCAACAACTAGAATTTCCCGGATGTAACGGGCTTCGTATCCCGAACGGGAAGTGAACCAATTGTGATCACATTAGGGACAGTGTGATACGGGGATTGCGAATTGATACTATTTACATCCTCGAACTATAAACATTGATAAAATACAAAACCTCGCGCCCGACACCTGGAGCGGGTTCGGGTAGACAGAAGTAGACTTTCACTGGCGCATACATTGTCGGTTAAGGGTACTTAAATAGTCTTTAATTTTAGAGTTTATTGTATAATAGAGCCTTGTTTTCTACCGCCTTAACCGACTTCAAAAAAGGAGAAGATGTTTCGTCTCTATGTTTTTTTGTTCTCGTTACCGCATAACTTTCGACTGGGTAAACCGGTTTCCTTGATTCTTTTTTTATTTCAAAGCTCGTGGTTCCATTTAAATTTGGTTTAGTTCTGACAATGGTATCCATGAGAAAATCATATACGTATTAAATTTGCATTAAGTATGCGTATTTGTTGCCCACAAATGAACGAATAACTGACTTATTATCACGCCAACCGATTTCGATTATTATTTTTTTATTGAAATGTAGTGACATCATGGGGAGATGTCATTATACACGATATTACCAAATTTTAACAATTGAAACAATTTACGAGTGGTACGCCATCGGAAAACAATAGAGGCTCACTTGAACTAGCAGCTATAATTGGCAGTATTGCGCGCAGGTAGCATTGGGTAGTTCTGGACACTGAAAATCAGCACTGTCGCAGCATTGCACATGCCGTAGCGGTATCCAATGTTTTGCAGCGTCAATAGCCTAATGGTGAAGGATACGGTCTGCAATTCGTAAGGTCGTATAGGTTCGATTCCACCATTCAACTTTTGACGTGAACTATCTCCTTGAACAGGATTACTAGCCAGGTCAATCTGAAGATTCCCTGAAAGTTTCATTGAAATCGGACCAGCCATTTTGGAGTCTATATGGAACATACCCACACACTTTCTCTTTTATATATATAGATGTGTTTGTATATTATGATGCCAGTAAGTAGAATGTCTATGTCAATGTTTATTTATTTTTAATTTCAGAACGAGCGAGTGCTCGTTACTACGCGGCACATGCACGCAGACGTACGTGCCTTATCTATTTCTAGTGCTGCCACTAGGACCTGTCACTCTCACCGGTCAAGACTACGTATTAGTGGAATCCGGGTGCGTTTGTAAACCTGAACCCATGTAGTAGACTTTAGTTTTTTATTTTAAGTTTTTTACAGATTGATTCCGGTGTGTTCATATAATTTTATGATGTTTTATTGCATGGGTCTGAATGATTTTTTTTAAATCTTGTTCAAAGCGTGTAAGAAAGATATGAAGGTTAAGATTTAGGTCGTTACATTGATCCTGTTACACAAAGAAGGATATTTACGAGCAAGAATATGATAGGAATAGATACGAAATGAATAGATTGTTATATAGAATGTCACTTTCTACTTAAGTCTTTGGCTACGGCTCTCTTCTACCGATTGTTTAGAGCAGACATGAAATTTAGCTTAATTTTCCTTGTAAGAGGGTAATTTTTTTTTACTTTTATTAAAACTAAGACGCATTTGACAAAGAAAACTCAAAAGTGCACTTTAGTATTTCGTAATTTGCTGTCCTACTAAAGCTTTGCTTTAGTTAAAAAGGTGGCTCTATGAAAAAATTAAATTGTGTATTGTCTATATTTGGACGAAAAGGTTGCCGACTTCTGTCTTAGTCTCAAACCTGTCACGTTAGTAACGTGATAAATCGGTGGAAAGCGGATCATGCTTCTTAATGCCGAGGGTCGTGACTGTCTGTAATATCTGGGACCAGTCTATAGTTAGTGATGGGTTGTTACTTTTTACTATCTGCAGCCGTGTGCAAAGAATTGCTACCCGAGATGCCGTGAGTTATCTGGTGGCACAACGTATTGGGCTTCGACTTTGATAACACCTGCTATATATGTCTACTAGTTTAGATAAAAACGAGAGATTTGTTTTGCTTAACAGGTACATCTAACGATTTTAATCTTAATTTCCAATAAATGTTTAAATAACCTAGTGACAGGACTGCATTTAAATATTTATTTCTATGTCCACATAACTTGGTAACAATTTGAAACCGGTATTGAAGGTAAATATATACATTTTAAAATTGTAAATTAAAAATTGTATATGGCAATTATAGAATGTGACAGCTGGCATGTTTAATTAGTCTATGTTTTTAGAAACTGCATTTTTAAGCTACAAGCGGCCCTAAATGTCTGAATGCAAGTATAAATATTTGACAAGCAATAAATATGTCCCAAGTTTGTCATTACTGACATGATTACTACTAAAATACGCCATTATTCAAATTTTCTGGATATATGTTGTCGATACGAAACCTTTATTTGAATACGTTCTTTAATTTGTGGGGAGAATATACCGTATCGACGGGATCCACATTCAATGTTTGACAGTTACGAAACTCATGAACATTTTGTATGGAAAAATTATTTTTCTTTTATTTATATAGGAATCCCGGTCGAACGAGATAAAAAGTATCCTATATCCGTTTCCCAGTTCTAAGCTACCTCCACAATATTTTCAGCCAAATCGGTACAGCCGTTCTTGAGTTACATAAAGTGTAACTAACACGACTTTCTTTTATATATATTTATAGATATTTGAAGCACAAAGAAAATTTCCATTTGAGGCTGACTTTATCGAATTATTCTGACCTTTTTTTAGACAGTCCAATCGATATCTTTTTTATCAGATTGATTGTTAATTCATTTAAAAATAAGACATATTGTATTTAAAAGATAATGTAATATCACCTATAAAATCGCCGAAAAATCTTAACGAAACGATTTGTCGGCCATTTTGTGGTCACGTTATACCTTGTAAATCTCTTATAGACTGAATATGATATTGTTAATTTATTATTAGATATATTTATTTATTTTTTAGCACAGTAACTATATTGTGCGTTTACTTATTTAAATAAATCTTATTTGGTGTTAATTAATGCCAATTTCATAAACAACGAATGTATCAAAGATATTAATTAAATTAGATTTCTACTTTTATTTTTGTTTTATTTTACTCGATAATACATATTATGAAATCAAACCAAAGAGTTAAAAGTTACAGGTCAATTATATCCTACACAGTCCGCCACGCGTCTCTAGTGCGAATTGACCTTTCTGTCGATTCTACTACACCGCTAAGAAAGTGGTGAATCAGTACTTAAAATTGCAACCAACACTTTTATTGGTGCCGGCACCGGGGATCGAACTCGAGTTACTAGCTTACTATGCAATTTGAGGACATCACCCGGACACTGAGCTGCACGGCTCAACCAAAGAGTATTTTATATATAATATTATGTACATTGAAATGCGTGTAGCATGCGCGTGAGTCTTAATTGTACCTATCAGAGATAATTAGGGATTGGCAAAGTCAATGAAGGTGCCACTAAAATTTAAAGAATTTGTATTATCTATCAAAATTGATATTGTCCAGGGAAACCGTAAGAAATCATGTATAATTTGAGCTCAGGAAATATAGTAAGAATAGGCAATTACTAAGCTAGAGCGCCTTTCACCACCTGCACCATCCAGGACTGCATTTCCTCTTAACATCAGGTAGGATCGTAGTCAAGTATTTGCTTAGAAAGTATAAAAAAAAAGTAAAAGAAGAAATTGACCGCCGAAGACCATCTAGATGTAATTTTTTTTTATTTTCATAATAATTACTCTTTGGAGGCTTTCAAAACTTCACCGGACGGAGGGGTAAGCCCAATGTTAGGGCTTTGAAACTCTATTCTGAGTAACTTAGGGTAAAGACTCGATAACCTAAGCTAGTGCCAGCTTTGTCAAGTATTTAATTCATAGCGATAAACTCTATGGGTACTACTAACATTATTGTCACTTGAATGCTTTGGCGCTACAAGACGAATATAAGAATATTTAGCAAAGAAGAGAGATATTTCTGTCGTGCAGTCAAGCGCATACATTTAAATATCTTCATTATGACTGCCAATGCTTAAAATATAATTAGTTATCCCTCAAAAATGTAAGCTTTTTTTTATTTTACTTCTTTCGAAGCAATGAAAGAAAAATAATTTCGATGGTACTATTTGTACCGTAGTTTTTATTGTCTCAATAATATAAATTTCAATACAAAATTCATATTTACAGACTTAAGTCATAATAGTCGTAAATTAAAAATATATTTATATCTTGATTTATAATTTTTCATGACTCAATTCTTAATTTTCTAGCCCACTACAGCCTACGTTTTTAGTACAAGGTAAATCCTACTTACAAACTATGTAATAATAATAATGTCTTTAATTAAATTTTGTTAAAATTTTCCTTACTAACGCATATAAAATAATAGCTTCAATTTTAAAAAGAATATGATACATTCCAGAGGTCATTATAACAGTTTAAAGTGAAATTTACATAAATTAATTATAGATATTAATGCGTTGTCGTTTGTCGGTAAAATCAGTATTTTTTTTTATAGAGAAAATTGTTCATTACTCATTGTTTTTCTGTTTTAAATATATTTTTAAGCAATGGTTCTATATGAAAATTACTGCTAATTTCGTTTAAATATTGTTGTTTTAGTCATGGCACAACAAGTTATATTTTCAATTAATAGTCTGTGGCGTTCTTTTGTTTTATAGTATCTGTGTTTTTCTTGATGTTTAATGATTTTCAATTGATTCATTTCAAAATAATGAAATTATTTGCATTTAAAAGTTAAATTATATAAATATCACACCAAAAAGACTTTATACAGTTTTGTGATGTGCAAACGCGTTGCCGGCATTTTAAAATGTTGTAGTAACTTTTTAGAAGATTTCAAAGACGTTTTGTAACGAACTCACTAACGCCTTGTTTTGTCGAAGTGTTCCGTGGCCAACGATTTGCTATTTATTTCTGATTAATTTTAGACATTATTACTACACATGTATTCATTTTATGAACTATTGCTCGTAACGCTGGTAGTACTGAGGGGCTGTTTGGTGCTGTGGCTGCTGTTGAGGCTGTGCGTGGGAGATCTGTGGCTGCAGAGTCTGGGGCTTGGGTGTTGGTATTTTCACCACAATGTCTGTCGGTTGTCGTGAAACCTGTTAACAAAAGTAAGTTACGATTTAATGATTGTTTATGACATAAAATACATGGAATGTTGCTTCACTTACGAGTATATTTACGTAAGCATAATAGTTATTTTACGTACTTCACATCTGATCTTCCACATTCATGCTCGTTAAGAAGTATTGATCTAGCCTTGGATTGCGATATAAGTGAACAAACAAAAAAATACCGATGAATAGATCACGTCCTGTCTTTTAGAATTCGATTAAGAAAATAACTTATTGAATATATGAACTTAATATATTATGTTGAAATATTTCATTTTATGTTGTACACCTTTATATCGCTATGCCTCCTAAAATTTGTTTCTTCCATGGACCACATAACACACCTTAACAAATTAGAAAACATCACTTATATAGTCCAAAATTTAAAAATACAAAGGTAGGAGATATCTCCATTTTAGTCCGGTGCTTTTTGTCTAGGCTGTAGATTTGCAGTAGAAAATCCTGTATGATGTTCCACCACCTTTATTTCAAGTAGTTTCTACTACTTGTTAAAATACCATAGGTTCTTCTATTCTGAAAAGACTTTTGCTACATACCTCAGCCTTGAAGCCCTCTTTAGGGTCGGCGGTATAGGTGACTGTCCTCACGAAGCCGTCACTGTCCACCACGGAATACGAGCCCTTGATGACGTCACCGTCCCTCTGCTCCTTGCGGTTCTGGTAGTTAGTGTACTGGTCGTCATTCACATCGAAGCCGAATTGGTAGGATGGATGAGGCTGGAAAGAGTTCAAATGATGATGATAACATACAGGAAATATAGATTGTACACCAAAATCAAATAAGAAGAAATTTACAGAATTAAGATAAAGCGTATCTTAAATCTGTAATTCGTTGTAAAAAGTCACCCCCCTTATTGGTAAGAGCGATCTAGCTCGATCTAGCGATTCCATACAACCTTTGTATGGACAGGAAATATATCAACAAAAAGGGACGATGACGTACAGATTCAAACATTATATTTTATCTATACGTAATAAATAATATACACTGAATATACTTACATAAATAAGTTACCAACGAATACATATATTTCCGATATTGATTGATAATGCTGCCGTTACTATGTTTTTAAAAGCGGAACTTAGCAAGTCGAACAGAATTAGGAGGATTCATTCTATTTCTTAATATTTCTATTCAATTTGAAGTCGATTTTTGTTTTACTCGTATATATACTAATTAAATCAAATAAAAGTCGTAAAAACGTATAAAATAGCTGCAAGTATTACATTATATTAACATAAAGCGCTATGCATGCAATTATATTACCGGTGTCTCGAACTACGTAAGTGATATTAAATAGAAAGCGGTCTCGTTAAAAGTCGTAAGCGAGGCATCGATGGCGAAGTAATCCGTTTAATAATGTCCGATATACAAGTGAAGTGGTAGCGCAAATAATACGAGTTCCAAGTGAAAGTTATAATCGCAAACCAGCTCAGACTAGTGATCCAATTGAATACAATCTTACATGTCTGTAGCAAACATTGCTCCAGATAAATTAACCGAGTTCATTACATTAGTTAGTTATGAAGACAACATTGTAATGGATCCATTACATCACCATTGGAATGGTAAACTGGAATCCGGATAATAAAACATTTGACTAGAATGTTTAGCCATCATTTAGCAAGTGCTCAAATCATTAGTTAGTGATGGTGATATTGGTAATATAGATAGTGATGGTGGTAATATTAAATAAATTAGTTAATAGAACAAGTGATATTCATACAAGTATATTGGGAGTAAAAACAAAATCCGACCTCAAATCGTGAATACAAATGAACCCAGAATTAAACGTTTTGAATCAAATCAATTGAACGTAAAATGAACATGATTTTTATGCACACCGACACTGTCATTTTGTTCGGAAGGATCCTTCCATAGTTCTGAGAGCCGTGGTAGCTTAGTGTCCGCGCGGTTGGCTCAAGTTGCATAGCTTTGGGCTCGTAGAATAAGACTACGGTATCCCCTGCCCGCGACGTGCTCTCCTGAGAGTGCAGAGGGGCTCCGGTGCGTTCCTCTTTGAATCCCGGAGCCTTACCATGCGCCGAGGAAGGGCCACCGGGGGGGTTTTACTGGGTAAAAGCCATAACCGCCGCCTTCCCCAGAAGGCGAGGTATCTTGTTTGAAGATTTTCAACAACAAAAAAAAGTTGCATAGTAAGCAAGACTCAAAGAATACGTACGTCGTAATCCTCGGGGGTGCGTTGAGGTCCTTCCTGGGCGTACTGTTGACGGTACTGCTGTTGTGGTTGGGGTTGCTGTTGTTGTTGGTATTGGGGCTGGGGTTGGTATTGGTTTTCAGCTTGCACTTGGTACGGCTGTGGGATAAATATTACATGTACATTTAAATATTTTGATGCTTAAAATTTTTTAACGTATAATTTGTCTTTGATATTTAATTTTGTGATTATTGTATACTAGCGTATATATAACGCTTTCAAATATCCTGTTACATTTCAAGGAGTAAATCAATAATAACATATGCAAGAAACAAATAACCTATATAGGTATAACTTAACTAAAAAACTAAATATATATATATATATATATATATATATATATGTATATATATATCATATAAACTAAACTGATGTAGCTAGAATAACTAACATATATGTCACAGTATAAATAAATAAAGTTTCACAAACATTAATTGAAACATGTAAAAAATATTGGTATATTTTGGTATGGTGGTAGCCCTGTAGTTCTGGGCTCGTAGAATAAGACTACGCTATCCCCTACCTGTCGTAGAAGGCGACTAAAAGGGGCCTCGGGTTCACTGGGCGACACGGGTCGGGGCCTTTGAAGATTCCCCCCACCGCCCCGTCAACAAAAAAAAAGTGAAAACTATACCAAGTTGGAAGTCTCTACTGGAAAGTCGTAATTTCACTCCTTGGCCGTTATATATAAACCTCTCCGATGTCACATATAACATGTAGTGGTACTATATTATTATTGAAATCGCCTTTGTACATATATTTTAGTGCTTTAAGGGATTTATCTACCTATATTCTGCGATGCTAATACTTACAAGTCTCGCGGGACCTTGTGCGGCGCCACCGCCTAAATGCGCCGGACGAGGTATGATCTGGGTTTGAGCTTGGGCTGGCTGTTGGGCGCCGATGTACTCCCGCAGAAGGTGAGGAGGAATGCCTTCATCCTGCTAATAAATAAATTGCCCTTAGTCACTTGTAACAATGGGAGTAATTGCACCTAAAGTAAGTCTATAGTAAGAGTACTCTGATTTAGCGTAAATTATGGATTACTTAAGTGTATATGAAAGTTAAAGATATAGCCTACGTAAATATATATATATGTATTTATGTCCCACTGTTGGGCACAGATATTCTCTGTGAAGAGAGTATAAGGGCATAGTCCGAATTGACAGACTTCACATGTGTTAAAAAACTAATATGTAGGTTTCCTCACGATGTTTTCCTTCGCCGCCGTGTGCGTGGTAAATCCGCACTTAAAATTGCAACTAATAAATTGATGGCACCGGCAAAACCAAGTATCGGTTTGAAGACAGAGCTTGTTAGAGATGGAGAGCGCGAGTAACTGTGAGTTTGTTTTAAAATCCTAGCTAGCACTGCATTGCAGAACATTATAAGCTAGGGATCATTTACTATAAGGTAAACGTGCTGTGTTGTTATATTAAATCTGAAGAGAATATAATTTGTAATTATGATTATACGTATATTTACGATTAAAATCAAAAATCAACTTTTTTCTTTGTAATTCCAAATTGTCGTTTGAATATTACGACATACAATTTAACCAGAACTTAACCAACTCTAATTAAAGAATCCTTGATATATTATATATTGACTGGTAGCCGTGATATTTAGTTATTCGTCCATTTATAGCGTATATACTTAATGAATAATTTATAATAAGTCTTAATGGTTTTCTCTTGGATGCCATTGTCAAAATTGAAATGGAAACACATGAGATGTGTTAGCTGCAGCTGCATAATAACTACTTCCAATGATATCTTAGTGATTTACCTGAACCTTATTGTTTCTTTAATTTATAATTAATAATTAAGTTGATCGTCACATGAACATGGCATTGTAAACAATAGTTTAACTTTATTAGTTCGTAATCTGACTTCTAATTAATTTTGTATAAAGATTGTGAAGACGCACCATTGTGACGGTATTCGTTATAAATAATTCTTTGTACAACGTTACGCTATCTCAATAAAGTGAGTGTATTAGATGCTCTCAAAAGAATTATCATATTAAGTTCACCCAGACCAAAGTTATGAGGTAAACATAATAAAAACATAAAGACGAATCGAGAACCTCTTCCATATTTATTAAGTCTGTTTAAAATAAGTATATTTATAAAATCGCGTAAGATATATTACTCGTAGTCTTCTTCTATGTATTTCATCTGAAGTCATTACGTCGTCTTGTGTAGTAACTAGTTACAAGTGGCCACTTTAAATTACACAAAATGGCTTTTAGAAAGTCTTACTGTACACTTAAGGATATCAAAACAATTTATATGTTAAAATAACTAGGAAGTGATAAATTGGAACAGGTAAATCTAGACTACCAACAATCTAATGTGTTTGAATACTATATAGTTTTAGGTGTAGTTTTGAAGTGCTTCTGGCGCGAGTGTGCTATAAAATAAAAGCAAACAGTTCCTTGTTATATGATCCTATATGTTCACGTATGTCAGCGACAAAATATTTTGATAGCAAATACTACAACACATTTCTATTATATTAAATAACTTTAAATAGAAAATAATACATGATACTAACTAAAAAGAGAAATATTTACAATATAATAGGTATTTACAAAATATTTACAAAAAGTATAACTGTGCCAAGCAGTCGTCGCTTGTCAGCGTGGCTGGTAGCATTGCCACGTTGTATGGCAATGCTTAGCCTCTGTGCAAGGTATCTGGTCACCAGATGTGTGGACCAACTTAGCTATCATATTAAAAACGGCTCAAATATGAAACCTCTAAGGTATATACTCGTATTTGCGCCGCTTGATTTGACTTTAGATTGCTTGTTTCAAATGACTTCTTCGAGAATTTTCGAGTTTTTAAATATAGTTTATTTAACGCCAAATACGCTGCAATAAAGAAAAAAGGAGGCATAATTATCCATTTTTATCTAAGTCCTAGAGCTTTTACAACTTTTTTGGATTATAGATTGACTGGCGATTTAGATTGGACGAACTAGATGTTCTATACTTCTGTGAAGACTTATAGTCTTTATTCAAAAGATTTTTATTTTTGCAGTTATTTTTCACAAGGATGGACTTAACCAACTATATTAACTATATAAACTATCAAGACATTACTTCGGGAAGCGAAGCCTTTGCGTCCATTTAACTCTTGAGCGGTAAAAGCTGTTTTCGATTACATTATGCAATGGAATATGTGATGGGCTTAGCTCTTGGACGACCCTTATAGCGGCCCGCTTCGATTTAAATCCGAATATAATTTATGTAATGTAACTTAAATAAGTGGCATGATAAGAAAAGTTGAAAGCATAACGAGCGAGGGATGCATAAAAATTGCCAGAGCATTATGCGAATGTGAAATTGGCAATTATTTCTTTACGCTACGAAAAGCCGCTTAATCCGACCGCCGGCAGCCGGTTATCAAAACGGAGCAACGTTGCGACATCTCGAAAACCGTAACGCGACGCAACCTGCCCGGTTACGTCGCGCCCGATTTGCCTCGACTCTGAAAACGTAACGTGCGGTCGTTGTTATGCAAATGTGCTTTTTGCCGCTAATTTTACGCGCTTTGTTTTTCAGTCGCGATTGCGTATGATGTCACATATCCATCAATCTTGCTGAACTACACTTTCACAACTACACTCCTGTAGACTTTTGTATAGAACTTCGTCTTTCATAATTCGTGCAGCATAAGACTGGAACAGTTTGTCCGCGATCTCTCCCTCCGATTACAATGTAGGTGTTATCAAGATTAGAGTGAATTATTTAATTTACTAAGCTAGGGCGCCTTAATATCAGGTGGGATCGTGGTTAGGCACACTAGCTTTGAATTAATAAAAAAAGTTAAAATCCGTTGACCACGGTTCCAACCCGTTCCAAGCACTTACTACCAGTAATACATTTATTTAGAAGTTTCTGAGTCAATTGATTACTATGATACCATCGTGATCGTGAAAAATTTTTTAACTTTTTTACTGAGGGCAATTTCTAATAGCTATGTTACGATTTCACCGCATTGACGATGGCTGGCTGCTCCGGTTTTACCCCAAGTTCGAGATAAGGCTAAAACTAAATACACCAATGTGCAGATTATCTCGTTCTGTGTGGATCGATCATAGAGCAGATTTTGACAAACAAATAATCAAGACCAGACTACATAATCTATGATAACGCCTTTTTCGGCGGAATATAACCGCTATAAAGTGTTCGAAACGTCAGGAATTCATTAATAAGATTAAAACGTGATAAAATCAGTAAAAATAGTATTATTTAATATTTTTACTGTTTATTAATGTATTTTTGATTGACCGAAAGAGATCCGAAAAAGTTTAATTTTTGAATTTACATCGGCAAATTCCAGCCAACTCGGGTCATGAGTTTTGTAACTTTCTCGTTTTTGGATTGTTTAGTTGAAAAATTAAATAAGTTCACTTTATACGAAAAATTACCAACCAAATATGATTCCTTTGGAACCTAGTAAGGCCGGTCGCATACTATTACTCGGACTAAAAATGCGCAAGAGCTTTTTCTTTACAAAATTGTTGCTTTTCGTAAATGCAACACTATTCAACTTGCAGTTATGCAACTCGTAATTATTATGCAAGAGAAGTCAAACATGTTGTAATTGAAAGTCTGAAACTATCTGATCTTGTTGTCAGAAGAGCGTGTGTGGCATTTTTAAACGAGAGTAATGGAAATTTGCATAAAACTCGAACTAAACTGGAGTCTACAGTTATATAATAAAAAGAAATTATAAGAATATGCCAGATATTTTGCAGAACTGATATAGTATTGCGCCAGTCAATTGAATATCTAAAAGATATAATGAATTTTTATTAATATTTGTGTGAGCTACCTTGCTCAACATCGCACACAACATATTTTATATTTTATCATATTATTAATAGCAATGCATCCAGAGCCTTAGAGGTAATTTAATAAAGACTCACTGACTTTGTTTCAGAGATTCACTTGTAAAGGACTTTTCCTCCAGCATAACTCACTTGTTCTAAACTCCTCCTAAAGTCCTCTCCTTTCTATCCTAAATTTCTAGTATATGCAGACGGAACCGGAAACGGCCTTGGTTGCCGACAACCGATAAAAGTACTTTAGTTGACTAAACTAAAGTACTTTTATATTAGCGAGTCCATTCACTTAGTATATTTTATAGATTATAATATTTAAAACTAAATTGGCATTTAGTAGGACTAACTGTCGCCAACATTTGCATGGATCCCTTAACGATATTTAGAAATAAATTTTATAAAAACATTTTTAAAGCGTCAAGTGCATAACCTAATGACTTTGATGTTCATGATAGTTATCTCAGTGAAAAGTTTTATTTCTATCAAATTTGTTACTTTTTGCATGTTAAGTATTATTGTACTGACATTGTGTTATGCGTTAAATATTATATATTGTGAAGTAAACGTTATGTTGGCTTCCTATTTAAAAATAATTGTTTTTGTTGAATCAAGTCATTGAGGTCATCATTAGACTTGAATCAATCATACACATATACTCGTAGATAAGAATCTAATATTTTTTGGGAGTAGAAAAGATAAAGATATTTATTTGATATCCCACATGACATTAAAAGGTTACATTCCGGATGGTCATGTGATTTACATCCTATTAAATGTATTTAATTTACTTTTCACCTAAAAGCACCCTTATTGAAAATAATAATAAATTATTTTGAATCAGATTTAACGTTAGTTTCGATTTTTAAAGTGAGACGAACGATATATGTAGATATATGTAGTAGCAGACAACACTTTTACCTGACCAGGATAGGCATTTCTGCCTGAAAAATAGGTTTGAAAATACGGTAAAAGAAATGAAAAGAGAGAAAGAGAGTTTCTGTGGGTCTTTTTATGATGTTTCTGTGAAATTATGCAGCATCCTGGATATTTTTGATTACTCAGATCCTGATTAATTATTGTTTATTCAATGTATTATATGATCATGCATATATATTTAATTAATACTCTTTTTAATTAGAGCCAAGCAATGTCCGCATTTCACCACGCCTACACAAGAGCTAAATTTTTGCATTCCCTTTTTACGTAGCTTGGCGTAGATTGTTTCCACAATTCGAAAAACTGAAACAAAATATTACAAGCCGATTGGGACTCGGGATCTGGGACTAACATTGATCATCTGATCGTTTGGAGTCACTAGGCTATTCGTAGATTTAGGTCTTTCTTTAACATTTTACGACTTTATTTGGCTATTGTAAAGCATATAATATACTTTATATGTTACGTCAACCTTCACAGAGAAAGGAGAACAACTGTACTGTCTCATATTACCTTGCAATTTAATGCGGCGTAACTGACTGAACAATTTGTCTATCAAATTATGCTCGTTACTGTACACACAACATACGTATGTAATAAATAGCTTAGGACTGTAGCAGTCAACTTTACCTTAACCATATGATAATGGTATATGAGTACAAGATTATAATGTAAATAAACTTAAATCCAAATACCTGTTGTATATGTATAGATTATAAAAGGGTACAACAACCTCTTAGACCTAAGGTGCACTACTTATGATTGGGTGTTGGAATCCTAGCCAGCTAGTGGCTGATGTTTGGCGATGGCGTCACTGTCTATATCATTGTCCTAAAAAGTTTGATAAAAAGCAAACAGCTATTGTTGTTCCAGTCTACCCCATTATGTTTTTATTTTGTTATTGTTTTTGAATGCTTCCGCTTAGATAATACTTAGAAAAATCTATATAAATATATATATATTATGTAAATCTATAAAGGCTTAGTTCTTGAATACGTTACCGACATATTTATTATAATTCATAAGCTGTATTTTTTCCAATAATGAATAAATAAATTAAAGAATGTGAAAGTATATCTAAATAAAATAAAGGTAACGTACCCTAATTAATATATTTTATGAAAATGTATATCATATATAGTCGAGGATTGTATATAGCAAAAGGCATTTAGGACTTATACACATTGATTCTATCTTTTTTTAAAGAAATGCTTTTCACAAATATGACTAATATTCTTGTTCCATTCTAAGCTTAAGCTTTTGCTAGGAGCTTTATGTTTCGCAGACTGTAACCTAAGCCATTAGGCTATTGACGTTTAAAATATTTTTTGTACAATGCTACATAATACCAAATTGCCAAGTTGTAACTTATTACAGATCTAAATTCTTATTAAAAGAAATATATTGCAATAAATTATGAAGGGATTTTTTGTGACGAATCTATGCTGTGGGTTAGTGGAACTGTAAACCTTTAGCAACACCGTAGTTTAAAAATATTGCAGGCTATTAATTAACATTTTAAAATATTAGGAGAAATACTAACTTGAGGTTGGGTTTGGTACTGATGCTGTGGCGCCGCTAAAACGCACCCCAGTACTGCCAACGTAATGCACTGACGCAACATGTTACCACACACCTTTTGCTAAATTTAAAAAAAAGTTATATTTAATAATGTCCAGCACACACGCTCCGCACAGATGGTATGGTGCGTGCAAGTAACACTCACTTTATATAAGTACACCCCTTCTAGCTCGTGCCACTCGAAGGCGGGAGTGGTGCATTCGGGCATGTGAGCGTGATCCGAAATTTAAATTGGAGCACAAAAACCTTATAAGGAATATTTGTAAAAGACATTTTTTAATTGCATTTCAAAATTCCTTTCAGACGTATTTATTTTAATTTAAATAAAATTGAATTTATTCGTAAATCCATCAAAAAGTGACTCTGCAATCTAAATATAAAATATTTCCTATATTTATTATATAGTTATATATAATATATCCATACATAATTTATCTGGAAGAGGTGGCTATTATGGTTAAACCACCCATTGCGCATGCAATACTATTGTATCATATATAATTTTTTTTGTTTATGTGATGTACCTGTGCGATAAAGAATATTCATCCATTCCTTAGACATGTTAAGAGCTTTACTAATACTTAATGCCAGTATTAATATCGTAATCTAAATGTTTTAAAAAGCTTCAACCCCCATGACCTAGACGGGAAGGAAGAGATTACGTATCCATTTTATATTGTCTTAATACACCGCTCTTGCTTGTCACATCCATCCACTTTCATACACAAGTTTCACAACTCTAAATACTTTTAGGTATTTTTAAAAAATCGTTTAATTTATATACGTTATTCAATTAGTTGTATAATAATAATCGAGCGTAATACCTTGTTAGCCGTTGTCTAATTGAGATGACAGTTTATCTCTTAAAGCTTAAAACCTTATTTTTTACTCGTCTTTTTTAACAAATCCGGCGTCGTAGAGGTAAAGATAGACATATCTTAGGAACTCAGCTTTTGAAGCTGTTGACCCATATGTCTACTTAGGACAAATAACCCAATTAGGCAAGTCCAACCTTGAGAAAGAGGTCAATCATCAAATCCAAATTGGCTGGGCAGCGTTTGGGTAGCTTCGAAATGTATTCTCGTACAAAATACCTCAGTGCTTGAAGTTGAAAGTCTTCGACTAGTGTATGTTACCGGTGATAACAAATGGCACATAAACGTGGTCTCTCACTATGGGCCTCATAAGCAAGCTCAAAGTCGTACAACGAGCTATAGCTATGCTCGGAATACATCTACGAGATCATATCAGGAATGAGGATCAGGGATCCGTAGACGAACGAAGGTAACCGACATAGCTCGCCAGATAAGCAAGTTGAAGTGGCAATGGGCAGGGCAAATAGCGTGTATAACATATGGCCGATGGGGCCGAAAAGTTCTCGATCGGAGACCACGGACCGACAAGCGCAGCGTAGGAAGTCCACTCGCAATGTGGTCTGACGACCTCATAAAGACCGCAAGACGCAGCTGGATGCAAGCCGCTGACAACCAGTCCTTTTGGGGGAGGCCTATGTCCAGCAGTGGATGTCTTGCGCTTGAAATGACTATGAGAGGTAAAGATGTATTCGTACTGCATAAAGCCCCACTGTGTTCCTTTCGATGCCATTAATCGGAATTACGGGATCGTCTTAACACAATACTGTAGTGGGATTAGTCCTGGTACAACGCAGATTCCAGTTACTATTCTTACAAGGTCACACGATCTACACATTGATTGTCAAATGTCAAATATAAGTCATGAGTCATTGATCGGATTCAATAAAAGTAGGTCAACCAACGCGCATGCGCATTGTCTAATTCTAACTTCATAATGTCAATAGTGTTCGTAATTTGAATAATTTGTTCAAATGGGATAGCTCGTACAGAGCCTAGTATATACCGACTACATCTCAATTGTACTAATTTACCAATGTACCTTCTCCTAGGCATAATGAACCCAGAACTGCTTTGCTGTTATATATTGTCAGGCGTGTATTATAAGTCACATTCTGGAGAATTCATTCGGAAGTTCCACTACCTCCATTACCTTACATTTTAAGCTAATAAATATTAATTTACATATTATGAACATGTAAATGCATAGTTAACGTCTATTTAAATATAAGTATATACATAGAATAAATAAACGATAACAATATATAGTATATATAGATATTCAGATATTTGGAATGTACCGGCCAACTGTACCTTTACAACAATTACGATAATGACGTTAAAATCAATTAAATAAAAATTAAATTACCTATTTTATCAAAGGGTACATGTTGGTGAAAAGTAGAAACGTCGTAAGCATTCTTAAGCGAACTACTTTACAGTTGGAGGTCCGAATCCCAGCCGGCTTATGACCGATGTATGGCGATGGGGTCTCCATCTATGTTCTAAAAGCTCTTTTATGTTGTTTGCAAAAAAACATAAAATAATAATACAAAAAGCAGCAATAGCCTAATGGCTAAGCATTCTTCGGCGTACTTGGCGGTAAAGGTGAACATCGTAAAAAACCTACATGTCTACGCCCTTTACAACGAAGTTCTTTGCCCAATTAATGATACTCTCGACTCGTATAGTACATGCTATTACTAGAGAAGTGGGATCTCGTTGTTCGTTTGTTTTTTTTTCTTAAAAAAAGCTGTCACGTACTTTAAACTCTAGCTGGGAAGACAAAGACATCTTTCGCTGTCCGTATTTCTCCAAGCTTACTAGGTTTCTTTTGGACTATTTGTGAGCGTATCATAGCAACATACGTACACCGTTTTAACAAGTAAAAAATCGAAAAAACGGAAATTTATTGGTATATAAGATACATAAAGTAATTCGAACCCGCGACCATCAAATCGTATGTCAAACCATTTAGCCACTAGGCTATCACGGTTATTATTTATTGAGTAAAAGTCGCTTTAATACGAGAAGTCACTTTTTGTCAAATAAGATTAACGATTACAATTAGGATTTGTTACACATTGTTAATTGAGAAGATTTGTTTCACTGAATATATAACTATCTATCCTTTTTTTGTTAACGGGGAGGAAATCTTCAAAAAGATACCCCGCCTTCTGGACGGTTATGTGGGGTTTTTACCTACTAAAACCTCCCAGGTGGCCCTTCCTCGGTGCATGGTGAGGCGCTCCGGGATCTCCAGTGGAACGCACCGGAGCCCCTGTGCACTGTGCTCAAGAAGAGCACTTCCCGTGTGGGAGGTTTATCCCTCCCCCCTGTGCCCTCGCAGTGCAAGGCGACACGGGATAGCCGATGTCGCCTTCTTCCCGCGTCTACCTTGGCGGACAACAAAAGCCCCACCCTTGTCGCCCAGTGAACCCGAGGCCCCTTTTAGTCGCCTTCTACAGGCAGGGGATACCGTAGTCTTATTCTTGAGATATCAGAACTACAGGGCTGAAACTATCTATCCTAAGTATTTATAATCGATACAAATAATATAATCTATGCAATAAAATTGGTGTGTCTGTTTGTCATATTAAAATAACCGCTTTTTACTACATGCATATTAATGTATATACACATACCATAATAACATTTTTTGTCTGTTTGTTCTGGCTAATCTCTGGAAAGGCTGGATCGATTTTGACCGGATTATCACTGGCAGCAGTAATAAGCTAAAACTTAGGCTAGTTTTATTTTAGAAAAATTGCAATTAATAGATTTTATCGCGAGTAGCACCGCGGGGCGCAGCTAGTGCACGGATATAATAGTCACGATTTTTGGAAGGCGATTGAAACGAATGCCACTAGCTCTCGAGGATACGAATTCACGACATCGAAATTAGCTATTGCATGCACTGGCTTCGGCTAGATGGAGCCTTGCTTCACGTGCCGGCTCTACGGCACTTAGCGATTACAGTTAGTCAACTTTGACCTTACTTTTGCTATATCTTGCCGTGAGAAATAAAGAAAAAAACGTTTTGTGCTTTAAAACTGTGCGTGAATGAAGTTTATTAAGAATTTTTAATTATTTGATTTCTGCATAGACTACAAAAGTTTATTTAATTTTACAATAGAAAATAATCACCAATACATATAAGACCGTTTTTCTTAGATCATTTTTTTTATTTATTTTAAAAATGTGTCACGAATGACTAGCGATATATTATCATAAAGATTTCGAAAGATTTTCATTGTGTTGTGTGCTACGGTAAAGTTAATAACGTAGGAAATAAAAATATAAAATATGTTTTTATTTAATTAAATATTATAAATAATGTCCCTTCTAAAGAAATTTATTTATACCGGGGATATACCAATTATGAAAGAGATAGAGACTCTTCTCATCTGACATTGACAGCCACTCTTTTCTTTTTTACGAGTAAAAAAATCAACTATCCTAAAATCCAAATATATATAGGCTGTAACTGGCAATGCCTGTATAGTAATATAACGAATGACCCGTACCCAAACCAGAAATATGAAAGTTGCATATATCGTTGCAAATTTAAAAGTATAATTTAATCTTATTCCAATTGCGTTTCAAGGGTGAACGAAAAAAACTGTCAAACGGTGATTTGCATCGACTATTGCATTTCACAGATGTAACTAGAGATACGACGGCATATTATGTTATCGATATAAGTAATATAAGTTAATGCGTTTGTTTGTACAAGTTAACTTAATACCTAAAATAAAAATTGACTTCAAATCAAATCTACGCTGAAAAAAAAGGGTATTTTTAAAGCGACGTTTTAAAATTCGTATCATCAGCGTCGCATTAAACTAATAACGAAGTTCATTGGCATTTCAGTGGTAGACATTTGCTAGTTTTTGTAGTCTCATAGTGCATTCGTGCCAATAGTTTACCAATGGCGTACCACTAGGTCAATTGTGCGTGAGTTAGTATTTGACATATTAGCTAATGATGGGACGATAATTGATATTACTGTCATAGGTTGGTTTTATAATGAAATTTCTCGATGTCATTAAGCAGTACTTACCTAAAAGTCGGTCATATTGTCTAAATCTACCAATATCTCAATCAGTAAGCATTATTCCGCATGATTTTAGAAGTTCCCTGGTAGATCTAGAGAAAAAAAAATCTTAGCCGTAGCAGCTTAGTGTCCGGGTGGTCGCTTCAAGTTGCATAGCAACCGGAGTTCGATCCTCGATGCCGGCACCCATAATTTTGTTGTAGCAATGTTATCTGCTGATGCACGCGTTCAGCGGTGAAGGAAAACAACATAAGGAAACCTACATGTCTTAGAATTTTTTTAAGGCATGTGAAGGCTGTCAATCTACACCAGGGCCGTGTGGCGGATTATGCCCTTATACTCTCATTAAGAGAAGGCCTGCGCCCAACAGTGGGACATATATATAATATACATAAAGGCTGTAACTTTAACTGGTAGATCTTTGGAACCCAAGCCACAAAATTAATATGGGACCTTATTCAAATCAAACCCTTTAAATAATATCTAAAATAGTTCATACATGCTGTGAGTGAACAACAATTTAAAAAAATAGAGACGAAGTTAAATGTCGTCAATAGAACTTCGATTATTAGATTTTATGATTTAATTCTTAGGCACCAAGCTTTTACTTTGCTTTGCACTTTGTCTTAGATAACGGAGCTCGTAGCGTCTTGCCTACGAGTTATAATAACAAATTAATTAATTTTTTCTAGTAATTCCAAAGTGATCATTACCTTCGTATGTATTAGCTAGAAACAACATCATAGACGTTTCTCAATGTATACCCATGTCCATAAAAAGATAATTGTTTAATGTAAGAATCAGCACGTTCTAACATGACGTAGCTGTTAGATTAAAATGCGGCGTCAATAACATAATTGGTTTTGGGTATGTTCTATAATACGTATAATAGTAAAGTCACCATTTGGAATAAAGTGCTTGGTTTGAAATAATTAAAAAATTAGTGAAAAATATCATTAACACTAAATATGATCCTCATTTCCGAAGAAAATATAGAGTGAATAGGTTATTTCTAAGGTAAAGTACCTTACTATCCAGGACTACAATTTAACTTAATATCAGATGGGATCGCGGCCAAATGCTTGCTTTGAAAGTCATTAGTGTACAGTAAAGGAGTAGAACAAGTTGCTGACGTCAGTCTTTCCGTCCAAGTACTACGTGGGAGCCTTCAACAGTAGAGTGAATAGGCACTTACTAAACTAGCGCGTACCATTTTTCAACTATATCACCACTTAACACTAGGTGGGATCGTGGTCAAGCACTAATTTATGCCCCATAAGAAAAGTACCAAGTTCTCACAGGATAATAGCGTGAAGTAGAAATACAAGTAGTTTCTTCTACATGTCTTCCATTGACTACCATAATAAAAAACCACTAACAGTTCCTTAGTTTATAGACTGCCATTTGCAAAAAAATGTGATATTTGTTATTTGCCTTTAAGTAATGAATAAACCTCTTAAAATAAGATTATTGTGTACTCTTTTGATCATTCATCATACGGTAAAACGATCCGGAGACTACTAGACTGCACTAAAGATACCAGATAGGCTTGACAGAAATGTTTAGATATAAGCCGATTTATGATCTATCTAGTAATGAAATCAATCAAAGATCATATCAAAGCGGCCTAAACATTAATTTCATTATCGTATCTGACAGTCTAGAATATAAAACCCGATTTTACGTTTAGAAACGAGGACAGTTGACAATTGAACCGGATCTACGAGCGGCTGTACCCTAATTTAAAAGATTACATCATTACAATTACAAAATCTACGAATTTATATTGTGGGCACGTGCCAACTTTACTCCCAATTAGCTATCTCCACATCTATACGGATATCAAAGCAGTAAAAACCGATTTCAAATGGAATCAAACGTTAAACGGTATTACGAGCTTACGGATGTCCTCTTTTATTTTCGAAGTTTCATAATAATAATAATCATTAACCCTAGCGGGGTTGTAACCCTAGTAGAGAAAGCTCATTAGGGCTCATATATATATAGTAAGCCATAGAGTCGATGGCCTCACCACGCGTGAAGAAACTTTTAACAAATGTTTTTTTGACTTAAAAAATCGAAAAAATGGCAAGCGGCGACCAACCAGATCGTATGTCGAAACATTTAGCCACTAAGTCATTATAGCTATTACAGCCCTGTAGTTCTGGGCTCTCAAGAATAAGACTACGGTATCCCTGCCTGTCGTAGAAGGCGACTAAAAGAGGCCTCGGGTTCACGGGGCGACAAGTGTGGGGCCTTTGTCGTCCGCCAAGGTGGACCCGGGAAAAGGCGACATCGGCTGGCCCGTGTCGCCTTACACTGCGAGGGCACAGGGGAAGGGAGTAACCTCCCCGTGAAGTGCTCTCTATGAGCACAGTGCAGAGGGGCTCCGGTGCGTTCCACTGGAGATCCCGGAGTCCCTCGCCATGCACCGAGGAAGGGCCACCGGGGAGGTTTTAGTGGGTAAAACCCCACATAACCGCCGCCTTCCCCAGAAGACGGGGTATCTTTCTGAAGATTTCCTCCTCGTTAACAAAAAAAAAAAAATATTTCAAATTCTCTTTTATTGTCTGTGAACGACGTGCAATGACGGGTGTGTTTAGATATAAGCCGATTTATGATCTATCTAGTAATAAAATCAATCAAAGATCATATCAAAGCGGCCTAAACATTAATTTCATTATCGTATCTGACAGTCTAGAATATAAAAACCCGATTTTACGTTTAGAAACGAGGACAGTTGACAATTGAACCGGATCTACGAGCGGCTGTACCCCTAATTTAAAAAGATTACATCATTACAATTACAAAATCGACGAATTTATATTGTGGGCACGTGCCAACTTTACTCCCAATTAGCTATCTCCACATCTATACGGATATCAAAGCAGTAAAAAACCGATTTCAAATGGAATCAAACGTTAAACGGTATTACGAGCTTACGGATGTCCTCTTTTATTTTCGAAGTTTCATAATAATAATAATCATTAACCTTAGCGGGGTAGAGAAAGCTCATTAGGGCTCATATATATAGTACGCCATAGAGTCGATGGCCTCACCACGCGTGAAGAAACGTTTTTTTGACATAAAAAATCCAAAATATGGCAAGCGGCGACCACCAGATCGTAAGTCGAAACATTTAGCCACTAAGTCATCACAGCTATTACAGCCCTGTAGTTCTGGGCTCGTAGAATAAGGCTATGGTATCCCCTGCTTGTCGCAGAAGGCGACTAAAAGAGGCCTCGGGTTCACGGGGCGACAAGTGTGGGGGCCTTTGTTGCCCGCTAAAGTGTACCCGAGAAGAAAGCGATCGGCTGCACTTAGAGGGCGCTGAGGTAGGGATTAACCTCCCGGGATGTGCTCTCGGAGTACATATATAACAATTATATAAACTAATATACAACAATTTTTTGTCAACAAATGCATTTTTTAATAGGAGTTAAGTATGTAAGTCGGGAATTATAAGTTTAAACGGTGATATAATCTGTCAAAAGTCCCATAAAAGAATTTTTAACCGTTTCCTTCATTAAATCGGTAATTAATCAGTAATATAAATTGTGTGTGTAAAAAGTAAAATAAATATTTCATAAAAAAAAAAATATTTCAAATTCTCTTTTATTGTCTGTGAACGACGTGCAATGACGGTTGTGTTTAGATATAAGCCGATTTATGATCTATCTAGTAATGAAATCAATCAAAGATCATATCAAAGCGGCCTAAACATTAATTTCATTATCGTATCTGACAGTCTAGAATATAAAAACCCGATTTTACGTTTAGAAACGAGGACAGTTGACAATTGAACCGGATCTACGAGCGGCTGTACCCCTAATTTAAAAAGATTACATCATTACAATTACAAAATCGACGAATTTATATTGTGGGCACGTGCCAACTTTACTCCCAATTAGCTATCTCCACATCTATACGGATATCAAAGCAGTAAAAAACCGATTTCAAATGGAATCAAACGTTAAACGGTATTACGAGCTTACGGATGTCCTCTTTTATTTTCGAAGTTTCATAATAATAATAATCATTAACCTTAGCGGGGTAGAGAAAGCTCATTAGGGCTCATATATATAGTACGCCATAGAGTCGATGGCCTCACCACGCGTGAAGAAACGTTTTTTTGACATAAAAAATCCAAAATATGGCAAGCGGCGACCACCAGATCGTAAGTCGAAACATTTAGCCACTAAGTCATCACAGCTATTACAGCCCTGTAGTTCTGGGCTCGTAGAATAAGGCTATGGTATCCCCTGCTTGTCGCAGAAGGCGACTAAAAGAGGCCTCGGGTTCACGGGGCGACAAGTGTGGGGGCCTTTGTTGCCCGCTAAAGTGTACCCGAGAAGAAAGCGATCGGCTGCACTTAGAGGGCGCTGAGGTAGGGATTAACCTCCCGGGATGTGCTCTCGGAGTACATATATAACAATTATATAAACTAATATATAACAATTTTTTGTCAACAAATGCATTTTTTAATAGGAGTTAAGTATGTAAGTCGGGAATTATAAGTTTAAACGGTGATATAATCTGTCAAAAGTCCCATAAAAGAATTTTTAACCGTTTCCTTCATTAAATCGGTAATTAATCAGTAATATAAATTGTGTGTGTAAAAAGTAAAATAAATATTTCATAAAAAAAAAAATATTTCAAATTCTCTTTTATTGTCTGTGAACGACGTGCAATGACGGTTGTGTTTAGATATAAGCCGATTTATGATCTATCTAGTAATGAAATCAATCAAAGATCATATCAAAGCGGCCTAAACATTAATTTCATTATCGTATCTGACAGTCTAGAATATAAAAACCCGATTTTACGTTTAGAAACGAGGACAGTTGACAATTGAACCGGATCTACGAGCGGCTGTACCCCTAATTTAAAAAGATTACATCATTACAATTACAAAATCTACGAATTTATATTGTGGGCACGTGCATACTTTACTCCCAATTAGCTATCTCCGAATCTATACGGATATCAAAGCAGTAAAAAACCGACTTCAAATGGAATCAAACGTTAAACGGTATTACGAGCTTACGGATGTCCTCTTTTATTTTCGAAGTTTCATAATAATAATAATCATTAACCTTAGCGGGGTAGAGAAAGCTCATTAGGGCTCATATATATAGTACGCCATAGAGTCGATGGCCTCACCACGCGTGAAGAAACGTTTTTTTGACATAAAAAATCCAAAATATGGCAAGCGGCGACCACCAGATCGTAAGTCGAAACATTTAGCCACTAAGTCATCACAGCTATTACAGCCCTGTAGTTCTGGGCTCGTAGAATAAGGCTATGGTATCCCCTGCATGTCGTAGAAGGCGACTAAAAGAGGCCTCGGGTTCACGGGGCGACAAGTGTGGGGGCCTTTGTTGCCCGCTAAAGTGTACCCGAGAAGAAAGCGATCGGCTGCACTTAGAGGGCGCTGAGGTAGGGATTAACCTCCCGGGATGTGCTCTCGGAGTACATATATTATCACAGCTTCTATTATTTAAACTAATATATAACAATTTTTTGTCAACAAATGCATTTTTTAATAGGAGTTAAGTATGCTTTTCGTCGAAAAGTTCCTTTGAAATGAAAATTTATTTATGTTTTCTGAAAACACAGATATAACATCGGTAACTAAAAATTTATTTTGCATCGAATCAGCAACAATGACTATTACTACAATGACTATTTAAAAAATAAAATGTGACCACTACGTAATTTTACATAAAATAACAATTCCAACCATGATATGCACATATTATTCAAGAATATTTTACATAAGGAAGTTTCCGAACTGAAATAATGTTATGTAAACAGTAACCGGCAGCTAAGAAATGTTAAAAACAATGTTTAGTCTTTTTTTATTATCTGTAGATTAACATTATCAAAAAAACAAGCTGGCTTAAAGGTCTTGTAACCAAGCCATAAATTCCAAAAAAAAAGAAGCCCATTAAGATATAGTTCCTTTATTTAAGAAAAAGAAGGAAAGAAGAAGAAAATTTGTGAAGCAAATATAACAATTTAGTGGCGGTTCTTGTAGTGGCGCCGTCGGAAAATGTTTTCCAGCACAATGAGTAAAATAAATTATAACTAAGAAAATATTTGAACCACTAGATGAGCAGATGTAATATAACTATTTCTATACCAGCAGCCATTACTGTGGCCGTAGTATTGTTTTTAAACCGACTTCAAAAAGGGGGAGGTTCTCGATTCGTCAATATGTTGTTTTTTTATGTTTCCTACCTCGATAAGTTTCGACTGAAAGAACTGATTTTAATGATTCTTTTATTATTTGAAAGCTAGTGCATGTGGACCCAAATTCTGACAATGGCATCTATGAAAAAACCAAATAAACCTTAGATTTGCATTGAATATGTGTGCGACAAATGGACGAATAACTGAATATCACGTCAAACGATTTCGATGATTCACTTTTATTGGAAAGGATTGGAAGGATTTCAAGGGTAGTTTGATGAGTTTGATTAGGTTCTGATTAATTCTGTTTTGTAATATTGTTATTCGTTTTAAAATCGTTTTTTTTTCTCGTAAATATGTTTGTCACGCTGTAAAATAAGACATAAAAAAATTAACATAGTATTTATTACACCTCTATATCACATATCGGGTTTCATTAGAAAACAACAAACACAACAATTAGGTCTAGAACTAAAACTAAATAAATAGCGTAAGAAAAATCGCTGAGGGACCCTAGGACGCGTACTTGTTTCCCACGTGATGGCGGACCCCCCATTTGTAGTTGGCGTTCTTGTCGGTCTTCACGAAGGTGTGCACCGGGCCGGTGATGCCACTGGTGCCGTGATGGTCGTGGTCATGATCATCATAGTGATCTCGTTTCGGTCTGTTTCTCTGCGGCTCCTCCTGGCGGATCGGCGCTGGAAGGAAGAAATTGAAAATTTGTTTAACACTTATTGTAACATCTAAGGTTAACAATGATCAACCCTGTAGTTCTTGGCTCGAAGAATATGACTACGGTATCCTCTGACTGTCGTAGAAGGCGACTAAAAGGGGATCCAAGGGACGAACCACGATTCAAACGGTAGTTTCACCACGGAAAAGCTATAGACATTCTTTAGACATGCTAATTAATTTTAAATGCCACTTCGGGGAGCTTTAGTGACGAGTGAAAAAGTAGCTGACGAAACTCCAGCAACCCTTCTAACATCGAATAGGTAGTGTTTTAATTTGTAGGTCTTGTGGAATAAAATAGTCCAACAAATAATACACTCACTTTATTGAGACAGCGTAACGTTGTACAAAGAATTATTTAT
This sequence comes from Meandrusa payeni, assembly GCA_029286785.1. Lineage (NCBI taxonomy): Eukaryota > Metazoa > Arthropoda > Insecta > Lepidoptera > Papilionidae > Meandrusa > Meandrusa payeni. Next base: position 3,326,039 of record JAGSMX010000004.1, read on the forward strand.
TACGGTATTCGTAATACCGTGACAATAAAATTAATTAGAAGTCAGATTAGGAACTAATAAAGTTAAACTATTGTTTACAATGCCAAGTTCATGTAACGATCAACTTAATTATTAATTATAGATACAATAAGGTTCAGATAAATCATTCAAATATCATTGGAAGTAGTTATTATGCATAACAATCGCTGGGTGTCATGTGTTGCCAGCTAACAGTAGACTAACCGTATATTATAAACATTAAGTCGACTATAGGAAATGGGAAATAGGTGTCTAAGTCCCAAATATTTTATCGACAACGCAATAATCTTTGAGATTTTCCAAAGGGGTCGGAAATATTATAAAATCAAAATCCTTTTTCATCAAACTCTCATTTCCATTCGTCATATACGGGCCACCAATTCGCAGCAAGTTTGAACGCAAGAATCTTGTAATTTTTCGTAATTTCCACATACACGGCCGTTGCATTGGCACGTGTAGTTTTATCTTAAAATACTGATCAAACATTATCAACAATACAGTAACCATTTTACGGTACGTTAACGTTAAATCTAGTTAAAAATCATATTATAATGAACTAGCTAAGCAAGTATAACATTTCGTAAGTAAAGAATACGATGAATTCGCACTACTTACACGGTACTCTATGATGAGGAGGATGAATTGATTGTGACGGAGGAGCGAACCTCGTTACTCGAACCAATGCTGGGTTTCTGTGGACTGGATAAAAAGGCCGCGACCAGGCCGTCGCGCAAACAACGGTACACGACAGCAATAACTGAAATTAGAAGGAAAGATCATTGAAACACTCTTCCCATTTGTTATAGGATACTTTCAATAATTATATTCATGAATGAAAACAAAAACTGACTTCAAGTCAACAAGAGACCAGATTAAACGTTAGCCATTACGACGCACAGACTTCTTAGAGTGACATGGTAAAGATGAACTAACAGAAATGCATATATAAATGAAGGCAACGATAAATATACGAATTGTTTGTTAAACAAATTGATCTTGCTGCGAATTTACTATCACCACTTTGTGTACTGATGACTGTAATGTAGTATACGCAGATATTAATTGAGATTTTTACATTTTCGGATAGAAAATTTTTAATTAAAAGAAGTAAGAGATAAACACGGATGTTATCCATATATGTAAAAGAGAAAGTGTGTGGGTATGTTCCATATAGGCTCCGAAACGGCTTGCAATTAACCTTTCAGTGAATCTTCAGATTGACCTGACGAGTAATCCTGTAAAGTTTGGTGACGATTGGAGCACTCCTCTTTTTGAACTGTCATACAAGCCATACTTCGTAATTTTATTTCTGACATTAACTTGTTTTTGTATAAATGATAAGAATGATATTGTATTTACTGATATGTACAAGGGTGTAGGTAATGATCTTCTCGAGAAGAGAATGGTTACGGAGAGAAATGAATAATTTAATATATTGTGAGAGTTAAATTAAATATTTTTAATGATGTAAGTTTATTGTTTAAATAAAATAAAGCAAAATCTAGCCCGACGAAGCGGGCTGAGTACGCTAGTTTGTAAATAAAAGTATTAATCGGTTTCATTAGAGCATTTTTTTGCAATAAATCGAATGAAATTCTTCACAAAACGAAAGGCATCCGTACCCGCAATCGGCGGTATTGAAAAATTGGGTCGTTCATTGCGTTACCGCTGCTCTGAAATAACACAGATATAACTGTAATATTCTATAATTAAATCATTTATTTCGACAACCTTAATGCGATACTTTAAGTTAAAGTGGCGCGAAAACCATTAACAAATCTTTAACAATTCCTTTAATTGATGAGATTGTTCGGAACCAGGTCTTAGGTTTATCGAAACGGTTTGAAGGTCGTTGCATATGGCGTCTGGTTTATATCCTGAAGAGGTAGGTATCTAAAATAAAGAATTGACCTGCGCGAAAGCTCGAGGATATTAATCTAGAGCATGAAAAGGATATAGCCGAGAAGTAATACTGAAGCCGTGAGGTGGTTTTCTCTTGGTTCTGGTTTTTTTTTATATAATTATCAAAGGGATCTCTGGTAGCGTTTTTTTATTGGAAGTGTAATAGGCACGGTAAGTGTATCGTATGTTTACGATAGTTGTGACGTTTCTGAATACTTGAAAATGTATAACCCGTACTTATCCGGTGGCCGACTAAGTATATAACTATTGTAGTTATATGTTGCAGTATATAACTATTGTAGCTATATACTTGACCGATTATATACTAGAACAAGTATGTAGCTATTTTCGTGTATACTTGGACGGTTGGTTGATAGAATTCAAGCAACTGTAGTTGGTGAAAAAGTGGGTTCAAACAGGCTTTCATTGTCTTCGTTTTTGCCTCCTTGAAGCAATATGACCATGAAAAAGATTATAATAACAAACAAATGAAATTGACCGCATAGAACTCCTTTCGTCATAAACTGACAAGTCAAGTTCACAAAAATGTGTTATGAAACATATTTAATGGCTTTGACAATCGCGGCTAACGCGTTCAAAAGCTTCTGTCTCCCTTTATCTATGCCCGTTCTTTATTCTAAAAGTGTATCATATGAGAAAAAAACTTACCAAAGAATAACGATCCATTTCACCGGTTGCTGTTGACTTTTAAATCGAGACAGCAATGGCGGCCACGGTGTCGATCACTCACTTATAAACTAGAAAGAAAACGAATTCTAAACACTTTCTACCGGTCGATGTTACGCTTGGCCGAGTATTGATGCGACACGGATGGTGTGGATTCGGCATAACTGTTCCTGGATATCGGTGATACTAACAAAAAAGCTTATTTGCGTAATCTTACGATTGTTATGAAGTTGTGACCTATACCTAGTAGCTGGATGTCTACATAATCTTCCTCCCCCACACCTTTTTTTTCAAAATGAATTGTGTTTTTTAAGAGATACAGTTCTTAGTTCGCTTAGCCTGAAACCCTTTAGTTTTCTTTTTAACCGCGCAAAAGGGCGCCCGAAAGAGGACCACCGCTTGGGTGATTAATCTGTTCGTGTGATAGCATTCTGATAGGGCCTAACCTCGGCTTGGTCGGCAGCTTTTCATATGTATCAAAACATTCAATAGCTAACTAAACACCTTTCTCATTAACTTTGAGGTCAATAAAGTATATCAACAAAATATGAATTTGTTAAGAAGATGTATTCAATACAGACGTTATTTTATTAATAATTTATATAAATTTAATTTATTCTATGAAGCTTATACTGCCGTGTGATCACATTTTAATTTGGTCCAGTTCTGACAATGGCATTCATGGAAAACCACATAAGTTTTAAATTTGTATTAAATATGTGCACGACAAATGGACGAATAACCTAATATAATCTACTCTACTCATGCCAAGCGATTTTGAAGATTCGATTTTTATTGGAACTACCCTTAAAGTACAGGTGTCCAGGATGTACTTTAGGGGTAGTTTCATGAGAGTTTGGTGAGGTTCTGAATCTATTTCGTAATATTTCTTAGCTAATTCAGGAATATGTAGGGCGTCGTTATATCGTTTAACGTTTGATTAGATTTGAAGTCGGTTTTTATTATAAGTCGTAATTATACTTGTGTTTATAACGTGTTGATGCTAATAAAAAATGTATGTATGACCCGGGTCACTGTAGAGACAGGTTAGTGATGTAACTTTTTTAAGGTTGTCATTTTGTCATAAATTATAAATGAGCGCAATAAAATTATGTACACGGTCAAAGTGTTATGTAATTTTTATTGACTTGCAATCGTTTGTCACTTGGCGGCATAAAGCTTTACTTATAAATCACAGTAATTTTGTAAGTTGAACGACATGATGAAATTAATACGATTGCCACACACACACGCTCTTATGTCTATCTCGACACATTAAGCTTAACTGAATGTGGTGTGTTGAAACACACTATACCAAGTAGCCGAAACAACTTATAGCGCTGATTTTCAGCTGGTACCACTGACACAAATCTAATATAGTTTTCTTTACTTTCTAAGCAAGTGCTTGACTACGATCCCTTCATTCGGATTAGAGAGATGTCAACAAAATAATCAAATCCAGTTAATAAATATCATCATCATTATTATTTCAGCCGCAAAACATCCACTGCTTAGGCCTTTTTTTTGTTAACGGGGAGGAAATCGTCAAAAAGATACCCCGCCTTCTGGAGGGAAGTCGGCGGTTATGTGAGGTTTTTACCTTACACTGGAACGCGCCGGAGCCCCTCTACACTGTGCTCAAGGAGACGTCCCGGGGGGGAGGTTACTCCCTCCCCCCCAGTGACCTCGCAGTGCAAGGCGGGCCAGCCAATGTCGCCTTCTTCCCAGGTCCACCTTAGCGGACGACAAAGGACCCTTGTCGCCCAGTGAACCCGATGCCCCTTTTAGTCGCCTTCTACGACAGGCAGGGGATATCGTAGTCTTATTCTTGAGAGCCCAGAACTACAGTGCTGGCTGGACATAGGCTTGCCCCAACGATTTCCAAAAGGACCGGTTGTAAGCGGCTTGCATCCAGTTGCGTCCTGCGGCCATTATGAGGTCGTCAGACCACCTTGCGGGTGGACGTCCTGCGCTGCGCTTGCCGGTCCGTGGTCTCCAATCGAGAACTTTTCGGCCCCATCGCATAATAAATATATCTTATATGAATGCAAAACTTTGAAATTGATATTTGTAACTCAATCACGACTGAACGGATGGACAAATCTGATTCAAATTTGGCACAGATATAGTTCATAAATCAGAATAACACATAGGATTTTATTCCGAATAAGAATGAAATGTTATTTTTTGAAATTACTTGCTTTTTTCCTTCTGTATTGAAGTACACTGATCAGCCAGGATGTCTCAGTACTTCAGAATTACAGTTTCATGACGAGAGGTAGCATAGATGTTTGATCGCTTAGGTGACAGGTACGAACGAACTCAAAGATAATTTCAGATAGTACTCAATAAAATAAGGCATATGTATATACAAAACAAAAATGATATGACGTAAAGATACGAGTAGATTGATAAATTACTGCAGATTCAGTACAAACCGTTTAATCTTTAACGTTTTATTAACACGGAAAGGTGATTGAATAGTATTCCAGATATTAGTCGCAGCGTATATAATTATTGCACTGAAAAAATGTCTATCTATATCGATCATTACCTCAATCTCATCAACAATGACTTAGTCATCGTTCCGTGACATATATATAATAATAGAAAAAAAGTGACTGATTTAACCGTCACGTATTCAATAAAATAATAACCTATTGTATTCTATAGCGTATGATTATATATCTATTATTGAAGTTGGAGCGCTGACCTCGCTTGTAGTTATCCTCAAATGATCATCGTTTGTGTCTTATTACAGTAATTACAACTACGCCAAATAGAAATGTCCTTCCTGGGTAAATTGACAAGATTACTCAAGTTATCTGCAATGAAAAAGAATGGAGGCTACTCCAGTTATGGTTTTTACAATCACAAGCTTTGCACATGCACGCAAACATTCATTATGGTCAAAGTTAGTTAAATTTTCTACAGATTGCATTTTAGAGAGTGTGCTCAGGAGCTACATGATCTAATTCCCCCATCCCCTTTACACCATCGGACTTCTAGACGCACTGCGGGATTTCATCCTTTTGTTGTGAACATCCCTCAAACCCGAACGAAGCGATTTGCTTCGTCTTTCATTCTTCGTACAGCAAAGGACTGGAATAGTTTGCCCGCGTCTGTCTTTCCTTCCGATTACAATGTGGGTATTTTCAAGAGTCGAGTGAATAGGCATTTACTAAGTTAGTGCGCCTTACCATCCAGGACTGCATTTCCACTTAACATCAGGTGGGATCGTAGTCAAGCACTTGCTTAGAAATAATAAAAAAAAATTAATTACATTTGTTAATTTAAAAAACATATCGTAAGACAAACATGTGTGGGTATGACATGATTATAGCATAATATATTCATGTTTTTATACAAATTATAAAATAATCTATATATATAAAAGAGAAAGTGTGTGGGTATGTTTCATATAGGCTCTGAAACTGCTGGGCCGATTTCAATGAAACTTTCAGGGAATTTTCAGATCGACCTGACGAGCGACGATCGGTGCACTCCTCTTTTTGAACTGTCGAATACAGCTTTTATTTACCATGATACTACTACTACGGGTATGATATTGTATTTACTGATATGTACATGGGTGTAGGTATTCATCTTCACCCGCTCGAGAAGAGAATAGAAGAGAATGAATACGGAGAGAAATGAATAATTTAATATATTGTGAGAGTTAAATTAAATATTTAATAATGTAAGTTTATTGTTTAAATTAAGCAAAGTCTAGCTCGGAGAAGCGGGCTGGATACGCTAGTAGTAAAATAAGATATTTACTGTTGGGCTGGTCCACAAGCTTTAAGTCACACAAAGAGCGATGGAAAGAGATATGTTCAATATTTTTCTAGAAGAACAAAGGTAGCCGACATAGCTCTTAAATTAGCCACGCAGTGGGCCGGCCACATCTGCCGAGTAAGAGACGGCAGATAAGTCACGGAGTGGAGGCCGAGCATGGGTCCGAAGACCTTTTAAGGATAGCCGGAAGTTTGGTTAGGTTCTGATTAATTTTATTTCGTAATATTCCTCGAATAACTCGTAAATACAAAAGGACGCCCCCTATAACACTTGATTTAGTTTTTGTTTTTGCTAGTAAATGTACTTGTTTTCAGGCAACTGTACCAAATCTAATTTTGGACGCCGACTGTACCAATCTGACATACTTTCTCATTGGGCCGTTTCACAATACTTATTGTTCAGCGTAGCCTAATTTAAATCAGCAACGCTGCTGTGAAAGTAAACTTATTGTTTGATATAGATTCGATTCGGATCGCGATACAATTAAATAGTTTTTTTTATTTATGTTATAGGTTCGTACTTCATTTGTGGTTTTTAACATTGTTTATCTCTGTGTTATATGTTAATACACTATTGAAGATAGAGGTAAGGAGAACCATTTCTGTGTAAGAACGTGACCGTTAAATCAGGTGGCGCTAAATTTTTTGTAATAGGTAGGTCATAAAAAAAGCGCGGAAAGTTAGACTAGATAAGTAAATAAGGAAACACAAAACAAATCATTAAAAAATTTTATTAAAAAATCACAAACATATTTTCGAAACCCTCATTTCTTCGCACACCAATTTTTTAGATTAATCCAAACTTTTATAATTCGAAAACTTCCGTTACTCGAAATCTCAACCCTCTCCCTCCCTAACACGAAACCGCTACAAGTCGATTTTTATGACCTTGAAGCTCGATTTGCAGAGGTTCTACTAAATTTAGAAATTCTTTTGAATTACGTAAATCACTTTTTGTGTATAGTTACTTCAGTGTCTACTCGTTACTAACGTTAGGTCGCTGTACTCTTCATCGTTAAAAACAACTAAATTCACATTATGTCTTTTATCTGAACTAGCGCTGTTCTAGAGAGTTTGAACTGTTATTTAGTGCTTCTACATTCTTAGGGTTCTTAGGTCTACCTTGGACTATTGTATGATCCAAAGAGTCCAATACTGATGGAGATTAAAATCACGACTATTCGATTTTGGCCGCCGAAGATCCTCCTTTGGAGACATTGGCAAAATGGACGGCTAACGTGCTCAAGGAAGCAGCATGCAGCGTACGGTCTACTCGGCCCATGATAATACCTAATGGAGATTACACCTGGTCACGATCGACTAAGAGTTTACTGCTTCTACCTGGAGACATCTGTCATCACAGAGATGGTCTTCCTTACCTCGCTTCATTTTTGTTTGTAAGTGATATATTGATTTTTTCCAACGGTAAATTAGCTCATCCCCTTTCTTTGGTTATCAAGACCACAGAGTACTTCCACCCCTTTTAAATTAAGTATTTGTCGTCTATCTTGAAGCTAAAGAAATACTAATGAAGATGTGTGAAGGTAATCCTTTCTCCAGATTTATATTTTATCGAATTATTCTAGGTATTCTAATTTGTTATCACAGACTGCGTTCTAAACGAGAGCTATGTTGAGATAGCTTGCAACAGCCAAGGATGTTAAACATCCCATTCTCTGCTCTTCTATTCCCACAACATGAGTGCCATAAATTGGAAACGTCAATTAAAAAACAATGGACAATCAATGGTGAAAAACAGCTGGTAATTCTGGTCTTCGATTTACAACCAACTTCGCAAATATTCAGATTACCGCGGCTTCAGAAGAATTAGACGGCGTAATAATTGCGTGAAGTTGCGCAAACGCGGCTTCCTCATTACACGGCCGCTGACCATAATTAGTCGCTTTCCTCTCAACCTCTCCGACACGCCATTTTAATATCCGATCGCTCCATTTGTTTTCAATTGCTTCCTAAATTATATAAACAGTGATTACAGACGCTTCGCCGACGGTTACGGTGCGGCTAACTTGATTTTTTGGATATAATTGACCTATTGTTTTAGATAGTGATAACGTAATAACTAAGCGGTCCTACTTTCAGCGATCGAAGGTTCGAATCTCAACCAATTTGTACTATAAACTATATAGTCTTGTCATATACTTGTAAATAAGAAATTGAAACATATGCGATGCTCATGTATGGTAACAAGGTCATCCCATACACATATAGGGCCCTAGTAACGCCCGACAATCTATCTACCCCTTGATGGTAAAAATGACACACTTTTTTTAGAGAACATAAAAGCCAGAGGAAGGAACTCCTTAAGTCATCGGATTGCATGTCATTTGTTTAAAATTAAAAAAAATCCTTATATCTATAATAAAAATAATTATAATTACAACTAAATAAATGCGATTTTAAGGGAATTTCTTTTTAAATTTAGTTTTATTAATAATAATAATTCCTAATTGCTTTTTAGCGGTGACGTGCTTGGTCTATCGACCATTGCGAGTCCATTGGTGGTCAGTGTGAAGTGGTCATTCAGCGTCGATCGAAACAATTTAATTTTCTTTAGATTGCATTTTAATAGTAAAGATTGAAGTAAATAGCAAACACATTACATAAAACATGTCAGTCGTGCACATTGGCAGATTTCACAAAATTTTCGAAAAATTTGTAAAAAATAGCTTTCTCATGGTGTTTTCCTCAACCGCCGAGCACGTGGTAAAATTTTTGGCAACATTTTTTCATTTATTTGGATCACCAACGACTGTTACAATAATACAATACTAAAATACAAGAAGGCCTACATTTAACTGCACAATCATTTAAAGTTAACCACAATCACTTGAACTGGCACCGGGGATCGAACACGGTTTGCTAGCATGCTACCCAACTTCAGGCGACGGCTCGGACAATAAGTTATACGGCTCATCCGGTTAAATTGATGGGAATTTGAAGTGAGCCATCTTCTTAAGAATAGTAAAAAAATGTGTCAGTAATTTGTGAAACATGTTGGCAACACAGTTACAAATCTCCTAGTGCTGTACGTATTCGTGGAAAGTGGAGCTAACATATATAAAGCCACACTCAATTGCTACGTCTCCTATAAAGATTTTCTCACAACAGACCAATGGTTAAATGCCTTATATTTTTTAACAGCACGGCTCTATTAGACTTTTTCGACATAAAACAGTACGCATTACAGCATTATAAGAATGACATTAGAAGGATGACACTTAAAATAATTTATACATTAATTATTACTCAGTGTATTCAATATATTCTTTTAATATACATTATTTTTTTTAAAAAAATAGTGCTACTGGCTTAATTAGTCTTGTTAGCCATTCCAAATTAGCTTAAGCTGGTTAAAGGAGGTTCTCGTCAATAATATGCTTTTGAATCTACAACTTTACGTTTCGCAGACCGTACCCTTACCCTTAATCATTTTCTATTCACGCTTGCATGTTAAAGATGTATACTATTTAATGACGAATAGTCCTAATTCCACGTTGTGGGGAAGTGGGCGTGCACAGACCGCTCAGCCATTTTTGCCATTCCACAGCGCTGCCATTTCGCCCTGCCATGTCAATCCGATTGTCTTCATACGTCTCTTAGATTATCCGTGAAGTCGTGTTTTTTTTTTACTGAGTCGTGGTTCGCGTAACATCGTAACCGTCCAAGCCGAGGTTACCCCTCACCGGGGGGACCCTTGTGTCGGGTTACTAACGACAGGGAGTCAGGCTAAACGACCTAAGAGCTATGCCACCTCTCAATCCGGTAAAACAGGCAAGGCCAGCTTCTCTGGTCAATATGTGTAGTTCATCAAAAACAAAAATGTCTTCATATCCGCCGTTACTGATAGTCGTCATGTTTGCTTAGAACGGCCACGCTTCCTTGTTCCTAGGCTTCTAATCTGCTAAACAAATTGTAGGAAAATTAATGTTATTATTTATGTTGTATTACTAACATACTCGTTAAGCATTCCAGCTAAGTTCAAGCTTGTGCTAGGAATTGGTTCACGACAGTACTTGAATGGTGGATCTCACCTACGACCTTATGTTTAGCTGACGGTACCATTAGGCTATTGATGCTTCAAATGTACTGTTCTTGATTTTATACTTTTGGTAAAGTGCAAGTTCAGTTGTGCCACTATGGTTTTCCAATGCCCTACTACTGACATTTCAGTATAGTTTGCTATTTGTTTTTCTCGTGCATAATGACGTCTTCTCAATTAGTAAATTGAAAAACATTTCGATGAATATAATATGATCATTTAATAAAATAATCAAAAATTCATTTGAAAATTACGGGTTAAAAAATTAAATTAGTAGATTACTTATTAGAGTTTTTGCCACAATGATAATTTAATTATAATATGTTGACCAATCCATGACCACTTGCGGCGCTTTTTTCTTGTATAGTTATAAATAAATTAATTGTTATTACATAATAAATATTTTATTGTGACTGATGCAGAGACAGTCTTATTGGCGTTTGAATTGATGATTTTAGTGTTAGAGGGTTCTAATCTCATTCTACTTTTACCAATAAGTTTCCGTTTTCGATTTCTTACGTACAAACAAATCACTTGCTGAAATTTATAAACACCATGGAACCTTATAAACTTGATAAAAACCTTACAGCTGAGCAGAGACTGTATCTCTATTTTTACTGTAAAAATGGTTTATAAATGTGAGACCTAATTTTTTTTTAATTCACAAAATATTCCGAATTTATATCATCTACTAACAATGTTTTTACAAATAATGCAACTAAAATTTAATGGCTCAAAAACTGTTAAAAAATATTCCGGTCATTGAAATATAATAATTACATTCAGTTCCATACTCCCCACTTACTTGTTAATTTAAAAAAATAAATTTAATTATTAAATGCAATTGGTGTGCGATTTAAAAATAAATACATCAAAAATAAATTCTTATATACCAGGACTGTTAAAAGTTATAGTTTTCAGTAGGGGTTATTACAAAGTTTTTAGTCAAACAATAATTTAAAATCGCCATTAAATTCAAGCAACTAGAAACTCGAATGGCATGATTTAAAAAGTTGCTTATTTTAAATTCAAAACTATATAGTATTAGTCACGATTTTAATAGAAAAAATAATTTAAATGACAGTTTGAGAACCACATAACAATTGACAATCGCTATTCCGCCATTTCTACAGCCTCTATAAATGAACTTACCGTTAGCATTTCCTCTCACCCACTGTCAACAATTCAAGATGTCACAACGTCTCCCCGACACCATGGTAGTCATAAATCAGTTATTATAATTAGAATAAGAGCAATTAAAATCCGCCAAAACAAGTGACTGCGTCATTGTGGTTAAGTGAAAGTGCTGTACCAGTTTTACTGTGGTCTAATTTTTAATTTAGTATTAAACAAAGTGCAATTTTTTTTTCCATTTTCATTTTTTTGTGCCAATTTTAAAGTAGTTTAGTCTTTATTTGTGTTGTAATATTTCAATGAATGTTAGAAGCGAAATATGTCTAGTTATTTTCAGTTAGTTTCTTCGGTCCATATTTATTACCCATATCATTATTAAAACATATAATTATCAATATCTACGTAATATTGGCATAATACTGGCATATTGGCATCATTCATATTTTATTTTCTTTTTCAAAATTTGTAGAATTCTTTAAAGATTCGATTGACATATTTTTATCAGATGTTGCCAACTAAACCGGTGTGATTAAAAATTGTAGTAGGAAGGTGATGAAGATGGATTTTATGATTATTTAATATATACATGTGGATTTAAAAACTATTAAAGCAGACGACAAAGATTTTTCAAGGTTGTTAGAATAGAAAGCTTAATTATTGCTATCGTTAGAAAAACAGTCGATAGTACTAATGATACCTTTAATGATGGGACACATGGTCAAAATAGTTGATGACCCGAGGTCAATGAACTCCGGGGTGCGGCGCTTATACTGCGCTATAAAAAAAATTCTTGCCGCTTCTTTGGCGTTTGCCAGTCTCTCTGGCCAACTGTGTAGTTCATCCATAAAAAAAATCTTTAGCGCCACCGCCCCTCCGCTCCCCGGCGTTCGTTGACCCGGGCATCGGCTGTTTTTGACATTGTGTTAAAAACATAAACAGCAATGGGCTGTTTTTTTAAACATATCATCTTTTTTTAATCAGTATCGATTTTTTTCCGTCTCATCATCAAAGGTGTCATTAGTACTATCGCCTATCTTCGTTTTCAGAAGCGGTCTCCTAATACCCTGTATAATTTTATATATATATATATATACATATATATATATATATATATATATATAATATAAATATATATATTTATCAAATTTATAATCTTATTTCTCTCGAATCGATCTACAACGCCTATATAGTACAGCCTTTTTTCTTTTTCTTTTCAGAAATGGTTATGGTGCATTCTAATAATTTACTCTGGACCAACTTGGAGTCCAGTAAAATCGGACACAGTAAAAACACCACCAAAGAATCCAGCAACAGTTGAAGCACAGGCGAAATTTTTCCAGTTAGTTTTTTTTAATCAAATAATGACAAATTAGTATTAAGCTCTAATTTTTAATGAGAACGCATTAACTAACATTTTTTTTATTATTGTAGTAATATTTATTTACCAGCTGTAGCATAGCTGTCTGAGCTTTACCCACTTTTAATCAAATGGTCAACCGGGGAACCAGCGGGCAAAATTTTTTGAAAATGACAAAAAAATTGTGTTAATATATTGATTACCTGTCACTCGTGGGAACAAACACTCCGGTAAAAATCATATAACCTTTCCTGTCTCTTTCTACTACTAAAAATACTAAGAGCTATTTATTTTTGTATTTTTCGAAATGTGTATATAAAAATATGTACTGATATAGCTATAAATCACATGTTTTGAAATAATCTAACACAATAGTAAAAAATCCTTACAAATAGTATGGAATTGTCTCTCCTACGCTTTGACTAATCTATTTTTCAGATTTCTACGTTAAATAATCACTTAACATAATTTTAATTTTGTTATTAGATTACTACCATATTACCACCACATCCACTAAGCTCTGTGAAACGCAGGTACCGTTTTACTATACATTATATATTATCAAATGGCATAAAATACCTGGGATCTATGTAATTATATATTGTAATTGTATATTATTATTATATATTGTATAATAATAATTTACAATTACTAGTATTGTAATTATATATTGTAGTATTAATTTTAAAGCATTTAAAAAAAATAGTTTGAAAAAAAAATGCGGATTTTACCGTGGATTAATGTAGAATCTAATTTCCGGAATAAGCCCCACAAAGTGTCTGAAATGCCGGGAAATATAAAAATCTATGCATAACAGTCGCAAACTTTAAAGAAATGATTGTACAAATGTTTGTAGTAAACATAATTTATGTACATGAAACGATGACTTTAGTAGATTAAAGACGTCGTATTGTATTAATACAATAGAGATCGCATTGTTCTCGATAAAATACGATAAAAGAAAAATGGTATCTACTGTTTCATTGTTATTGTTAAGAATTATTCCTCACTTGATGACGCATAATGATGACACATGATTTACTTTATAGGGACTTTTTCTCAGTACAGTTGAGTCCGTACAAGATTGAGTTTGGTCATGTTTGCGAGGACCCTAACACATGGGAGCAGCGTTATGAGAAGAAAGACTATAAGAACCACAGGGATATGGGAAAAGTAACGAATTTCAATTTCGCTTTGTGTCTAATTTTATTGTGTTTCTTTCTCTGTCGCGCTTCGCTTCGCTTCGCTGCAGATACAGGCATTTGCCTACGCACGAGGACTACGATCAGGGCCACCGCTTGGGCAATGAACGTCACTTCACTGAGAGGCATGAGCGTGCCCGGCCATCGACAGGACTATTCTCAGCTAAAGTACGCTTCCGCTTACTTATATCAACAATTTGTGTGTTCTCTACTAAACATTCGCTTTCCTTTCTAAGCTTAACGTTACATTAACAAAGCGGTTTCTTATTAACTCGTCCAGATGGATTCAATGCCTTATTTGTTGTCTCTAACATTTTAATGGTCTCTTATTGGATTCTATAAACATATTCTTACTGAACCTATTGGAATAGTTTCACTGTCGTTATTATATTATTGTTTTAATCCTGCTGTTAATAGATTACGTGAATCGAATAACGATAGAGCCTTCCGTAGTACCTAATATTTTTTAAAAAATCTTACTACTCGTATCTTTAACATTGTAATAAAAGAGTGACGTAAGCAAATTACTTCAGTCATGTGCAATTCCCTTAATAAAGGACGAAGCGTCGACTTTGTCTTTAATTATGGGACATACAAATTTATCAGGATGGAAGCCCGCCAAGTGTTGATATTTATTTATTTGAAAGCTCATTAAGAGATATAGTCATCATCAAATTTAAATAAAATGCTTATTTACACTCTTGACATAGTAACATAGGAACTTTGGGGACTTATTTAAATAGCCTTCATCTATCTACCTAATCTCTTACTAACCTGAATCCATTTGATCTTATGTTACATTTCTTATGTGATAAGGTCCGTTGGGGGGATAAAAAAGGAGGTTATGGTGAGCACTATTGGGATCTGAATCATGCTGGACACACTGGCAATCATGAGGGTGATAGCTACGAAGGTACAGATGATACAGTCTACCACGAAGATGATGGGAAAGATAATTACGACGGACCAAGTGAACATCGCTATGAAAATGATGAATATGGGCCTGAAATTCCATCAAAATACGACGATAATAATAGAGCCAAAAGAGCTCATACAAGAACAAAGAACCAAAGAAAAGAGAAAGAGGAACCGAAACGTCAACGACCACAGAAAGAGGAAAATAGTTATGAACAGTCGTCAGACTCCAAATCGGCTGACGAATACGAAGTAGAATTGAGCGATGAAAAGGAAACAGCTGAAAAATTTTCAAAACAAAAACGACCCAATCAGTACAATTCTGAAGAATACAAACAACCGCGAGAGAAAAACCAAGTAGTTTTAGTTTTAAGTCAAAAGGAAAAGGAGAGTCAGGAAACTAGTAAACAGTACGCCCCCGAGAAGAAGAACCAAACCAATATGTACCACGACAAGAAGAAACAAAGCACTATGTATCCAGACAAGAGGAATCAAAGCAATATATACCCAGACAAGAAGAAACAAAGCAGTATGCACCCAGACAAGAGGAAACACAGCAATATGTACCCCGACAAGAGGAAACACAACAATATGTACTCCGTCAAGAAAAAACGAAGCAGTATGTTCCTTACGAAGGAGGTGCTGGAATAAGGCAACATCTACAACCTGAAGTGGCACAACCCGCTGCCGGTCCTCGGCTCTTCTTGGAGCCTTCTACTGGACATGTTGTTGACAGAGCTACGGGTCAAGCGTACGTTTTGCAACCCCTTATCCAAAAACCAATTGACTACAGTTAATTGGAAAGGTTGTAAGATGTAAACAAACATCAGTAACAATTGTTTTAAGTGTTATTTATTTATAAATTAAATGGTTCTATGTTATTTTTTGTTTAAATTATATCTAGTATGTGCTGTTATCGTCATCCATAAACAACTGCTCCCACAGACGACCTATTAAAACCAGGTAGACAGACACGTCTGCTATTCACTATTTACTAGACATGTCAGTTGGTGGGTACAAATAAAAATCACTTACAAAAATTATTTACTTAATAAATTGATAATAGATTTTTTTTTTTGTCTTGAATTACAACTTCCGACCGTGAGATCATGAATCGTTCACTATAGTGGAATAAGCGACTGTGCGGGCACAGCTAATTATACAAGATTTCATCTATACAGAAGGACAATTTCAAAAGTAAATTTATTTCGTTTCCCTATACATGTAGATCATAGAGGTATATTCAGACATCACACGATAGACAAACTCGTAAACGAACATATTTCGCAATGGCTGAGTACTGGCCCCCGAGTCTGCCTACAATGTTTCAAAATGGACGGTCACTGACATCAAATTTGTTGATTTTTGCTAGTTCTGTAATCAGCTAGTTCTATTGTACCACTATGGTTTTACTACCACTGACACTCCTATTGTCAGTATTTGGTAACATCTATCCAAATAAACATAATTACATTCCAAATAATTAATTGGTTTTTGGAATAATGACATTTGAATTCTAGTTGGTCGGATGTTATAGTGACAATAACTTGGAGGTAAGACTTGGAGTCCAAAGTTCGGAATCTTCGATGCATCTATCAAGTTAAAAACGTAACGGACGTTAGCGCAATCTATGGGAACCTTCATTGGGGCAGTGTTTTAGTACAATGAAACAAAAACTTATCTGTACAGCAATTGTGTACGCTATCTAACAGTTACATACCGTTAGATGCGGGCCGTGGCCCCTTTCCCTCGCCTTGCATGAGTCACGAATGACTCCTTGATATCTTTTGTTTGAAACGAATCGACCGCATTGAAAGCGAATGGTGCTCAGTAAGAACGCCTGGACTTGTCCTTGTTGCGAACTCGAAAAGACAACGTTGAAGTTTTGTCTACACCTAGTGTCATGTAGTCCACAATTTTACTATCACCGATATAACAAGGCGGAAGAGTAATTCTAGGAAATTTATGGTATGGAGTTATGTCGGGCTGGGACACTACCGACTAAAACTCTCTGTTGGTCTGTCTTCCGCCATAAAGGGCCGGGATTGAGTTGTTGGATTCATCATCACGACCATCAGTATTTTTATTAACGTAGAAGGGATGTATTTACTTATAGGCACACGCCGGAGTAATACCTCCAACGGTCAGCCGGTCTCAGCTATCATGAAGTGACTTGGGGTCGCGTTTCGATAATTCTTAACTGAATAGCGTAGAAGATTAGTCAACCCGTTCTAATTCTAAAGTCTCAAAATATCTGTAATGTGATCACGTACAAAATTTTCTCTTTAACTCAACAGTCCTTGTAAAAGAACAATAGGTTATGTCGTAAGAATATGAGCATTGTCGCTTTCAATCTGAAATAGAAGCTCGGTCAAATTTTAGTTCCATTTGGAAATTACTATTTAAGTATTATGGATTGTTTCGCGTGTGGCGATGATTAATTAACATCACGGCCTTCAATGACATTTCATTATGAAACCAACGTATTACAATTCCATTATTTTTGTCCCAAAAATCTTTTTTTTTTATACGTAACTTTCAATTGAATTTTTTGATATTTATTCAAATGTAACGGCATTTTTGTCTATTTGGAAGATGTCATTATGTACGAGATTAACAAATAGCAAAAATAGAAATAATATGTGTCAGTGGTACGCCATTGGAAAATCATTCTGGCACAATTGTACTAGCACATTACTAAAATAAACAAAAGCGACAACTGTAATGTCACTGAATGTTCATTTTGACACAATTGGTTTAATACTGGTGGCCAGGTGAGATTTATATTCGTTTTAAAATAAAAGCATTTATAAAAGAATAACAGTTGTTTATAAGAAAGCAGATTTAAACCTATAATAGCCGTTGAGTTGCCAGTCCAACACCTATACTTTAAATTGCAAGTCGTTTTATTAAAAAAAAAACACATTGTCGATAGTTCTCAAGCACTCCACGAAATAATCCTTAAAAACTAACCGTTATCACGTATCATTCGTACGGTCAAAAGGTTCACAGATAGATATTTATGATTGTGCAAATAACCGGTTTGTCCAGTTTGCAGTCGTGAGAAAATTGTCCACTGCAATTGCACCCCTTTTAAAGTATCCTTTGGGCGCTGCTTCTTATTGTTAGCCGGGTCCATTGACAAAGGTGTCCCTTTTGCACTTGCTTCTGTGGGTTGTTTTGAATTAATTATAGTGAAATACAGTCTGAACGTTTATCGAACAACTGAATTTATTTTAATGTGTAAAATTTAAATTATATAATTAAAAAACTTTATAAAATCTATGTCACAAAAAAGAAAAAATAAATAATATTGTTAATTATTTAAAGAAAATTAAAAAATCATATTTTATTAATTTATAAAAATATTTGTTAAATTAATTTAATTATTGAATACTGAATTGAAGAAACAATCGTTTTTTGCATATTTAATTATTGAATTAACAATATTTAAATTATTACAATCTGTTCTTAATTGAGCAAAGCGTTGGGTAATTATTTTTTAATCTTATTTTAACTAATATTAGTTTTTTTGCTGTTTTAAATAGACGAGGCGCTACAGCCGTGTGTCACATAGACAAGACATGCAAATAAAGGGTCACTAAAATACTGCCCTTTCTCACACATAGAAGTGGTCAAACTGGTTTTAGGACGAACCCCTAACCTTTTAAAATAAACGAAGAAATTCGCAGGCCTTTGCGGATTGCTTTGTCCAAAACTAGTTTGACCGCTTTACAGCTATGAGAAGATATTTCGCGACCGTTAACATTTTTAAGAAATCGCCGCCTGTCATTCTGTCAATTTAAATCACAATTAAAAAAAAACAACACCACACGGTGATTGTTTTGACATATGGCCGTGTGTAGACATTAGGGACATACATTCACTGGAAAAACGGCCCCTGAGGACCTTTGGTCTTGTTAATCTTTAATATAGGTTTACAAAGTTGTCCACATATGTTACATATGTCCCACTGCTGGGCACACGCCTTCTATTTAAAGAGAGTGTAAGGGCATAGTCCGCCACGCGGAACTACAGCGGATTGGCAGTCTTCACATGTGTTAGAAAAATTTTCTAAGTAATATATGTTTTCTCACGATGTTTTCCTTCACCACCGAGCTCTTGGTAAATCGGCACCGGGGATCGAACTCTAAAACTTTTGTTAAAACTGTTGCTATCGTACTATTAAACTTGAGGCAACCGCCCGGACACTGAGCTACTACGGGTAACAGGTTTATGTTTATTATATTTACAACATCATATTTTTGACCGACTTCAAAAAAAGGAGGAGGCTATCAATTTGCTTTTATTTTTCATAATGTTCGTGCGTTCATGGCGTCGTCATTTATGAACCTATTTTGAATTTTTTTTTTATGAAATGGGTTCGTTTTTATTAGGTCCTATATGTTGTTTTGGCATTGGCCCTTAGGCCCCGAAGTCAAGGACCCCCAAGGGCGTCGTATATATCGTATAAAAGCCCACTTATAGATTAAGATATTAGTAGTATTATGACAATTTGAAACGACAACGAGCACAAATGTGGAAGAAGAAAGAGTATATAGGCGCCAGAAGTTTGTGATATAACTATGATACTTCGGAAATAAAAAACAGCAGCGTGAATTGAAAGTTAAGAATGGCGATTGGATTTGATTCTCAAAATGGATGACAAAGAAGCGAAAGATTGTTTAAAATCGAAGTTTAGGAAATGAGCAAACGGCGTGAGTATTATTTTAAAAATAATATTAATAACATTTAGGACAGTATTTCCGAATTCTTAATTTAAAATTATTCAACAGTGGCAAGGCCGCGTGGTCGGAAAAGTACGAGTACTACGAATTCGAAGTAATGAAAGAAGTTTTTTGTTACCTTTATCTATACATACATATAGCTTTGGAGCTCTTGGAGACGTTATGGTTTGAGCCCCGACTTTGTTTCATTTTTTTAATCAAGCACATGGGGTTAGTAGGCGTCTAAGTTCTAGTAGTCAGTTAATTAATGTGGGCAACATTTGTGTAATGTTTGTAGGAGCGTGTAACAATAAAATCCAGCCTACGATGTTCCGTTTTCTTTCTCGTGCATTTTTGGCCTGTTTCTTTTTTAGAATGCCAATGTTTCGTTAATAAAAGCGTTCGTACTTGATTGACTTGTCGGCGTCAAATTACCACTTGCTTTTTACGATTCAGCAGTGATTTAGTAATTCGTTTCTTTAGGTTACAATTTTTTTTATGCTTGATTACAAATTTGGGTCAGTTCGGAACTATTAAAGTGACTTATTTAATAATGCGTAGTGATTGACGACCGATTTACCGAAGAAGTAAATTTTTGTTTGTTAATTGCTCAAGAATTGGTACAGCGATTGTCACATAGTTGATTGTGGGGTTTGGCAAGCAAAACAATGGGAAATTGAAGGTGGCCAATGCCGTACAATGGCGCAATTATGGAACGAGGCACTTAACGGGTCGTCAACTAATGAATATAACGATGTGGGTATATGTATAAACATATAATTATCACCTTTTTCTTCATTTTATGATAGTATAAATTAGGTGTATATCTTTGCTTTTTTTTTTGTTTACGGGGAGGAAATCTTCAGAAAGATACCCTGCCTTGTGGGGGGAAGGCGGCGGTTATGTGGGGTTCTTACCCACTAAAACCTCCCCGGTGGCCCTTTCGTCGGTGCATGACGAGGGGCTCCGGGATCTCCAGTGGAACGCACCGGAGCCCCTCTGCACTGTGCTAGGAGAGCACGTCCCGGGGGGGGGGAGGTTACTCCCTCCCCCCCTGCGCCCTCGCAGCGCAAGGCGACACGGGCCAGCCGATGTCGCCTTCCCGGGTCCACTTTGGTGGACGACTCAGGCCCCCACCCTTGTCGCCCAGTGAACCCGAGGCCCCTTTTAGTCGCCTTATACGACAGGCAGGGGATACCGTAGTCTTATTCTTGAGAGCCCAGAACTACAGGGCTGAGAGCCCAGAACTACAGGGCTGGATCGTACTATTAAACTTGAGGCAACCGCCCGGACACTGAGCTATTACGGGTAACAGGTCTATGTTTATTATATTTACAACATCAATTATTAGTTTTGATCGACTTCAAAAAAAGGTTGGAGGCTATCAATTTGCCTTTATTTTTCATAATGTTCGTGCGTTCATGGCGTCGTCATTTATGAACCTATTTTGAATTATTTTTTTATGAAATGGGTTCGTTTTTATTAGGCCCTATATATGTTGTTTTGGCATTGGCCCTTAGGCCCCGAAGTCAAGGACCCCCAAGGGCGTCGTATATATCGTATAAAAGCCCACTTATAGATTAAGATATTAGTAGTATTATGACAATTTGAAACGACAACGAGCACAAATGTGGAAGAAGAAAGAGTATATAGGCGCCAGAAGTTTGTGATATAACTATGATACTTCGGAAATAAAAAACAGCAGCGTGAATTGAAAGTTAAGAATGGCGATTGGATTTGATTCTCAAAATGGATGACAAAGAAGCGAAAGATTGTTTAAAATCGAAGTTTAGGAAATGAGCAAACGGCGTGAGTATTATTTTAAAAATAATATTAATAACATTTAGGACAGTATTTCCGAATTCTTAATTTAAAATTATTCAACAGTGGCAAGGCCGCGTGGTCGGAAAAGTACGAGTACTACGAATTCGAAGTAATGAAAGAAGTTTTTTGTTACCTTTATCTATACATACATATAGCTTTGGAGCTCTTGGAGACGTTATGGTTTGAGCCCCGACTTTGTTTCATTTTTTTAATCAAGCACATGGGGTTAGTAGGCGTCTAAGTTCTAGTAGTCAGTTAATTAATGTGGGCAACATTTGTGTAATGTTTGTAGGAGCGTGTAACAATAAAATCCAGCCTACGATGTTCCGTTTTCTTTCTCGTGCATTTTTGGCCTGTTTCTTTTTTAGAATGCCAATGTTTCGTTAATAAAAGCGTTCGTACTTGATTGACTTGTCGGCGTCAAATTACCACTTGCTTTTTACGATTCAGCAGTGATTTAGTAATTCGTTTCTTTAGGTTACAATTTTTTTTATGCTTGATTACAAATTTGGGTCAGTTCGGAACTATTAAAGTGACTTATTTAATAATGCGTAGTGATTGACGACCGATTTACCGAAGAAGTAAATTTTTGTTTGTTAATTGCTCAAGAATTGGTACAGCGATTGTCACATAGCTGATTGTGGGGTTTGGCAAGCAAAACAATGGGAAATTGAAGGTGGCCAATGCCGTACAATGGCGCAATTATGGAACGAGGCACTTAACGGGTCGTCAACTAATGAATATAACGATGTGGGTATATGTATAAACATATAATTATCACCTTTTTCTTCATTTTATGATAGTATAAATTAGGTGTATATCTTTGCTTTTTTTTTTGTTTACGGGGAGGAAATCTTCAGAAAGATACCCTGCCTTGTGGGGAAGGCGGCGGTTATGTGGGGTTCTTACCCACTAAAACCTCCCCGGTGGCCCTTTCGTCGGTGCATGACGAGGGGCTCCGGGATCTCCAGTGGAACGCACCGGAGCCCCTCTGCACTGTGCTCAAGGAGAGCACGTCCCGGGCTGTGCCCTCGCAGCGCAAGGCGACACGGGCCAGCCGATGTCGCCTTCCCGGGTCCACTTTGGTGGACGACTCAGGCCCCCACCCTTGTCGCCCAGTGAACCCGAGGCCCCTTTTAGTTACCTTGTACGACAGGCAGGGGATACCGTAGTCTTATTCTTGAGAGCCCAGAACTACAGGGCTGCGGGCCGGTCTGCCACCGGCCCGCCTGCGCCATCTCCGAACGGGATCGGCCCTCTCCCGAATATCTTTGCTTAACGGAACCATGCTAGTTCTGTGTTGGAGCGGTCAACTCAACTTGCATATGTATTTTAGTAATCCGAGTTCGATCCCGACTCCGATACCAATTAAAATGTATAATTTTTATCGGTATCGGAATAGAGCATTGTTTGTTTTATGTATACAGATATGTTTATTATTATGTATACGGAATATACGAACGAATGAACGGATTCGTATGGGTACGGAAGGCGAAGATGAAGCCTAGAATGAAACACGTGAGCCTATAAGATGTTATACAGGCCTTAAAGGTGTCTTTTTTTTAATTAACGGACTTCACAGATTGGCCAGAGAAGACCTTAAGTCGAAGCTCTTAGGTCGCTAAGCATGAACCTCTATCGCTAGTAACTTGACATAAGGGTCCCTCCGGTGAGAGGTAACCTTGGCTTGGACGATCAATATGTTACGCCTTCCATTTTTTAGCCGTCCGCATATTGAAGGACGCAAACCGCTTTGTGGGTAATGTAGTCTACGACATAAGGGTGGAACTGCTCGCCGTGCCGAGTCGTTCGGTGATATATGATATAAAATAAATTATTAAAACACGTTTACTTAAACTTTTTAAGAATATTTTGAAAGGATATTTTATAATAAATTTTACTATTTTGCTTTTAAAGTTACTTTTATTTCCTATAAAGAAGCCAAATTGGAGAAACTGTTCTTGTAAGTCCTGTGCGTTCTTTATTGCACAGTAATTAGTGCGTATGTCATAGTAACAATCCATTTTACATATCGATATAATGCTATTTATTTCATTGAAAAATGGGCATCCATTTATTTATTTTTTATGGTACCAACAGCATTACACAACATTCGAAATTTAAAATAGTAACATTTTAATAATTAAGGATAACAAAAATATTTTAAGTAATGAAAAAAACAATAACAATTTAATTAAATTAAATTACCCAATTAATTTTGGATAATTTTTAACAATAATGTGCGGAAGACCTTGCGCGAATTAGAAAAAATTTCAATCGATGTGGACTTAGTAATAAGGAGGTTATATGTAGCGGAAATTTTGGCAATGGCGAGTGTGACAGTAGGTTGGTTCTAGATTACGGCACATGAAAGACACAACCCAACCAACGATTTTTTTTAATGACGAACTACACGGATTAGCCAGAGAAGTTGACTTGACTGCTTCACCGGATTAAGAGGTGACATAGCTCATAAGTCGCTTAGCCTGAACCTCCATCGCAACACCAACAACTCTGCATATTTGAATGGCCATATCGTTTAAAGCACTCTCTTTCCTAAAACCCCTTGGATGAACAGAAATTTGTGTCGGATTTTATGTGGGTCTGAGATTATTTAAAATTTTATTAGATATAAAAAACTAATTCATAATTCTTAAAATTCTTCACATTAATTTTTTCACATATCAAACTATCAATGTTTAGAGGGGCGGTAAGCGGGTGCCGTCATCCCTTAAAGATTGCCTATTGTTGTTTTACTCAGACACGCGACTGAGATAAAAAAAGCAAAGGGCGATTTCGTAAGAGGAGTCTATAGGGTTATATTACAATAATGATGCTGTTTATTCCGTATTTCATATTTCATCACCTCTTTTGAAAAGCTTTTTCTATTAAAATTTGAGTTTTATAGGGAATGATTCTTGACGTGATATCATGATTTTTTCAAAAAGTAAAATACTTATGCTTTGTCTGATGGTCGCGGGTTCGAATCCCAGTCGGCTTGTACCAATGAATGGCCGTTTTTTGGATTTTTTAAGTCCAAAAGATCACTTGCTAAGAATTGTGCCCGGTTAATAGCGACACCTGTCACATATAGAACCTTATAAGCCGGGTGAGAAATCGACAGCGATAATTATTATAAAAACCCTCTATCGTAATATGTAAATAAATTAAATTTATTATGTATGTAAACAAGGTGTCCCAGAATATAACGATAACCTGGCACTGATTAAAAGACTCTCTCATGAGGAATCAGACAAAAAATCAGCGTTCTACACCAATTAGTATACTCGAGTAGTAACCATTTTATCAAAACATTAAAGTGCTATTTTTTGACATAATGTTTAGAGTTTTGATTGTATGTAGGTTTTAATTATGTTTTGACCTCGTAAGAAACCAAAGTAGTTGTTGCCAAATCAAACAAATCGGTAACCTGTATAAATATTTTTTTCTTAAGCACAAAACACAAACGACAAGACGTCACTCTACACAAAGAACATTTTTTCGCTTGTATTCCTTGATAACGGTCGCAGTGTTGTGTTCCCAAGACGGTCAAAGGATGTCCACCCCAATGAAATAGGCATACAATAAAAGCAGTCTGACCAGTTTTCGTCCGTGGGAACCGCTTCCAAGACAAATTGCGATGGGCGCAAACGACCGACGGCTAGTCAACACAATCGATTCTAGCTCGATTCATATCATCGAAAGTGGTCATCCCTACCCTTGTTATTTTGAATAGGGTTACCATTTTCCTCCTTCTCTAACCTCCTTAGTAGGGCTGGCGGGGAGTTGAGGAACTCCACCCGTCTAAGGGGTACCTTTGTGAATAGGGCTACCTCTCCACAGCCGCAGGATGCCAGGATATTTCTTACCGGTCCTGTCGCCGGGGCGAGATGGTGAATGTTAACGCGACCCCATTTCGCCCATCATGGCGGAGGATGGTTCACCATGGCAAGTTTTAGTCGGTAGGGGCTTCTTGTAGACCGAGCCTTACATCATTTATATATTTGTTGTCAGTGCATCAAGCTGCTTTTAATTTGTTTCAATTTTAATAATATATATTTAAGTTAACTTTATCTGTAAGGGTGTTTTAATTTTTTTTTATTTAAATAAATAACTCATCCACCTCCACCGGGGGCTCCGGGATCTCGAGTGGAACGCACCGGAGCCCCTCTGCTTTGTGCTGTGAAGCACATCCCGAGGGAAGTTACTCTCTTCCCCAGTACCCTGGCAGTGCTAAGGCGACTTGGCACCACCAGTGTCCCTCATAATAAAGAGGTAGCAGAAGTGAGAAATATTATATTGTCTTTTTAAAATTATTTATTATAGGTTCCCTTGTTCCATTTCTACGTCAATAGGTTGCCAGTATTGTTATAACCTATTCCTTAGTGATCTTGAGTTTTAGGCTATGCTAATCCCTTTCTGTGACCTCGATTAATTACACAAACATTTCTAGACCAAAAATATAGTATAAAAATACGTAATGTTTATTGCAATCTATGCAAAATATGTTTTACCATAACAGCTTTAATCTTCATTGATTCGATTTGCAATCGATCGATTTGTATCGATTTTGGTGCTTACAATGAAAATTATATAAAGTTTACGCACAAACTGTTCATATTATCAGTGGTGGTGGTGTAAGGATAGCTTTAAGTTATCTTCCACTAAGCATATCCGAATACATTGCATATACTCGCATTGTACTGACCAGGAACAATTAATGTCATATATTCAATAGAGTTTTTTTCTTCTTATGGGTACAATAACTCTAGCAAGTGCTGTTGCGCAAAGGGGTTGGGTAAAACTACCCTTTTAGAATTAAATCGTACAATGGAGTATGCAAATAAGGTGACATGACTTTTATTGCATCTTCTTAAATTGTCAGTAATGCACTAGCTGTCGTAGAGGATACTTCAAAATTAAATTTAGTTAGAAGCAATTTGTTTTCGTTAGTATACCAAAAGATTTGCGAAAAAATAAAAGACAAAATATCTGGTGGAGAATATTTTAATTAATTTGTTAAATTTCACTACAGGATACGAAAATAAGGTAATTGTTATTTATTGTTTTCTCGTTAATTAGCTGGTTAAATAATTTTATGACTAACTATCGATTAAGCGTCACACTATATGTTGATTATTACTTTTAAGCATTCATAATATTTGCAGCAATTGTTTAATTATAGGTTAAAATAAATTTGAATGGTGGACTACTCGATTAACATGTTCTATATAATTAAAATATTCTATAGGCCCTAAATGGAAGGTTATGTTTCGTGGTCACGTTACTTGCTTGATTACATTTACGTTTTTTTGTAGTTTTTTTTTGGATGAATTTTTTTTTTTTTTGTGTGTTTGTGAATGATTTTGTTTATTCTGGCTCATTCATCCTGAGGCGGGCGAAGTCCTCGAACACGATGTTGTCTTCCTCCTCGTTGGTATAGAGAGAGTTCTCATAGCGGTGTCGCTCAATGGATTGCATCTTCTTCATGGCGTTGAAGCGCTGGCGTTCCACAGATCCTAATATTCAACAATATACAGAGTTATTCATACATAGATGTTAGGATGATGAAAAATTTAAGGCCGGTTACCTCTATAATTTTGACCGGGTCGGGTGCGTGAATACTTTATATCTATATCTATAAATAACGAAAGAAGTTTATGGATTTTTATACAAAAGAAGTATATGGATTTTTTACCTTCGGCGGGGTGCAATAGCTTGAATGGTACATCAGTGACGAGTTCACCGCCGAGAGTTCCGCAATTCAGCTTGACGCGGACGGAGTACGACACGACAATACCAATCGCGTCAGCAGGGCATTTTCCTTCGCAGACAAGGGTCGAGCTGGCCAAGTTCACGTCGTCTTCCTTCAGATGTCCGTCCAAAGCCACTCCTGTTTAGAAATTTCTAGCTTTATTATAAGTTCTTATGTCACAAAATATGGCATAATTAGACAATGAATTTTAAGGTGTTAAAGAGGTTTTAATTAGTCAGATGGACGTGACAACTAACCGCGGGTGTCCTTGTTGCTGCGAGCCAGTGGAACTAGGTAGAAGGTCTTGGACAAGCTTGCTCCAGGTGTAACAGGGCATCCCTCACGGCTTTCCAAGGAGGCAACGTGGCGGCTAAACTGCGAGTTGATCATCGTGATTTCGACATGCTGGACGACCATGCAACGGATGTTTCGTACCGATTTGCGGGAATTGTTGGAGACGATCAAGTTAGCTGCGATCTTCTCTCCGTGATAGTAGATTTCCTTGTCCAAAGTGACCTCGAGACTGATCTTTCCATTGCTGAAAGTGAAACCCTTGCTCACAAGGGAGCTAGGAAGGCGGCGACCACGAGATGCCGGGGCATGTTGCAGCTGTAAGAAATATTAGTTGTACAAGTTTAAATACATATAACATTGGTTATAGCATTAAATTTTATTTAAATTATTTGTGCTATGAGGTACCTTCTTAATAGCAAGAGTAACGGAGCTCCTCTTGTGGCTCTTCTGATCTTCACTTTCAGCCACGTAGGTGCGAACACAGTATTCAACGCCCATTGGTTTACCCTGATCTTCCTCAGCTGGTTGGAGCGTTACCTATAAAAATTTGCATGATTCATTATGAAAATTATTGTGTGAAAGGTTATATGCAAATTAGCCAAAAGTAATCCTTACAGAGCTTGGTGACATCTCAGGGAAGGCGAAAGTGAATGGGAAGGCATTCGGTCCAAGTTTCTTCAGCAGCTTCTCCTGAACTGGTGTTAATTCCATTTTTGCGTTGATCAAAGGTACAACTTGTTCCTGGCCGATCACCATTTCCTTAGAAAACTTCACTCCCATGACTTCATCTTCCTCCCTACCGAAGCGGTAGGTGGTGACGAGCTGAGTAGGAAGACGGCGATTAGTTTTATTGTCAACTTTATCATTTACTAGACTAGACTTAAAACTCACGTTTTCACTTCACTTATTTACCTGGCTGTAAACTTTCCTTCCTTTCAGGTATTCCGTGTCGACAACCACAACTCCATCGATAGGATCGCAATAATCCACATGATCAATGAAGTCGCGTTTGCCAAGGTAAACCGTTACTTTTCCATTAGGAGTAGTTTTCTTAAAAACTTTAACAGCGACCACGAGGACTAAAGATAAAAAATCAAGCATTTTGCTTGCTTTTATTTACTGGACTGGGACAAAAGTAAATATGGTCTAGGGCTTTGTGATTTCTTCAAGAGAAGTGGTGGTTTTGAGGCCCTCACCAGAAATGCTGACAGTCGGAATATACTGCCTTTATATAGGCCAACATGTGAGGTTTCCTACAGAATTGAATAATGTTCTAATTGGATTTGTGTCGTACAAATAGGATTAAAATCGCGTGACGCGTAGGTACTAGCAATAATTGAATCGATAATTTTGTATCGATGTTTCCAAGCCCCTTCCGAAAGTATGTTAGAAACGTTACACTGACGTTTTGTTTTGACAATTACGTGAAAATTAAAATAGGTTAGGAATTTGTGAAATATAAAACTCAGGCACTACACTTAAAGTTTTATGTGTAATGCTAATTAGATTCTTATAAGTTTAAAATATATATCTAACGTCAATAAAGTTACAATAATAATACTTATTAACAAGAAATGTAACTTCGTCTGGTAATAACAATGTTAGTATTATTAATTTTTTAATCTGGGTTTTTGTTGTTGTAGCCGGTATCCAAAGTCATAATTTTTGAATAAATTTCGCTGAGATAAATTGAGCAAATTATTGAACAGTGCCGAAGTTAGCAGAAGTAATAATAGCAGTAGACTAGAGCGAAACTATTTGAATAGGGTTCTGATACATGTATTAAAACAACAGAAATAGGCATCAGGTAGACATGTTCCATGGCATTGTCATGATATATAATCAATTCACGATGTATAACTAAAATACCGGTGACAGATTAGGCCCTTTGTGTTTTGTAGTGTGCCTACTTTCCATGCATAATAGCTGTTTATTGTGTTCGAAGTCCAACTCTGCTCGCACTGTTTAATTTGACTTTGAAATATTTAGTAATCTTAGTTATTCCGCCCATACTGTGGTTACTTAGAGCTATAAAACATGATAGATTATATAATTTAAAATACAAGAACAGGTAATATTTCAATATAATTAATAATTAGATATGTTCCAGCTATACCATCAGTATGCCTACCTTCCTAACTCCAGGTAGGCATGGATACAGTGTACGATTCTCCCGAAGACGACCTGATTCCCTGGCAGTGGCTACCAGCCAGTACTATGGGCTAACTGGAGGTGGGACATTATTCTTTTTGGAACTAGCACCTGATGGAACAACACTATTAGAAGTACAGAAACTGGAATGGAGTGATGGGCTTTTTGATGTGGTGAGTAGTATTTATGGTGTAGCACATATTACTCTGTGTGTTCAACAATAGAGTCAACCCTCGCACACTCAAAACTTATTGAGTTTCATTAACTGTGGCTAATTATTGTTCTACACCATTTGGAGATTATATTGCTTATTATTCTTCCGTTTTATAATATTTAATATAGCGAATTAAGTGTACATTATATGTTACTATATGATTAAGGAATGACAAAAGGCAACTTAACCAACCAACCTACCAGATTTTAGGGTTATTTCAATCAATATCTATAAAATAATCTTATAACACTATTTTTACCGGCATTACCCTTAGCCTGCTCTTAAACAACAAAGATTAGCTGGAAAAATATGCTTAATAGCATTAAGTTCCTATGTAAATTTATTTTGGTGCAATACAGAATTTGTTAATCTAGTAATGAAAGAAATGAATATTGCATAATTGTGTGGTAGCATTGATATTCAATATTTGTTGTAGTCATGGCTTTGTTAAATAAATCAAATATTTAATTGTTTGCAAAATGCGGCATTTGTAAACTTATCCAAAAGAATCTTATACCTAATACCATTTGTTTTTTTTTCAAAAGAAAGTTTAGATTATATAAGGTTTCCTAACTTCCCACAGATAAATAGCAAACTGTATACACTTTCACAGTCAAAGACTTGCTATATACCATGTTGACCTTATGGATGTAAGGATCCAAATAATGGAAACTCACCGGTGGACAAATGGATCAACTGGGATTTAAAACTAAGTTGTTTCTTTACTAAGCTATTACTGCTAAAAATATATAACAATAACAGTGTTGTAGTTTTTTATTTAAGATATTTACTGAGATTTGTGAGTTCTAAATATTGTAGTGATAAAGCAATTCATATGCCGGTATAGAAGTGGTAAAGTAATGAATAGCGACAAATGACCGTATGTGAAGCCCTACATCCACTGAGTTACGTGTACATACCTTACATCAGCATTTAAGAGGCTTATTTCTTTCTTTGCGTGTACATATTATGTATTATTTCCTTGAATTACTAAGAAAAA
This sequence comes from Meandrusa payeni, assembly GCA_029286785.1. Taxonomy (NCBI): domain Eukaryota; kingdom Metazoa; phylum Arthropoda; class Insecta; order Lepidoptera; family Papilionidae; genus Meandrusa; species Meandrusa payeni. The sequence goes on from JAGSMX010000004.1 coordinate 3,357,076, forward strand.
TGGTTACATTCAAAGAATTTATTGGATTAAATGATAGATGGCAAGCATTGCTGATGTCTATTTGATTTTAATTTTACTGCCCATAAGATTTATGTCTATTTACAACCTTTATATATGTCCCACTGCTGGGTATAGCCCTTCTCTGTAAAGAGAGTATAAAGACATAGTCTGCCACATGACCATAGTACAGATTGGCAGACATCACATGCACTGCACACAAAATTTTTCTGAGACATCCTTCCTTTCCTCACAATGTTTTCCTTCACTTTCACCACCGAGCGTGTGTTAATCAGCACATAAAAGTGCAACAAAAAATTTATTGGTGCCGGTACTGGGGAACGAACTCGGGTTGCTAGAATACAACTTGAACAACTTAAGCCAACCACCCTGACACAGCTACCACTCACAGATTATTTTTATTTAAAAAAAATGTAGTAAAGCACTCAAGACTCAAATTGTATCCCAGTAGGGTAAATAAAGATCTTTATATCTTGTACTGTTTCTAGTGCAACCACTATACTTTTTTCAGGTCAAATTTATTATTTCATTCCACTGCTTTGGTACTCATTACCATTTAGAGATAATTTAAGTTCATGGTTCTAGGTGACTGCAATATCATACACATTTGATTAAATTATCACTGTAGTTACTGATGGAACTTGTTTTCGCATTACTGTTATTTGGAATTCCTCTTCCACTATTTGTTGGTCATTTTTTATCTTAGTTATAATGCAACACTTACAATTGTGGCAGCATAAATAGGGCTGAGGTCTGTCTGATCGGTTATATTGTTGGAGACAGGTGATTTGACAAAACCTTATGGTTATGAGTTACACTGATGTAAGTTGGGAAATATGAATTCACTTTAGATCGGTAACAATTGAGCACAACAACTGATAATATTGCATATACACCATGCATAGTTGACTTCTAAGTTTGAGACTGAGAATTTATACAAGAGGAGTAAACTAGCATTTAATTCATTTATTTAAGGAAAAAAACGAGAAAGAAAATGAAGAAACAATGTTTATTAAAATTTTTCTACTGCAACAAATATACAAATACAAGCATTAAACAATGTTACGTGTCAAATTATTTATAAATTAACATTTTAAAGATTGTGTTGAAAAGGTTAAGTGCATTTAGCAGCTCTGATATTCCAGTGTTCCAAGTCAGTACAATGGTATAAATATTAATTGACATTTATGTTCAAATTTATGATATATCTTTATATATATATAATAGTACAATATGTCAATTTTATAGTGAATGCTGTGTGCACCCGTAATTGGCATTCACAATACAACAAAGTTTTAAGTGTAATTGTTTAATACAAATGTATTTTTGAGTAATGTTGTTGGTGTGTCTTATTAAATATAACATATGGGTGTCAGCACTGATTTTCAGTACATGTATTTTTATTTAATTTGTTGTTGTTGATGACTGTTGCAGGCCTGGTCGGGTAACAGCGACGGTGTAGCCGCCTGCGGTGCTGGCGATGGCAGCGTGGTGATATGGCGCGGTGGGTGCGCGGCTGCACTACGCGTGCTGAGAGGCCACCGCAGCGAAGTGTGCTCCGTTGACTGGCCACGCTCCCATTTGCTCAGCGGCAGCTGGGATACTTCCATTAAATTGGTAAGTGTTTAAGGTTTATACCACCATTTTTTTTACTCCTATGGCCTATAATAACCTTAGTAGAAGGGATCAGCAGCTGTTAGTGTTCCAAAGACAAATCCTGTATCTTTGGCGCTGTTTGCAACGACAACCAATGGCGGAGCCGTTATAACTAGGAGCTTCTATCAAGAAATGCATATGGCTGGGCACATCAAATTAAATAGATTCAGATGGGCTGCTCCTGTGTAGAGGATGGCTGAAGCCAGGATACCCTTGGCTGTTATAAAGATGGATCCCAAAGGTCGAAGAGGTCAAGGAATACCGAATTCTGCTAATCCGCCCTATGGCCGCGTATGACTATGCCCTAGTAATATACGCTGTAACTTTATTAATATTTCTTCTTCCAATACAGTGGGACCCCGAATCTGAAGCGTGTATCAACACATTCGCTGGGCACTCGCAGCTGGTTTACACGGCCGTGTTTTCCCCGCACTCCCCTGCTACGTTTGCATCAGTGTCGGGGGACGGACACCTTAAGATTTGGACTATAATGGAGCCAATGCGACCGGCTGCCGCTGTGAAGGCACACGATGCTGAGGTCAGTATCCTATATTACAAAGATTGGTACTTCTCAACTGACTTCAAAAGGATGAGTTTTCAATTCGTTTTTATTTATTTTTACCTTATAGCTTGTACAACAATGTATTAGCATAGGCATTGATGGACATGGAACAACCAACTAAACGATTCAAACGAACAATACCACAGGACTTTCTGAAACAGTAATATACTGAAAATAAAATCGGATGCAACACAGGTTGCATACCGAACAAGTCATCAAACCCTATGTATGGCACATACTGCTGAATGTCCCTACTGAAGGAGACAGATTGTAGTAAAGAAGAGAATAAAACAAATGAAGAAAACAAACCTTATAACTTTTCAACAATTTTGATCATTCTTTTTTGTTTGAAAACTGGTGCTTCCCATGTGGTCCAATTCTGACACTTACATCCACGAGAAAACACAAATTTGCATTACGATATGCATGACAAATACAATATCACGCCAATCGATTTCGATGATTCATTTTCATTGGAAATGATGTAAGGGTTCTTCAAGGGTCCTTTGACGAGAGTTTAGTTAGGTTCTGATTAATTCTGTTTCGTAATATTTCTATTAGATTTGAAATAGATTTTTGTTTTTTTTTTAAATATACTTGTTCATGGATGAGTAGAAATAATTTTATAAACTTGTATAATATGTATGCATGATGAATTTCCAGGTACTATCGTGTGACTGGAGTAGAACGGAGAGTCACGCGCTGGTGACCGCGGGTTCTGACGGCTTGATCAGGGGTTGGGACTTGAGAAGACTGACCACACCCATGTTTACTTTGAAAGGTATTTCATGATTTGACATATAAAACTATATCTATCTATATATTTAGGAAAAGGTCTTTTTCGTCCTAACATGATGGCATCGTCATCTCGAATGGGCCATGTCTCTTTCTATTTTGAATAGATCTTTTTCTCTAACATCTAGCCTCTAACATCGAAACATATCTAAGAAAAGAGAGAAAGCCAAATGCGAAGCGCACAAAATGTAATCAGAAATATCACGCGATTTTAATGCTTTTATCAATACATGCTTTAAATGCTTAACTTTATGACGTGGGCGTTGTTTCATTGAAGGTTATACTAGACGTCATAGCTTTATTTAATTAGTCATCGACATTCTCAGTCGCTATTGGAACATCCACTAAGATGGTTGGATTGTGGACAATTGAAAAAAAAACAAATTCCTTGATTACGTATGTATCTAAATTGTCGAGTGTCGTGGTTTTGTTTGTTTTGACGAACTACACAGATTGGCCAAAGAAGCTGTCCTTGACTGCATTACCGAATTGAGAGGTGGCAAAGCTCTTAGGTCGCTTAGCCTGAAACTTACTAGCGATAGTTGTTCAGGTCCACCTCTCAATCCGGTCAAGCAGTCAAGGCCAGCTTCTCTGGCTAATCTGTGTAGTGTGTGTGTTATTAAAAAGCCTGAAAGTCTATCGTTACCCGAGTTCGATCCCCGGTGCCGGCACCAATAAAATTGTAGATTTACCACGGAAATTATCGTGAGGAAACCTACATGACGTCGAACTATTTTCCAAGACGTGTGAAGTCTGCCAATTCGCACTAGGGCCGCGTGGCGGACTATGCCCTTATACTCTCTTTACGCAGAACGCCTGCGCCCAGCAGTGGTACATATAAACTATAGTTGTATATATATATATATATATATATATATATATACATATATATATATTTATAATATAATATATATATATATGTATATATATACTCATAATAACTATATAACCGTGACTTTCTTTCTACAGAACACTAAGGTATACTGGCAGTGAATGCCTTCTGGAATTAAGGCCGCCTTTTTGTACACTTATATTATTTGCAAATAAAGATTAAATAAATTAATTATTATAAAGTCTGTTACTTTAACTCACTTTTTTTTCATTTGTCTGTCACAGGGTGCGAGTGCGCAGTGAGAAGGGTGCAGTTCTCCCCTCACACTCCTTCCGTCATTGCCGCTGTCTCCTATGACTTTACAACCAGGTACACAATATACTATCGACCTCACCTGGATTCTTTATACACCTTTCTAAAGAAGAATATTTTTAATCTATGCACATCACTTATAGGACTATATATCATCCTATACCCCTGGGTAGAGCTGAGGGCGTCCGGACATTCGCGGCAGCGCTCTAGAAAATGTTTTTGGAAATTTTCGTAGGGCCAGGACATCGGTTGACGTAAACTTGGAGCTGGTTATAAGACTATATAACAATTGAATTAATTTCTTATTAGTTATAAGTAGGTCTTGATCATTGAGTACAGGCTGAGTAAGTAACCGCTCACTGGGTTTTTAGTGTTGGATAATGTTGGATACGTCTATAAATAAAAGAGTGGTAAAATTCTATACACATTCTCATTACATCTCCACTTCATCCACATCCATTCAACTATAAATAAATATATCTGTTACGGTTTAGGCCCCTAAATCCACTCTCCTGTAGTGTTACTACAGTTGAAATCGTATATATGTCCTATTGATGGCCACTGGCCTTCTCGATAAAGAGAGTTTAAGAGCATCTGTCATGTCTGCGACGCGACGTGTGGTTTGGTTTGGCAGACTTCACATGTCTTCACAGCGGGTGTTGCTAGAATACTACGTAATTTGAAGCGACCGCTCGGACATCAAACTTCCACTTCCGTCGTACATCTGCGCGATAAGCTATTTTACGTTTATTGAAATTGATTGTCTATTGCAGAATATGGGACTTGAAACGTGGCTGCGAGCCGTTGGAGACGATCCGTCATCATTCGGAGTTCACATACGGCTTGGACTGGAACACCCTGAGGCCGCACCAGTTGGCGGACTGCGGCTGGGACTCGCTGGTGCACGTGTTCATTCCCCGCTCGCTCGCTTGAGGACTGCCTAGTGAGTAGTCTTCTTCCACATTTATGCTTATTATCATTATACGAGATACCTTTAAGGGTAGACGAGAGTTATTTGAGATTTTTACCCACTAAAATCCCCCGGTGACCATCCTTGGTGCATGGTGAATCTCCCGAGGAACGCGCCGGTGCCCCTCTACACTATGCCGAAGCACGTCCCAGGGAGGTTACTTCCTTCCTCGTGGACCCGAGGCCCCCTTTAGTCGCTTTTTACAACAGGCAAGGGATAACATAGCCTAATTGTGTAAGCCCAGATCTACAGGGCTGGTGGCACATATACATATTTAACCAAGTCCATTATCCAAGACAATTAACAAGAATTCTTCCATTTGATTTTGAAGTTCCTTAGTACATTCGGAACCGTTCTATGCTAACCAAATCGATTTGGGACCTAATTGAAAAATTGATTTTTTAACGAAATTTAAATGAGGGCGCTATGAGTGCACAAACAATAAAAAAATTAAAATACATCCACCTTTTTTAAGTCGGTTAAAAAAATTGTACCACGTTAGCTTATTCTCTAAATCCGGTGAAATTGCAAGTTATAACGATTTGTATATTGTCAACTATAAAAAGTTTACGTTTTTTTAGGTATTTACTCACTAGCAACATTGGATTATAATGGATACTGAAGGAGGCTGTGTTGCGCATCGTGTGCCAAATGGGACGAATTATTCGGTATAGTGACGCTTATCACCATCGCATAAAGTTCAATATCGCAAGCACCGAGCGGTTTTGGACACATAACAGGGATTATCTTAGTATTCTACGGATGCAAGATTGTAGTTTTGATGTGTACATTGTTGTATTGCTCCTATATTAGAAGTTATTATTTACATATACATGATGTATTCAGAATAATTACTAGTAATGTTGTCAATACATAAAACAATTCACAAATTTCAATTTTACAGTCATTACAATGTAGTTCTAAGTTCCAAGCACTAAAAGTATTATTATTTGGATTTTTAAACACTATGCATGTACATAATACATGTATATATATACTATGTACCTTTACCTTACAAAAGCAATACAATTGGGCACGGCTAACAGAGATTGATAGATATAAGATAGATCCATACATTATTAATGTTTGAATAAATATATACATTAGCGTCAAGTCTGCTATTATTATCATATTGCCACTATGACAACAATTTTCTTATGAATTGATTTTTTGATATTGATTTATATATTGTAACGACATATTTGGAAAATGTCGTTATGCACAACATTACAAAATACTAATATTTGAAATTGAATATTTTCGTGTCAGTGGTAAGCCAATGGAAAACCATGGTGTCTCAATTATACTACTAAATTAACAAGATAGCTAGCATTATATAATAGCAAATATATAATAGCAGACTTTTACCGGTTCAGTATCATTCTAGTAATTATCTTAATGACAGTCAATGATAAGTCAAGAACAATGACTCAGACATTTATATAGTCGGCGCGCGAGTTGATTGCAGAGCTCGAGAGAGAGAGAATTATTGATTATATATGATTTGACATAATGAGTGTGTCGACAAATTTCAACAATACTTTAAGTTTGCCAGTTTACACTAAGGGATGCTATGATGAAAAAATAACGAAATATTTATTACATTTTTATTAATTATTTCAGAAAACGAAATAAAAAAACCATTAAAATTTAATAATCGCACATGTCTAAAACATTTCTCGTGCTTGGCGATGATTGACATATTGTAACATGCTAAACTCGGTTGAGACATTATTAAAATTAAATCAATAACACGGTTTCTCAACTTCACTATTAACTCAATAACAAGGTAAGTGTACGATGATTGTCACAGTACTACACTGTAGGCGTACGAGAGAGAGAAAATGCTCTCGCTCTTTACCTCACGCCCCGACTGCATTCAACTCGCGCGCTGACTATATATGGACATAGCAAGCTGAAATAGCAGTGGGCCCGCCACAACTCTCGAGTGGCAACAGATGATGATAGAAAGTTAAATGGAACTTGTTAGATGAGCCGTTGGCCCCATAAAACTGTCATTATGAATGTCCTTGTTTTAGCAGTGAGGGTGTTGATAAGTGTGGGTTATCCATTTAATTTTAATATCTATATATGCTATTAATATATGAATGGTAAAAAGGCAAAGTGACTAACAAACCTTTTGGCTATTTTACAGTAACGCAATTAAAAGTTTCAACACGGATCGCAGCAAATTTAGAGGCATTTTGACTGACATGCACAAAAATCCTTTAAATTAAATGAGATCCATTTTTTTGGTTTTTAAAAAATTACAATTACAAAAAAATTACTCGGTGAAAAGCGGACACCGAAAGCTATCCCTGATGACCCCTCTCGGGTAAGAATGGCGTGAGAGCTTATGATTATATTTTCACATATAATTTACAGTTAGGTGTTAAAAAAACTATGTTATTCATTATTTTCTTGTTATATTTCTCGTCTTTTTTACCTACTACTAATATAAAATAATGGGTTTACTTTGTCTACACTATCCACTTAATACCAAAATATTTACATATAACTGTACCCAACCGTCGACGACTGGCAGCGTGCCCAGTAGGCTGGTAGCATTGCCACGTTGTATGGCAATGCTTAACCTATGTGCAAGGTATAAGCCAGCCCTCTGATCACCAGACGTGTCAACCAACTTCTTAGATATAACATTAAAAAGGTGGTGTGCACTTAGGACCCCACGGACCCAAAAGTTCTACAGCAAACGGCTCAAATATGAAACCTATATAGAGGTTACTATATTTTCGCCGCTTGAGGTTTTCTGCAGTTGCAGCGGCCGCTCCAACAGAAGATTCTAAAAGATGTGACGCATATAGCGTCCCATACTTAAGGTCGTCCCATCTTCCAGGGTATAAGAGTCATACCGTCTGGTCTCTGGCTTTAAGTCAGCCTTTCTCTACTCTTTTTATTGCTTGCAAATAAATATTGTATATTAGAAATTATCTTTGTAGTTACTTTGCCTTTTAACCGGTTCATTTAATCATTATTTTAAGTATTACTGTAAGGGAGTAAGTAATTAGTAATTTAAACACTGAAGTTTTATTGTTTTCTATAATTTTATTATCTCATTGTGATATACGTTTTTTAAAATATAAAATAACTAATTGTTTCTAAAAAAGGGTCTCGTAAATAAGATTCAAGATAAAGTTTAATTTGTTTTTTTTTATAAAATTCTAATGTTCTTACTATATTGTCTGTGGATCAGATTTTTTTAAATATTGTTATTTGTTAAGAAGTGTGAATGTCTAGGCTTGTTTTTTTTTGTTCCATTTTGATGCTGATCGAGGCTTTTGATTGACTTATCCATGTAACTACTGTAGTGCTGATTTAAAAAAAACACTTGTGTTTATTTGATTTAGAGGTGAGGTTGAGGTTAATACATAACATAAATATATATGTTTATAAAATAGAACAATATTCCAAGTCATATACTTTTCAACTGTTATCGAAATTAAAAATTCCCGGAGCGGGACTATACCACTGTTTGTTTTGGCGGGTAGGCACAAGTGCCACTCGAGCAGAAATAATGAAAATAGCGACCACCGCTCTAGGGGATAATTGATTCAGCAGACTCGGGTCGTAGATTCAAAGTTAGTGCGCCAATGTATAATTTATAATGTATATATGGTGGTATTTTTAACAATACATATTGTTACTATCAAATCTATATTTACGTTAGCTTTGGTATATATGTCAAATATTTGGCATCTGTACTCGTATCTTTATCTATGCTATAATGCTAATAACCCTTTCCATTTTTATCGCCAGAATCAGAGCCGGATTTAGAGATCTTAAGGCCCCGGACGTTAAAAGACGAATGACCCCTTGGCCACAAATTATATTCAAAATAAAATTATCAATCTTTTTTAGTTGAGATTTTAATTAAAAAACTGTATTGTAAAACCAAGTAATAGATTTTTTTCAACATTTATCAAACACATAAATATACGTGGCTGCCCAAATCCGGCCCTGGTCAGAAAGGTTATTGTACTTTGGTTAATTTTGACTTCTATGACAGCTACTACATTAATATAATATTATTATCACAAAATTTGCTTGTATAATGTTAGACAAGTATATTCCACAGTCTATTTGTATAAGGACAGTTGAATGTAAATAAAACAATTCGAAATACTGCCACTTCAATACCGCTTGTTATTAATCTGTGTAATCTGTTGCCTATTATACTGAAACATTTGTTGTATGGAAAAGAAATTAATAAATATAAATTCAATACACAATCATCATTTATTTTATTGAGAACAGGAATTACATTTTGTCTTAACTTCGACACTTAAATAACTTAAATTCATTTGAAAAGAAAAAAAACCCCATTAAGGAATTGCAAGAATTTCCCTTATATATTTGTTCGAAAATAATCTATTTTCTAACTGACTTCAGAAAAAGAGGAGGTTCTCAATTCGTCTGCATGTTTTTTTTTATTTTTGTTACCTATTAACTTTCTTTTGAATCGATTTTCATGATTCTTTTTGATAGCTGGTGCTTCCCATGTGGTAAATATAGTATAAAAAGTTAAAAAAAAAGTTACAGCCTTTATATATAATATATATGTCCCACTGCTGGGCGCAGGCCTTCTCTGTAAAGAGAGTATAGAGAGCCGTGGTAGCTCAGTGTCCGGGCGGTTGGCTCTTGTTGCATAGTAAGCTAGCAACCCGAGTTCGATCCCCGGTGCCGGCACCAATAAATTTGTTGTTGCAATTTTATGTGCTGATTAACCACGCGCTCGGCGGTGAAGGAAAACATCGTGAGGAAACCTACATGTCTTAGAAAATTTTTCTAAGGCATGTGAAGTCTACCAATCCGCACTAGGGCCACGCGTAACTCAGTATCACGCCAACCGATTTCTATGATTCATTTTTTATTGGTAAGGATGTAATTTAAAGGAAGTTGGATGAGAGTTTGGTTATGTTCCGATTAATTCCATTGCGTAATATTCTTACGATATGTAAATACAATAAGGGCGTCCGCGTAATATCGTTCAACGTTTGATTCGATTTGAAGTCGGTTTTTGTTTTTACTCGTAAATATACTTAAGAATTATAACTAGAAATTATTAAGCTTTAAATAAAAGGGAAGCAATCGCTCTCTCATACTGCATTTTCTGGCTTACATCTTGTGAAGGCTGGTTGTGAAAAGCGAAGTATTGTGTTGGGGAAGGCCTATTTCTAACACTGGATTGATATAAGGAGATGACGATGACGTCCGTCTTGGGATATTTTATTTTTTATGTGTATGTTTTATGGTGTTACTTAACGAGGTTTATTTATGCAATTAGGTGTCTCTCAAAACTTTCATTTGACGAACCAGAGAAGCTATTGCTGCTTCACCGGATTGAGCGGTGGCGTAGCTCTTAGCTCGCTTAGCCTGAACCTCTACTGCTGACTCGACACCCTGGTGTAATCTCGGCTTGGACGATTACGATATAACACCTTTGTATTTCGCTTGGTGACTGAGTCAGCCGGCAAAACCGGCATCTCACATCCAGGCCCTCAAATGGGTGATAGTGGTCAATTAATGAATTTTTAAAAAAAAAAAGAAAGCTAGAAATATTTCATTTTTTTCATAAACATTCTTGTTAACCATTCCAACTAAGCTTGTACTAGGAGATGGTTCACGTCAATACTCGAATAGTGGATTCGAACCCACGACCTTACGTTTCGAGACCGTACCCTAAACCATTAGGCTATTGACGCTTTAATCTTGGCACATGCGTTTGCTATAAAATCACCGTAAGATCATTGATCGAATATTCTTCGGTATATTTGAATGACGATGATTTAAATTTTCGCGGTAACATATTTCTTATTGATGACGGTAAGATTTTTTTAGCTTTTTCCACACACGCGGGTAATTGGTAAACCTCCGTCGGACGGAGCGCAGGGCGTGTGCGGAGTGGGTAGACTGCGCAGTTGTCTACCAGTATGTTATTCGCCGGTATATTTACCGTACATGGTCAATGGTAATTATCGGTTTGCGTCGCGTTATTTGAATCCGCTAACGAGGAGCAGTGCAATATGAGTTGCATCAGTGCGTGTGTAGACTCAACTGACTTATTGACCCGACTGAGACTGACAGAGTGTACCCTCCTGTGTGTGTGTGTTGGAGTCAATGGAGACGAGGACGTCGAAGTGGTGAGTCATCCTTTATTATATGCGACACATAGTGTCAGGGCACAATATTGTGCATTTCAACCAAATTTTATATTGGTACTGAATTGCGTAAAAGAAAGATTATTTAAAATAACATTTTATTTTATTATAATGTCTTATACATTTACTATTTCACTTATAACATTGGTTGTGATCACAAAATACAAAAAAAATACTACATGATTTTGTTTTACCACAATTAATATTTAATAATAACAGCCTATCTGGCTAATATCTATATTTTTAAAGATTAGACATTACATTCGAACTTTGAACGTTATCCAAATAAAAAAAACAATAATTTACAAAAGTGACATCTATGTGCACAAACTTGAACTATTTAGTACGAACATTTCGTTTAAGCGTTCTTATTCTTCTCTCGATGGCTGTCAGCATCAATAGCACAGATTGTAAATCACTCGCTTTACATTTGTCGTTGAGACTTAAAGCGGGTGACGCAGCCGTGGAGGTTCTATTCCCCAGGCTCATGGCTGGTATATTGCTGGTCTGACAGTCCGCGTTGCAGTGGATACTTGGCTTCATTGTACACGCCTCTAAGTGAAAGATGTTACACTTTTCAAGCAGTTTCGAACATTGTCGATAGATGGCAGACGTGTCGCAGCTAGAATAACAGCAGGATTTCTTATTACCACTATGAATTCATAGCAATAATAACGTTCTTATTATGTGGTTGATCTTATAGGTAGATGCAAGGATGGATGGAAAATGGTTCTATCTCTGTTTAATCAAAATGTGATTAACGTTTTAAGTGACTTGCCAAATGTGTAATTGGACAATAAACAATAGATTTACATTTCAATAGAACAAACTTGTTATAGTAACTTGTCATACCAAAAAATGGGTTTCACATAAATAATAAATAATGTTATACTAAATCCTTTTCCGCGGCATCTTATCGCATTAGTAACGGGTCTACCCTTTCTGTACTGTATGCATTAAAAGGTAAGGAAAGTCTTAACAAATATTCGTTTAAATAGACTACAGTGTAAGGCAAGGAAATCACTGCCTACAGCATTGTTACAAATATGTATATTCCAGTGAAAGTTTAGCTATGAAAATGTATGTAGGTAAAGTGAATGGTAAATGCCAGTAGAGAGCGCCCCGGGAGAATTTATAATGATAAGATCGGTGATTTATGGTGGAACCGTTATGTTATGAGCATGCGTAATCAACGAGAATATTTTACAACGTAAACTATATAGGGACATTAAAGGAATTGAGTACTGTATTTATTGAGACTTATTAAATGGAACATAACTAACAGACATTACAGTTGAATAGAAAAGTACGTCGTAAGGGAGAACAATTCTTTAAATCTTTATAGATAGATAGATAAATCCTTTATTGCATTATTTATGACGATTACAACAGACAACAAATACACAGATTGGCCAGAGAAGCTGACATTGACAGCTTCACCGGATTGAGAGGTGGCATAGCGCTTAGGTCGCTTAGCCTGAACCTCTATCTCTAGTAACTCGACACAAGAGTCCCCCCGGTGAGGGGTAACCTCGGCTTGGACGGTGACTATGAGGGCGCCCGAGAGGGCCGAACCGACTCGGCCGGTTACTATTTCACGGATAATCTAAGGGACATTATTCCTTTATTGCACCAAAGTATATGTACAAAGGCGAACTTAATGCTATTTAGCATTTTCTTCCATCTAATCTTTTGTGGTTAAGAGCAGACTAAGGGTAGTGTGGCTAGCTAATAGGGTTTAAAAAATATTATATAGATAAATAAATATACATTTACGTATAAATACATACGATGTCAATATAAATATAATAATATGCATAAATAAACGATAATATATATACCAGTTTGTACTTCTTATTGTTTGAGTAGAAAGTATTCAGATACGCAATTTAAAGACATTAGTTGACGAAGCCTCCCTAATCTCAATCGGCAAGATATTCCAGAGTTTTTTAGCTAGTACAGGTAAATGGATTGCCATAAAAATTCGTGTGACATTCGGGGAACGTTAGAGTTACAGAAGGTTCTGAACCAAGTGTTATATAGTATGTATATAACATGGTGTGTACATGTCTCGATTTCAATAACTTTAAAACAATTATGCTTACATTTCGGTGACAACGCTTCCTTCATTATATCCGATGTGAAAGGGTTACATGGGTCTGAAATTTTCTTAATTGATGATTGTAATTCCAATAAATGTTCTTTGTTCTTCTTGTCTTTGGATTTCTTTGAAGCAAAGCCTAATAAAGAAAGCGGTCCTTAAACGCATCCGGTATAAATAGTTAACGAGGAGAAAATCTTCAAAAAGATACTCCGCCTTCTGGGGGGAAGGCGGCGGTTATGTGGGTTTTTTACCCACTAAAACCTCCCCGGTGGCCCTTCCTCGGTGCATGGTGAGGGGCTCCGGGATCTCCTGTGGAACGCACCGGAGCCCCTCTGCGCTGTGCTCAAGGAGAGCATTTCCCGGGGGGGGAGGTTACTACCTCCCCCCCGTGCCCTCGCAGTGCAAGGCGACACGGGTCAGCTGATGTCGCCTTCTTCCCGGGTCCACTTTGGCGGAGGACAAAGGCCCCCACCCTTGTCGCCCAGTGAACCCGAGGCCCCTTTTAGTCGCCTTCTACGACAGGCAGGGGATACCGTAGTCTTATTCTTGAGAGCCCAGAACTACAGGGCTGCGGGCCGGTCTGCCACCGGCCCGCCTGCGCCATCTGCGAACGGGATCGGCCCTCTCCCAAATAGTCGAGTCTACCGTAACAGTACACATGATGTTACATTTAGCATATTTTTTTTAAATAATAATTTTATTCAAATATTTCCAGGAATCAGTGCCTTCTCCCACTTCTGTACATCAAATAAAGAAGTATATTAGATTGAGAAAAATTAAAGTTACATAGATTGCTAATATAAATGTGTAGGCGTTGTCTGCGTGTGCACGGGTATGAATGAGTGTGGTATTTAAAGGGAAAGCATAAGGTATTCTGTTTCCTTGTAATCGAGAGAAAATAGCTATTTTTTTAGCCTTGATTTTGTAGTGAGATAGTGGGTGAAAGTTTAACATCACAATCTGTTCTTATTGTCGGTAATGATTTACATGTGTAGTAGCAAGGACAAGTTATTATGCGAATTATTTACAACTGACGTTATCCTATATTATAATGGGAATATAAAATAATAATACGATCATAAAATAACTTAGATTCACATACTTGTTTCCTCTGAAAGGATGACTTGGGACATATTGGCTTGTAGTTCATGCACCATAAATCTCGGCGTGTCGTAGATTAGTAAGCGTTCTACAGAAGAAAATAAGACGATACCAGATAGTAGTTTTAGTAAACAGTACTGATTTGGAAGACACTTTTATGTGATTTTAGATTTTTTTTTGACGAAACCATATAGATTAGCCAGAGAAGCTGACTTTTTACTGCTTCACCGGATCGACTCTTACCCGACACAAGGGTCCCCCCGTTGTGGGGTAACTTCGATTCAGTAAATATGTTATTGCACTTTAACATTTTTTTATATTGTTTTAATTCGACACGTCTAAGTCATAGTCAAGCTTCTACACTTCCGCATTTGTTTCGCTATTTATTGTAAGTAATGAATTAAAATGAATCATAAAACTATGATTAAATCTAGCATAGTATTAAAAGTTACTGCGAATATATGTCCCACTGTCGGGCACAGGCTTTCTCTATAAAGAGTTTAAATGCATAGTCCGCCACGCGGCCCTAATGCGGGCTGACAAACTTCACATGTGGTAAAAAAAATTTCTAACATTCAGTTTTCCTCACGATGTTAACTTTCACCACCGTGTGCATGGAAAAACCTACCAAGGTATATAGTATACCGAACCCTTAGATGTTAGAAGTGTTTCTGGAGTTTCTTCGGCCACTTCTTCTCCCAGCGCCAACGCATTCCGAAGTGGCACTCAAAGTTAGTTTAGCTTTTGAATGTCCCTTAGATTATTTGTGAAATAGCAACCGACCGAGCCGTGGTTCGGCCCTCTCGGGCGCCCTCGTATCGGAATGCTTATGCGTAACATAGTAACCAAGTCAAGGTTACCTCTCACCGGGGGGTCCGAATGGTATATAGCATGAATATGCTAATCGACCTAAGAGCTATGCCACCTCTCAATCCGGTGAAGCAGTCAAGGCCAGTTTCTCTGGTCAATCTGTGTAGTTCGTTATTAAAAAAAAATATACCTGGTCCTTTTTTTCTACCGCATCTACGTTTCATAAAATGTGTCACAGCTTTTGAATACATCGGACTCTTATTAATTCCGCCAGTTGTTTTAGGCTTTGTGGTGTTGGAAACTTCGTTAACCGCTGTAAAAAACACATAACTTTGTCCAGTGCTGATTCACGTTTATTGGTATATCGAAAATCACTAATTATAGGCCTACCTATTTTTAACGTTTAGAATTTACGTTTATCAATATTGTATAACGTTTTGTACGGTCCATTTTTAATGCGATATTGAATTTTGAACCGAGTTTTGTATTTCTTGCCGTCACTAGAGCAAAACATTAAGTATGACTGTGTTTTCTCAACTAATAGAAAAATGTAGGGCAATAAATTAAAATTGCTTTACCTAATTTTTTCTTTATTTCTTGCTGTATAGTTTTAAGCTCTTGGTCTGCAATAAAGAATTTGTATTTAAATGTATCTACACACAATCTAACTATAGTAGTGTTGTTGCCTCACCTGTTGTGGTAATTTTGTCGATCATTGTACTTAAAGTATTTGGATTTTTGATGGCATTTCTTCTGTAATGTGTATTGAGGTCCTCAGTTGAGACACTTGTTGGTACTTCACTCACTGGAATTATAGTTAAAATTTATTTAAAGCTTACTGCGAATACTTTAAATAAAAGCTTGGTACATTCGATGTTTCTAATATCAATCAACTTGTATCATTGACTTATTATATATATTTCCGTTATCAGGACGTTTTATAGTTGTGAGGCGACAGGCTTAGTTACAGTCACATTTAGGCCGATGTAAGGGAATAACAATTGTCTTTTTAACGATTTAGGAAGTTATGTCATTTTATTATTGAAGTGATTATGAAAGCTATTATAGCGATATCATTAATAGCCTAGTGGCTGCGAAGTTCGACTTACGATCTGATGGTTATCAGCTCGAATCCCAGTCGACTTGTCGATTTTTTGTTTTTTTTTTAATGTAAAAAAATCACATGATAAAATTTTGTCCTCGGTGTATGATATATATACGATGGGTTCACTGGTACCTGTCAGATATGGGACCTAATAAGATTGGTGAAATGAAGACAGCAAAAGCTGTCCTTTTTTTACCCCGCTAGGGTTAAAAGGACGTGAGAGCTTATTTCTTTATTGTAAGATTGAATGTAAAAGGATATTTGTACATCATCACATATTGTCGGTTAACAGAAAGATATCTTTCTGTAACTGCCATACACCGAGGACAAAATTGTAACATGTGATTTTATATACATAAAAACAAACCAAAAAGTCGGCAATTAATTCGTACAAGATGATTGGGATTCGAATTCACAACAATCAGAACGTAAGTCGACCTGCGCAGCCAATAGGCTATCAGTGATATTGCTAAAATAGCTTTTATAAATTATGCTTTAATTTGATGAAAAATTTAATAATGTTTTGATTTGATTAAAAAAACTATTGATGATAAAAACTTGTAAAATATGTAGTAATGCAGTAGGGTACTTTTACATCAAGAAATTAGAAAAAAAAAACTTTATGTTACCAGTATGGCATTGGAAGAATGTTTGTATTTGTATAGCGTGAGTCGATGTCTTATTTATACTGGTATTTATCTTTAATGGCGACGAAATTTGCTCCATTCCTTGACAACAGAGACCAGGCAGTTCCATTGGTGGCAATTGAATCGCTGTAATGAGAAAGTCTTGATAAACGATATACAATAATGTGTTTAGAAAAGAAAGTTAGTATAATAAAGAAATCTTTACATGTTTATTTCTAAATAGATATATATTATTGCAAGTCAAGCCTCTTAGAGGTCTCAAGGTCTTAAGATCTTTTGTATTTTAGCTTGCGTATGGTGACATAGATAGATAGATAAATCCGTCATTGCACCAAAATATATGTACTATGGCGAACTTTTTCATTTCGTTCTACATAAGGCAGGGGTCGCTAAAAATAGCGTTTTAAGAATCGTATATAGATAAATTAATATATATTTACACATAAATATATAGACACCATCTATATACATATAATAATATACATATAGACGCTATATAAATGTAGCATTGCGCGCGCACAACATTTTTTTTTTTTTATAGGAAAAGTGGCAAACGAGCTTACGGCTCTCCTGATCTTAAGTGACGCCCATGAACATCAACAGCATCAGAGGAGCTGCAGGTGCGTTGCCGGAATTTGAGATAGGAATCAGCTCGTTTTATGAAGGTCCCCAAATCGTAAATGTTAAGAAACACCGCTGGTAACAGTTGATTCCACAGGTTGGAAAGTACGTGGAAGAAAATTACGAGAGAAACGGGGAAGTGGGCATGCAAAGATGCGACAGCGCATGCTTAGACGATGTCCAATGTTGGTATTATGTCCTATTTGTCTGTTTCTTCCATTAATTGTTTTAGTTTATTGTTCTTTTTCTTTTAATTGAGGGTCATAATTTGTCTGTAATGTAATTGTATATTATGATGCCAACAAATAAAATGTGTATATCTATTATTAGTGTAAATATCCGATATTAATCATAATTTTCAGATCAGAAGTTAATTTTTTGATTGAAGCACATGTTACATACCTAGGCATACGTTGAAAACCTGATTTCAATCAATTTTTGAATCCCATCGGCTTTTACCTAGGAATTAGTGTTACTATGTACAAAAATCAGTTCTCTGTCTACCCCGCTAGGGTTAAATTAATGTAAAAGCTTACACCAATCAAATTCATAAGATTACTGTAATAAAGCCAACATACCAACACTTTTAGTTATAAATTTGACCGCAGTAGGAGATGACAACCCATCTCCGTAGCTCGTAGTTAGTGTACCTTTACACGATGTAGGCATTAACTTAATCCACGAATCTATATAAAAACAATGTTACGTTAAAATTTTAACTGGACAAGAAATCAAAAACGCAATTGATATTTTAAGTTTGACTTATTAATTTAAATAAAAATTTATTTAATTATTAATTATATATTAAACATATACATATAAATATGAATTAACCATCATGCCATGAAAACAGAGGGGCAGGTAGAGATTACGGATTTCCAGTTTCATAATATCGTTTCCATATGATCCCATTCATACATCTTCGCATAGATATTCACCAGTACCTAGTCCGGGGGTAGACAACAAGCGGCACGCGTGGCTGAGAGGCGGTTTGTTTGTGAAACTGAGGCTTTTTACAAACTTTGAAATTTTGTAAATTATCATTTTTCTTCTTTCTATTCAAAAGGTTGACGACACCTGACCTAGTATATCTCACATAGGTCTTCTTTAGTTTAGTGGCGAATATATGTGAACCGTCATCTAACGACACTGCAGCTCACCTTACCGTTGTACAATATATGGGTGCAAGTTAAAATAGAAGTTTAAAATTGGGCACAGGCCATCTCTGTAAAGAAATATAGTCCACCACGCGGCCCTAGTGCAGATTGGCAAACATCACATGTCTCAGAAAATTCTAAGACGTAGGTTTTCTGACGATGTTTTCTTTCAACGCCGAGTGCGTTGTAAATCAGCACAGAACAGAATTGCAACAGCAACTTTATTACTAATACTATGGAATTCGAGACGACCGCCCGGACTCTAAGCTACCACGGCTCTATAGATACTAAATAAAATAAAAAATAAATTAAAATAATAAACGAAATTAAAAGGGTACCAGTAGTGTCTCCTAGTATTTCTGATGCCGTCTGCATTGATCTCGAGATTGCATACTGTGATGCAAAAAGTCCCACTGATGAACTTTGCAGTACTGGCGGTTCTATAGCTGTCAAATATAATCTATGTTTTAATTTTAATCTTTGGATAAATAGACGCGTTTCATCCGGTACTCACGTGATGTCCGCATTTAATGTACGTATTTAATAATTACTCTGGCCAACTGTGTAGTTCGTCCAAAAAATAATAATTCGTAAAAATATTGTTCAGCATTTATATATGTATGTACTAATAAATTGAAAAACCGTCTGTAACCTCAAGACCGATGAATAAGCCGCCCGCTCACCTGTCTGTTGTGCAATCTATCTTTCCGACCCATTTCGCACAAATGTAGGAGATTTCATGAATAAAGCTTAGAAAAATGGATAACAATTTACCCGCGTCAGGGAAGCCTTGTAATTACATGGCGTCTAATGCTCATTCCCTGTTCATTTATTGTAATAGCTTTTAGAAAACGTCCAAGTTAAATGGGCGGTCCACGATTATAAATTCCAAACAAAAAATGTATGGATGAATGATTTTTTTCTGAAAATCAGGTTACAAGCACGTTGTTACCTATCAGTTATATATACACCTTTCTCAATATCAGAATGAAACTACTATGAAACCAACCTATTACAATTCAATTGTCACTGTACCAAAAACCTTAATGTACTAATTTAATTGCGTTGTAATTTTCGTTTTTTTTGGTTATTTTATAATTATTTGATATCGATTAATTGGCTTAAATGTATCACTATATATGGAAAATTTCTTTATGTACAAGATTAACAAATACGAGTAGTAACAATAGAAACAATATTGGTCAGTGGTGGTACATAAATGGAAAACCATTGCGACCCAGCTAAACATGCAGATTACCAAAACAAACAAAAATCGTGATGTTTGGGGACGTTAATTTAAACTAATACATTATAATAATATATTTAATACATAATCATAATCGTTTATTCCTAACCAGAATCCACATTAGTAACTTAAGATAAATTTAAAAATTAAATACTATGTGTATGAAATAAGAGACAATAACAGATAGATTATGGTGGATTGACACATGAACTAGGACGAATCCTGTGTCTCAAGTAGTCAACCCTCCACCCCATTACATAATCAAAAGTACTGTACATACTACTTAAGGACATAATATTAAGTAAAATATTAATTTAGGGAAGCTTATAAACATGTGGCGTAATATTCGAGCCAATAGATAGATTCATAGTGTGTGTGAGTGTACCTGCGTGTGAGCCAGCCAATTAAAAGTTTCCACATTCCACAAACATGTAAACTAAGTGATCAAACAATGCAAATGTAATAACAAATATAAATAAAAAAAATAATTTATATATATATATATATATATATATATATATATTTATATAGCGTTAAGTTTAAGCCATGTTGTTAAAGCATTTTTTTTAATATGTATTTTGCTGCATTTGGTAAGGTACAAAAACGATCTATAAATCCATACCAAGCGAATTTATATTATAAAATTGGCAGTACTGAACTATAGCTGCTTCTATAATTCCTACGAGTCGCAGGCAGTTTCCATGTACACATTTTCGATGCAGGAACGTTTAAAGATTCATTAGATAAAAGAAGTTTTAGTTTTACCAATGAGTCTACAGATTTCGGGTTTTTAAGTAAAAAATATTATGGTAAAAATTTGTGCTCGCTGTACGGAGAAAAGCGAAAGTAACTCTGTTCACCCTGCTACATTTAAAAGGGTGTGAGATCTTAGGAGAACCTTAAACTTTAATTGAATGAAATAACTTGAATTTGTTATTACCTTCGGTTGCAGAAAGCACTTGTATCGCTTTATCCTTGCGATAAACTGGAAAGATGTCGGATATCATTTGGACCACAGTGGTACCACAACAACCTAAAATAAATTATATTGATTGAACATTCATATTACAAATTTTTCAACGGTTTAACACTTTCCAACCGGACGTTTCGACCAGGAGTAATTTTCAGGGGGTAACGCGAGGGAAGAATGTAAGGACACTTTTGTAACAGTTGTTATAGGTAATCCGTAAATAGCTTTAATGAAAGAGTATTCCTGCAAATATGAGATGTCAATAAATAAATTTAATAACGTTAATAATATAACTTATGTTAATCTTAACATGATATTAAATTGCAGTGAGTGCAGTGTTTGCTTTATTCACTTTTCTGTTGCCCTCAAAAGGAAATATGGTCAATTTTTTTCTGGAACTGCTGTTTACAATCTTTAATCCAGTTCTGGACATACGTCAATCAACCAAGATATTCCCATGGTATCCTTATGAGGTCATTGATCTAATTTGGAGAGTGTTAGAGATCCATCCTCGGGCACTAGTTCTGGACATATGTCAATCAACCAGGATATTCCCAAGGTATCCTTATGAGGTCGTCGATCTAATTTGGAGAGTTTTAGAGATCCATCCTCGGTCACCAGTTCTGGACATATGTCTATCAACCAGGATATTCCCAAGGATCGTCGATCTAATTTGGAGAGTTTTAAAATCCTTGTTTTAAATTTCCTTTTCCATTTGACGTCAATTTATTCAAGTGTATAGCCTACTATGCCACAATAGCCTGATGGTTTAGGGTACGGTCTGCGAAGGTCGTAGGTTCGAATCCACCAATCGACTATCGACATGAACCACCTCCTAGCACAAGCTTAAGTTTACTTGGAATGGTTATCAAGATTATTAGTAATATTTCTGAAAAAAAAGTTTTACTTTTAGAGCTTCCACTACCCTTGATCTCCGTGGTAATTATTTGTTTCGTTGTATATCCCTTAATTTTAAAACGCATTAGGTTTAATAAGTATTATAAATGATTACCTGCGTCTTCCAAACACACTTGTATTCCTTCATCTTTCCGACATATTGGCACAAACAGATCGGATATTCGGGCGGATACGCGACAAAAAGAGCCTACAATAAATCACGCAGATTAATCGACATGTTTTTTTAAAATTATTAAAACTGAAATAACTCTATGGCTACATTTTCATTTGTAAAAATAAATTGATAGTTGTAGATAATCTTATGTTCAAGGCTCGAATTTGATGCAATGAAATTTCATTAAGATCTCCCTTTGAGAAGAATTGAATAAATCAAATTACTTCTTTAAGGTTTTTAAAGCAGTGATTTTTTAATTATTAAAATAATAAAAAAATTCGTCCTTGGAAACTAACTTGTTAATTTATTTGAAACTGTGCACAAATATATACAAATACAAACATTTGGCTAAATCATTGCATCATAATCTGTGGTAGAAGAATTGTCAAGATATTGTGGATTATTTAGTACATATTCATCTTTCACAAATTTAAATGCACAGTTTACTTATACGTTTACAGTTTACGTAGTTCTTAAATTTGTGAAAGACTGGTGTCTGAACTAGGGTACCCTGTAAGACAGATTACCAGCCCCCCACCATACTTATGATAGTTCTGGGCCGGGGCACCCCAATACTTCTTCCGTTTGACCGTGTACAACGTAGAGCTGCTCGAATAGTCGACGATCAGGGTCTTTCCGATCGACTCGACCCTCTGAGTCTGCGAAGAGATGTCGGTTCTCTTTGCATCCTGTATCGCATTTACCATGGGGAGTGTTCTGAGGAATTGTTCGGAATCATCCCAGCTACCGATTTCCATTACCGCACATCTCGGCAGAATTCCAAATTCCACCGCCACCATCTTGATGGTTGGCGTTCAACGACTGTACGTTTTTTCGCGTAACTTTCTCCCAAACACTGTCAACTTGTGGAATCAACTGTCGCCAGCGGTGTTTCCGAACGTTTACGATTCAGGGACCTTCAAGAAACGAGCCTATTCCTATCTCAAAGGTCGGCAACGCACCTACAGCTCCTCTGGTGCTGTGGATGTTCATGGGCGACGGTGATCACTTAAGATCAGGTGAGCCGTATGCTCGTTTGCCACTTTTCATATAAAAAAATATATATTATTAATATTAACTTACTTAATATTAACTATCTCAATACACTGATGGAGACTTTAACTGGCACAAATATTCATGATACTTAATATGCCTTATACGGGTCAGTTTTTCCGTTTCTCTAAACTTGTCAGAGCCGTGATGGCCCAGCATCGGTCGCCGGTGAACCAATACAATTGTTAGTTAAACTTTTACATATTATGTCTATGTATAATATTTTTACATACTAAGGGTAATATCGTAAAACTTGGATATTTTCGAGAATAATTCATGATATCATAACAAGAAGAAGTGTAATCTGCACTGGGGCAGCGTAGTGAAATATATCGTAGTGGGACATTTATAGACTAACTATACTACTCGTATTTATATATATAAAAGAGAAAGTGTGTGGATTTGTTCCGCATAGACTTCGAAACGGCGGAACCGTTTTCAATGAATTGAAGCGTCAATAGCCTAATGGTTTAGGGTACGGACTGCGAATCGTAAGGTCGTGGGTTCGAATCCACCATTCGACTATTGCCGTGAACCATGTCCTAGCACAAGCTAAAGCTTAGTTGGAATGGTTAACAAGATTGTTAGTAATATTTCTGAAAAAAAGTTTTACTTTTAGAGCTTCCACTACCCTTGATCTCCGTGGTAATTATTTGTTTCGTTGTATATCCCTTAATTTTAAAACGCATTAGGTTTAATAAGTATTATAAATGATTACCTGCGTCTTCCAAACACACTTGTATTCCTTCATCTTTCCGACATATTGGTACAAACAGATCGGATATTCGAGCGGATACGCGACAAAAAGAGCCTACAATAAATCACGCAGATTAATCGACATGTTTTTTAAATTATTTAAACTGAAATAACTCTATGGCTACATTTTCATTTGTAAAAATAAATTGATAGTTGTAGATAATCTTATGTTCAATGCTCGAATTTGATGCAATGAAATTTCATTAAGATCTCCCTTTCAGAAGAATTGAATAAATCAAATTACTTCTTTAAGGTTTTTAAAGCAGTGATTTTTTAATTATTAAAATAATAAAAAAAATCGTCCTTGGAAACTAACTTGTTAATTTATTTGAAACTGTGAAAATATATACAAATACAAACATTTGGGTAAATCATTGCATCATAATCTGTGGTAGAAGAATTGTCAAGATATTGTGGATTATTTAGTACATATTCATCTTTCACAAATTTAAATGCACAGTTTACTTATACGTTTACAGTTTAAGTAGTTCTTAAATTTGTGAAAGACTGGTGTCTGAACTAGGGTACCCTGTAAGACAGATCACCAGCCCCCCACCATACTTATGATAGTTCTAGGCCGGGGCACCCCAATACTTCTTCCGTTTGACCGTGTACAACGTAGAGCTGCTCGAATAGTCGACGATCAGGGTCTTTCCGATCGACTCGACCCTCTGAGTCTGCGAAGAGATGTCGGTTCTCTTTGCATCCTGTATCGCATTTACCATGGGGAGTGTTCTGAGGAATTGTTCGGAATCATCCCAGCTACCGATTTCCATTACCGCACATCTCGGCAGAATTCCAAATTCCACCGCCACCATCTTGATGGTTGGCGTTCAACGACTGTACGTTTTCGCGTAACTTTCTCCCAAACACTGTCAACTTGTGGAATCAACTGTCGCCAGCGGTGTTTCCGAACGTTTACGATTCAGGGACCTTCAAGAAACGAGCCTATTCCTATCTCAAAGGTCGGCAACGCACCTACAGCTCCTCTGGTGCTGTGGATGTTCATGGGCGACGGTGATCACTTAAGATCAGGTGAGCCGTATGCTCGTTTGTCACTTTTCATATAAAAAAATATATATTATTAATATTAACTTACTTAATATTAACTATATCAATACACTGATGGAGACTTTAACGGGCACAAATATTCATGATACTTAATATGCCTTATACGGGTTAGTTTTTTCGTTTCTCTAAACTTGTCAGAGCCGTGATGGCCCAGCATCGGTCGCCGGTGAACCAATACAATTGTTAGTTGAACTTTTACATATTATGTCTATGTATAATACTTTTACATACTAAGGGTAATATCGTAAAACTTGGATATTTTCGAGAATAATTCATGATAACACAACAACAAGAAGTGTGATCTGCACTGGGGCAGCGTAGTGAAATATCTCGTAGTGGGACATTTATAGACTAACTATACTACTTGTATTTATATATATAAAAGAGAAAGTGTGTGGATTTGTTCCGCATAGACTTCGAAACGGCTGAACCGTTTTCATTGAATTGAAGCGTCAATAGCCTAATGGTTTAGGGTACGGACTGCGAATCGTAAGGTCGTGGGTTCGAATCCACCATTCGACTATCGACATGAACCACCTCCTAGCACAAGCTAAAGCTTAGTTGGAATGGTTAACAAGATTGTTAGTAATATTTCTGAAAAAAAGTTTTACTTTTAGAGCTTCCACTACCCTTGATCTCCGTGGTAATTATTTGTTTCGTTGTATATCCCTTAATTTTAAAACGCATTAGGTTTAATAAGTATTATAAATGATTACCTGCGTCTTCCAAACACACTTGTATTCCTTCATCTTTCCGACATATTGGTACAAACAGATCGGATATTCGAGCGGATACGCGACAAAAAAGAGCCTACAATAAATCACGCAGATTAATCGACATGTTTTTTTTAAATTATTTAAACTGAAATAACTCTATGGCTACATTTTCATTTGTAAAAATAAATTGATAGTTGTAGATAATCTTATGTTCAATGCTCGAATTTGATGCAATGAAATTTCATTAAGATCTCCCTTTCAGAAGAATTGAATAAATCAAATTACTTCTTTAAGGTTTTTAAAGCAGTGATTTTTTAATTATTAAAATAATAAAAAAAATCGTCCTTGGAAACTAACTTGTTAATTTATTTGAAACTGTGAAAATATATACAAATACAAACATTTGGGTAAATCATTGCATCATAATCTGTGGTAGAAGAATTGTCAAGATATTGTGGATTATTTAGTACATATTCATCTTTCACAAATTTAAATGCACAGTTTACTTATACGTTTACAGTTTAAGTAGTTCTTAAATTTGTGAAAGACTGGTGTCTGAACTAGGGTACCCTGTAAGACAGATCACCAGCCCCCCACCATACTTATGATAGTTCTAGGCCGGGGCTCCCCAATACTTCTTCCGTTTGACCGTGTACAACGTAGAGCTGCTCGAATAGTCGACGATTAGGGTCTTTCCGATCGACTCGACCCTCTGAGTCTGCGAAGAGATGTCGGTTCTCTTTGCATCCTGTATCGCATTTACCATGGGGAGTGTTCTGAGGAATTGTTCGGAATCATCCCAGCTACCGATTTCCATTACCGCACATCTCGGCAGAATTCCAAATTCCACCGCCACCATCTTGATGGTTGGCGTTCAACGACTGTACGTTTTTCGCGTAACTTTCTCCCAAACACTGTCAACTTGTGGAATCAACTGTCGCCAGCGGTGTTTCCGAACGTTTACGATTCAGGGACCTTCAAGAAACGAGCCTATTCCTATCTCAAAGGTCGGCAACGCACCTACAGCTCCTCTGGTGCTGTGGATGTTCATGGGCGACGGTGATCACTTAAGATCAGGTGAGCCGTATGCTCGTTTGTCACTTTTCATATAAAAAAAATATTATTAATATTAACTTACTTAATATTAACTATATCAATACACTGATGGAGACTTTAACGGGCACAAATATTCATGATACTTAATATGCCTTATACGGGTTAGTTTTTTCGTTTCTCTAAACTTGTCAGAGCCGTGATGGCCCAGCATCGGTCGCCGGTGAACCAATACAATTGTTAGTTGAACTTTTACATATTATGTCTATGTATAATACTTTTACATACTAAGGGTAATATCGTAAAACTTGGATATTTTCGAGAATAATTCATGATAACACAACAACAAGAAGTGTGATCTGCACTGGGGCAGCGTAGTGAAATATCTCGTAGTGGGACATTTATAGACTAACTATACTACTTGTATTTATATATATAAAAGAGAAAGTGTGTGGATTTGTTCCGCATAGACTTCGAAACGGCTGAACCGTTTTCATTGAATTGAAGCGTCAATAGCCTAATGGTTTAGGGTACGGACTGCGAATCGTAAGGTCGTGGGTTCGAATCCACCATTCGACTATTGCCGTGAACCGACTTGTTAGTAATATTTCTGAAAAAAAAAAGAAATATTGCTAAAAATGAAACTTTCACGGAATCTTCAGATTGCCTTAGCAAGAGTAATCCTGTAAAGTATGGTGACAATCGGAGTACTCCTCTTTTTGAACTGTCAAATACAGCTTTTATTTACTATGATGATATTCTATTGTTTTATAATCCAAATTTGTATTGACACATGCGTTGTGTACACACATTTAATTATACTCATATTATATTTTGAAGCATCAGAATGATCTTTTATTAAACAAATTTGAATATCCAATATTAATACATACCGCATTGGTGTATGCAGTTGTCCATTATGTCTTCACAACGACGCTGTTTCCTAGGGAATTTGAACGGTAAACACATGACCTCAGTGGACCTGGACGCTAACCGGTCTGTCATACTCGTGCATATGGACTCAAGTTCTGGATGAGCATCTGTTAAACATTTTAACATTGAGTCATACCTATATAAAACAATTAAAATTAAAAAGTTTAAGTTACATCTTTTATATAAGTCCCACTGCTGGGCACAGGCCTTCTCTGTAAAGAGAGTATAAGGGCATAGACCGCCACGCGGCCGAGTGCGGATTGGCAGACTTCACATATCTTAGTAAAATTTTCTAGGTCATGTAGGTTTCTTCACGATGACTTCCTTCGCTGCTAAGCGCATGGTAAATTGTCACATAAAATAGCAACAACAAATTTATTGGCACCGGGGATCTAACTCGGGTTGTAAGCGTACTATGCAACTTGAGGCGACCGGACGGACACTGAGCTACCACGGCTCTGTAAAATCTAATTGAAATTTGATTTACAATTGATTTTCAATGTATACATTGAAGATTATCTGGACTTAAAAAATGTTTTTTTACAACGACTCAACCAAAAATAAATTAAACTATAACAACAAAATTCACTACGTAATGTAATCTTCGTAGAGAAAAAAAATGACGATTCAATACTACAAAATAAGTAATATTAAAAATACATTGGTTTTTAAATTTACAACAAAACAATATATGTATAGAAAAACAGAGTAAATCTTAATTGGTTTTCTATGATGTTATGACGTGATACGCAAATCATAACTAGAATCATGTCTTTTATTTAAAATTTATGTCTTGAAATCTTGCCAAAAGTTTTTGTAGCAGAATGCATAGTCAGGAGAATGTTAAAATGAAATTTTATCAGTTTATACCCGTAATATTCTCCAACAAAATTTGTTGACGACCACAAGTTTGATCAATGACTGTGTAGTGCTTGCCATTACCAAAGGCGTTAAATTTGCGGCGAACACTAAATGATACATTATCTTTCGTCAGATGCATTGAGTGTCTTAAAACTGACTGATTTATATTTTTAGAGACGTTAATGTCTAGGCAGTCGCTCAAGTTGCATAGTACTCTAGCAATCAAAAAGAGTAAGATTTGCTCTCGGTGTTTTGCCTTCACCATTGAGATAGTAAATCAGCAATTAAAATTTTAAGACACATTTTCAATAATGCCGCTACCGTCGATCGAAATCACGCATAAAATTTTTCATTAATTCATTATTATTCTTTTTACACAATAAACTTTGGATATACATGCAAAAAGTTTCAACACTTCATACACCACATACATTAGCAAAACAGAAAATGGTCATCGGACGATTTACATTACACGTTTTTGTCATTACTTACGCTCTGATGAGGTAATAAATTGTCGACAGAGAGGCGTTTATAAGCGGGGGCACAAACCCCATCACTCTAAAACATAGTATTGTATGCGTAAATGATTTATCAGTTTTTTAAATATATAATTTTAACTAGACAAAAAGAAATTATAATATTTTAATACGTACACAAATAAATAAGATTGAGGCGTCTGTGTGTAAAATTAAAATAACTGATTTTTTACATGCATATAAATATATTCGTATATACGGTACTAAAATAACATTTTTTACAATTCTGTCTATCAATAGACAAGAACGGCTGGACCGATTTGGACAGGACTTTCATTTCACAGCTCGTGTATTAAGGAGTAATTTAAGCTATTTTTATTTTAGAAAAATTTAATAAATAGTATTAAATTGCGGGTAATACCTATTTATTTATTACTAGCGAACCACCCGCACCTTCCTGTTAGGGATTAGCTTTTGATTTAGAAGTGATAAAATACGTAATAATAAAACATATGCTAATTGAATGAATTTCTAATAGAAAATTACTTTATTAAATAAAAACTAGGTTCCAGATCAAAAATTAAAAAAAATGAAAAGTTTATAGAAAGAGCGTTATGGACTACTAACACGCAGTGCAGCTGCAACGAGAATAGTGTGAACCGCCGTTAAAGGAGTACTTTTTCGTCAAACCCTCTGTGGATAGACCTGAAAATTGTATCATATTAGTACATACAATGCAATCAAATATATACTTGTACGCTAACTAAAATTAAGTTACAATGGTACATGTTGATGTAGTATTAACGATTTCCTACTATGTTTATTCCCCGGCGTGTTTTCCCGGGGACATGTTATACTTTCTAATTGATTGTCGTATCAATGATGTGATTTCCTACCTCGGACACCCTTGAAACAAAAAGCCATCGTAATCAGATCACAGAATCTTGACGATCTCTTCTAGCTGAGGGAGAGAAGAGAGGTGGTCTCTTGTTTCCGAAAGACTTCCGGCTAAGTCTATCGGTAAGAACTTTCACGATTCTTTCAGTTTTAAGATTTTTTTCGCTGCCCAATCCACCAGAGCATTATAACACTCTGACAAGAGTGACTAGATGCAGAAGAACAAACAAAGCTATGAAGAGTGAACTACAATTGGTTATTTTTTATATCACATTAGTTGACATGATTTTTTTTAGATGTAACATCCTACGCACGCGGTCGATAACGCTAAACCAGCCTAATACTATCGACGCAAAAATGTATACGACGAGCGCACGACAAGTTTTTTTGTGCCTTTAATTAATGAACCACCTTCAGATTTGATAAAAAGAATAATTAAAAAAAAAACATTAAGCACTAACTAAAACATTATCTAGGTGCGCTAGACGGTCACTTTAGCGCTATTGATGAACCACTGCGGTTAAAATAGCGTTAAATTATATATCATTTCCGTATTGATAGTTAAAAAAAAGTTTTTAGCTATTCACTTTTTCATTTAATGGTACATCAGTTCGTATATATTATTGAGAATCAATTGAGCATTAAAGCTTTTGGTTCCTTTTTCGGACTTTTTCAAATTATACTTATATATATTAAACTTTTGTAACTGCTTAATTAATAACAATGTCTTTAATATAATACAGAAGAATGCTTGAGCCAATTCAAATTTAAGTTGCGGTACATAATTAAAGCTTTTGTAACTCAGTGTCCGGGCGGTTGGCTCAAGTTGCATAATATACTAGGCCGAGTTCGATCCCCGGTGCCGGCACCAATAAATTAGTTGTTGCAATTTTATGTGTTGATTTACCACGCGCTCGGCGGTGAAGGAAAACATCGTGAGGAAACCTACGTGTCTTACAAAATTTTTCTAATGCATGTGAAGTCTGCCAATCCGCACTAGGGCCATGTGGCGGACTATGCCCTTATAATGTCTTTAAGAGAAGGCCTGCGCCCAACAGTGGGGCATATATATTATATATATACATTTATAAATAAAAGCTGTAAGTTTAACATAATTATAAATAAATAATAATTACATGAAAATTCACCTTTATTTATCATAAGAATACTTTTCGGGCCTCCGCTGAAAGTGGACGTTTCGATTAAATTAGGCGCCGATACAGCTGAAAAATATCCAAATTACAGTTTCAAGTTGACTATCACAGGCAAACTTTCTTTCACAAAGAGATTTTCTTGTTAACCATTTCAACTAAAGTTTAACTTAAGCTCGTATAAGATGGTTCACGTCAGTCTGGTGGATTCGAACCTACAACCTTACGTTTCGCAGACCGTACCTTATACAATAAGACTATTGATAATTGAATTAGGTAAGGAACACGTGGCCTGGAAACTTTAAATAGATGATTTTTTATCATTATTTTATTCTAATAGTGTTAAAAAAAATGTATACGCAGTTTAGCGATAAAAATATAGTTTTAAGTTTTATTATTTATGTTTATAGGGTTATTTGATATATAAATTAAATAAAAATAATTTGTACCCTTACCAATATGCTTTTTGGGATCAATCAGATGTGTGCTGGTTATTTTATGAACCACTCTGTTTTTGAATGAATTGTCGGTCGCTGTTCCTGTGTGAAAATAATTTTTAGTCATTCAGTCGTATGCATGCTACACATTAATGCAAATTTAAGACTTATATGGTTGTCACATGGATGCGATTGTCAGAATTGGATCAAAAACAACACTGAAAGCACCATCAAAATTAGTTGACCCAGTCGAATAAATTCCTTCTCCTTTTTGAAATCGGTTGATAAAATGTTTTACTCGAAGATATAACTTGGATTAATTAGAGCGGTTTTCTCGATATATGTCTGCTAATATTATTATATAAATGCAATGTGGTCGTGGTACAGGCATTTTACGACCACAAAATTGCTTGACAACCGCTCTGCGTTATGAGGCAAAACGATTTATAACATCAAAAACATTGGCAATGACGACTCGGGTAGCTCAAAAGTGAGTTAATTGCGCTGTTTCTACTGTAACTAGGAACATACCATGAGTTCTTGTGTCGTACTCTCGACTGCAGAGATATCTTGACATGACCTTCTCCAAGTTGTCGTCTTTCGACAGTGGTTCTAGGAAAAAAATGTTTTTATTGTAAAAAAAAAATCCTGCAGTACCACTGCAGCCGCTTCTGCTGTTGCACGAATAAGTCGCCATGATTGAGGAAGTGCCACGATCACGCAGTACACCTGCGTTTCTTTTCGTAAGAATTTGTAGGCTTCTGCTTAACAACATGTAAATCGCATCCTCCGATTACATAAGCAAAAGTTTTAAAACTATCAGTGTTGCCATACGAGAAACTATTTTTTGCATCTACTTCTGCCATTGAAACCTGCCGATTAATTTTTATTATAAAATGAATTTATGCAATCATTCTCAAATGTTATATACTTTCTTGTATTAATAGTGTTTTTATTAAACTGTTGCTCACGTAATCGTCAATAGCGTTTCATGGCCACATAGACGCATCGATTATGGTGTTGTATAATTTTTTAAATCCTAGTATTATTAGTATATTCCCTTTACTGTAAATTTTATTTGTAATAAATTAAAAAAAAAATATTTAACCTGATTTAGTCTCTTTCTCTTCCGATTCATCCGTATCTGTCGATGATTGTAAATTAAGCTTGCTGTCTGAAATTATATCCAAAATAATGAATGTTCGTAAATATATTAAATAACTGGTAGTAGAGAATTTTAATATTTTAACGCAAGAATCACATCAAAACAATGCCATAAAATTTTGAAAATTTAAAAAAAATAATTTAAATATTATCAAATTAACTTTTCACGAATGTTCGATTTGACCGGAAGTACTGTTCTATCTTATTAGAACGTGTCTTTTTTAGTTACAAACAATGTGTGCTTGTATTGCTACCGTGAATGGGGAATGAAATATAAAATTTTACAAAATATTTTATTAATTGGCGTTGAATACGTAAACCATTTCATTAGACATGTGTAACAAGAAAAGGGATCAAGAATAATAACTCAATAATTTTAAAATCACCTAATTGCGATGCAGTGGACATGATGGTATCATTAGATTTGAATGATATGGCTGGCTTTCCCCAAGTAGTGACGCCAGCTGAAACAAAATAAGATGAGTATAATTGAATATTATCATGTCAAATCTTTAGTATCTGTATTTCTAGTACGGCCCTGTCAGAAACCTTCGGATCGGAATGCTAAACCGTTCAAGCCGAGGTCACATCTCGGTAGTCCTTGCGTCGAGTTACAACAGAGGTTCAGGCTAAACGAACCGCAACGAATCCGGTGAAACTGGCGCGGCTTATCAGCGTAGGTTCATCACAAAAACCATCAAGTTTTAGCAAAACACATTTCAAGTACTCGAATAAGATGGTAGCCGAACTTCTAGGCTAGATTCCATAGTACTTCGATCGTTCCGACGCACGACGACGCGTTCATGCACTAGTAGAACTCTATCTACTGTTAGATTTTTCTTATGAATAATGCTAATAAATAAACTCTCACGTCCGTCCTAATGTAGTATAGGTAGGTTCCTTATGTTCCGGGCACAAATTTCAGGTAAGTAATTTTTTTGTACTTAAGAAACCGAACAAACGGCAATTCATTGGTACAAGCCGACTAGGATTCCAACGCGTTACCATCCTAAATAGAACCGTAGAGCCACTAGGCTTTAACTGCTTGTTTATTCACTGTATATAATTATTATATAGGTCACGATAATAGTTGTTTGAAATGTTTGAAATTATTAGAAGTTAAGTAAAACAATATGTCTCCGTAGGGTTTTCGAATTCTTCGGTCACATAGCCAGGAAAACCGATACCTTAGAAACACTCCTGGTCACAGGCAAAGTACAGGGAAAACGACCAAGAGGGAGGAGCCCTATGCGTTGGACAGACCAAATTAGCACCAACACCAGCAAGAGAGTCCACGAGGCTTTTCACACCGCCAAAGACCGCAACAGGTGGAAAGCGATCGTCCGCCACATAATTCGTGGAGGTCACGACCCTCAGCAATGAGGAAAACGACGCAAGGAGGAGGAGGAGGAAAACAATATGTCTAAGCTATTATTTTCTTTGTAATTCTAACAAAGAAATTATGGCTGTGATTTCACGCTATAAAGTATTACCATGTAAATGGACGCTTAATGTACGTGCCTATAGATATGAACGACCTACCATTAAAGTTCCATTAACATGTAATACACATAAACAATCGTTCCAGCATGGATTAGAAATAACAGAATGCCCATGCTTTGCCAAGATATATACAACAATCACACAGAATAGCTCTTAAGATATGGTATTCGTACTTTATTAATATGCCTTGTACTATGTCATTTTTCTAGGAAATTGAACTATTTCTGGTTCATAATATGGATTGCGGTTGTGCCATGTATTCAAGAAAACAAAACGTTAATAATAAATGAAATAGTTTTGTTTTGTTCATAGTTTTTTTTTTTTTTAAACTTTTCAAAACATAAATTTACTGGAAGCGCCCGCTATTTCTTCTAATATATTATGTCGATATGTATATACTAATAATATATTAATATAAACTATAAATATAGTATAAGTTTATGTATATGTGTGAGTCTCATCTTCTCATCACATGATCTAATACAGATACTACACAAATACATAACATAGATTTTATCCGCTTAAATAAAAATAAAAATTGATTTTTATTTAATTTTCTCTCCTGGCAAAATAATGCTGTGCTTAACACAACTTAATTGAATGGAAGTGAAAGTTGAAAAGCATGGAAGAAAATAAATTCCGCAGAAATGTGATGTAATTTAAAAATGCTAAACATTTTTCTGTATGATAAAATTAGAGATTGTGTGAGAAGGAAAAAGTGTGGCTTTAAAAGATGAAGTTGAGACTAGAATAGAGAAAGCACGCTTCGGAGATTTTACCGTTAAATGAGGAAAGAGACATCGAGAAAATCACAATCAACTGAGCAAAAGAGAGTGGCAGCGTCGATAGGAGTAATAAAAAGTGTAACACAGAGTAATATTTCGTAACATCTATATATATAAAAGGGAAGTGTGTGGGTTTGTTCCTTATAGGCTCCTTTGAACTGTCAAATATAGCTTTTATTTACTATGATGATATTCTATTATCTTATAACCCAAATTTGTATTGACAAATGCGTTCTGTATATTTATGGCATTATGAACCATATTGAAGTACAATGGAATACATTGCATGTACATGGGTATAGGTAATGATCCTCGCCCGCTCGAGAAGAGAATGAATACAAAGAGAAATGAATAATTTAATATATTGTGAGAGTTAAAATAAATATTTAATGATGTAAGTTTATTGTTTAAATAAAATAAAGCAAAATCTAGTCCGGCGAAGCGGGTTGGGTACGCTAGTCAATAATAAAAGAAAACCACATCATATGAAAGCAAATGGAGGCAGTTTTGGTTTATTATCTTGCCTTCTAAACTGAGGTAATAAATCGTAACTGCGAGGTGATAGTAAAATTTTTGTTGATTAAGCTTTTGTAATCAAGAATATGTCTCATAAGACGTATCAATAGTACCATTAATACATGGACTTAAATTGGAGAATTAATACGATAGACGGGATTCGCAACCCCTACTATAGGATCGTTAAGTCGATTTGAAAACTTATTCAAATAAATACGGAACTCACGCTTTTGATCCAGAGGGGTTTCGCAAACTATATCCCATACCTGTAGGCTATTGACGATTTAAATTTATTTATTTATAGAAGTATACATAACAGCTTATTTAATTAAAATTAATTAGAAAACAAGTAGACACAAACATGATAAATTAGCCAATATGTGCATAACGACATTATCAGAAACAATTTATTAATGTTAAGTTTACTAATTTAAGGAGGACTTAAATTATCAATGATTACGTTCTTATACAATTTAGAGTTTTTAAAATGAATTACATTTAGAAGTACATAGATAATTTAAATTTTTCAATTACTTTTTTTAGACGAAAAATATCTACATCAAAGTTTTCACTGTATACTAAATATGCGATTATTTCTTTAAATAAAATAAATAAGGGTGTCATTTGACAGCTCCCACACCAGATATAAATTTTTAGTGATTTTTTTATACATCGTATGATCGAACGTAGCAGCAGGATTCAGCAGGTCGCAGGCCGCAGCTGGATGCGGGCCGCTTACAACCATTCCTTTTGGAAAGCGTTGGGGGAGGCCTATGTCCAGCAGTGGATGTTTTACGGCTGAAATGATGATGATGATGGTGATGGTCGAACGCTTAGCCATACTAAACCTAAATTCGAACATAATGACTAACCTGTATTCTCTGTCTCCTGTATCTGGTCATTTCTATCTCCAAGCGAAGATACCGTTTCGGGCACTTTACAAAACGACGTCTTCGGTGATGTTTGCGTGGCTGTGAATTCAAAGTATAACTCTGTATATACATACAAGTTAATTTCTTTTTTGCTGTTAAATGTTATCAGTTAATGGCTCGTGTCCTAGATACTGATTAATAATGTCGAGAACATAATTAAGCACCTCATCAGCGCTTTCTAGTAGCCAAATATTATAAATTTTAACCAGGGGCCCTACCCACCACCAACCTCGCGGTTATATGGGCCAAAACGCGAGAGGGCACGCGTGGTCTGGCCGTGTGACCCCACACGCACCTTCTTGACTCCCTACAAGTTCTTTATCAAGGCCTTTCTCCACCATTCGGTGCTCTCTCCCTTAAGGGGCTCTACGATAAACCATAACGGCTTGCTAGACGGCGCCAGACGACTTTTCCGGGTTCGATTTCGCCTTTCAAAACTTTCTGATTATTATACGATTAAGCGACGAAACAAAAAACGCGGTCACGTTTTAGTTATATTTCCATTGGTGACATAGAAATCTATTGTTAAATTACCTGCCACATTAGAAGTAAATGACTCCACTAATCCTATATTATTTTTTGGGGGGGCGCAACCAAACTCAAGCGTATCTGAAAAATAATTGAACTATATAATTATCATGACATATGCAAATCTTTTCGTTTATCACACAAATCTAAGGCAATTTGTATTTTGTATCTAAAAATCTTGCGTAGCACTACGACTCGTAGCATAACGCGTAGCACACTGCGTCGTAGGCAAGGCGTAACAACAAAGGTAAACTACTGCCTAGCTTCGCGCTTCATTGCTATATTTAAAAAAAGTCTTCATTAAAAGAATATTACAGCGTAATTAATAGCGTGGCTAGTGAATAGCGTTCACTAGTCACGTTGCCTTGCCTGTGTTTGTTCCACAGGGTCTGCAGGAATTGATGCCGTAGTTGGATGCAGAACAATCACAAGATGGTTCCAATGGTCGGTTGCGTGTAATGTTCGTTTCTGAAATTATCAAACTAAAATAATAATGGTTTCTTTTTTAAGTTTACTCATTTTTTATAATTTTAGACTAAAGGTAAGTATAATTTAATTAATTTGTATAT
The DNA here is from genome assembly GCA_029286785.1 of Meandrusa payeni. NCBI lineage: Eukaryota > Metazoa > Arthropoda > Insecta > Lepidoptera > Papilionidae > Meandrusa > Meandrusa payeni. The sequence goes on from JAGSMX010000004.1 coordinate 3,394,634, forward strand.
AGTAAAAATATTTCATTTGGTTGGAACTTTTAAACATAAAAAGCGAGTGATGCGACAGAAGACAATACAAACAAAATATAAATGACCGTTAAAGTTACAGTCTTAAAATAATTATATATATAAATATATGTCCTTCTATGTAAAGAGAGCATAAGGACATAGTCCGTCATGCGGCCTTATTGCGCATTAATAGACTTCACACGTCTTAGAAATTTTTCACCGCCGAGCGCACGGTAAAGCGGTATGTAAAATTATAACACCAAATTTATTGGCAAGCAACCACCCGGACATCGTGCTAGCACGGCATATTTTGATAACTAAACTAAAAAAATGTATGGGTGTATAGAAGTAGTAGTAGTGTAGTATTTTTTAAAAAAAAATAAGAATATGCTCTCACATAATTTTTGCTCTAGCAGAGTAAACAGAGGCAGGTTACGCTATCCGCTTTTCACTAAGGTTCAATTAGGTAGCATTATTTGCATAACACTGGGCTCAAATTTTAATGCTGTAATTTTTTGTTCTTAAAAAATCAAATAACAAGAGAAAAAAACAAGGTCTGCGCTAACAATGGCTAACTTAAATACCATACGCAATCTATTCCTTTGGCCGAAAATGGCTTGTGAAATCGACGACAAAAAAGGCATACGGTAACTTGGAATAATTCCAATGGTGCGAATGATTTAAAGAAGCCTGTTAAGCCCTAAAAGAGCTATTTATAGGCTTGGATATTTAAAAAAAATTATACTGTACTTATTTTTTTAAGGTGTGAATAAAAACGTAGAGGTGATGTAGACAGTGCGCGTAGACTCGATGACTCTCTAGCTAATAACAAAAATAAATAGAATATTATATATAAAAAAAAAATGTTCTAATGTCCTTTTAATTTCTTAGCGGAGTAGATAGAGACGGCAGTCTTTCTGAATAGCAGTTAAAACGTAATTTAATGTTTCAACCGACTTCGAAGAAGCTACTCAATTCGTCTCTGTTTTTATTTTTATGTTTGTTACCTCATAATTTTGACTGCGTTGACTGATTTTTTTTATTGAAAGCTGGTGCTTCCAGTGTGGTCCCATTTAAATTTGGTCTAATTCCGACAATGAAATTTGAATTAAATATGTACGCAAACGGTCGAATATCTCAATATCACGCCAACCGGTTTTGAATGTTTAATTTTTTATCGGAAAAGATGTATCTTAAAGGTTTAACGATAGTTTGGTTAGGTTCTGATTACTTCTATTTCGTAATATTCCTATTTTGTTTGAAGTCTGTTTTATTTCGTAAGTATACTTTTACGATTTTATTTTTGGGAGTTTTAAATTACAGCCTGTTCGTGGCAATGAGTTTCCGTTCTTCGGTCCCTTTCTTAAAAAAGTCACAGGTTCCCCACTCGTCACATATGAGACTTATTATGTTTGGTAATATCAGTTGCTACCTCTAACTACCCCGTAAATTATTTAGTGATATAGAAATGTTATAAAATAATAATCCTTTTACCTGTCCCAGTCCTTGCTATTTCTTCAGTTTGGTTGCACGCCGCTCGTGCGTTCAAGTTGATATGCATCGCAAAATCTGATGTGGACGACGTAGCAGATTTAGTTTTAGTAAAATTTGTCAGGGATGCAGTGTCTGTAGGCCAAAAATATGTTTATAGTGTAAAAGGACCTAAAGACATTCTCTCTCTGATAACTATAACAGGCGAAAGAGAAGAAACGATATTTTCCACACTACTTAAACGTATAGTAAATTAACACAAGTTCTAGCTCTTGTAGACATATATGTCGAGTTTTTATATATACGATTATAGATGCGTTGCTGACCTTTAAGCAAGGAATAGACTCTTATCTTCAGGATCCTAAGTCGTATCGTTCCGGTAAAACCGGTGACTACAACGGACCACAGAAGTGCTGTACGCAGTAATATACTTACTGGACAAAAATACGGCTGTGCTTTGTCAAATATAAAAAAAGTGCAGATCTTCTGACGTGTCTATAGAATCACAAACAAATAAAGAATAGTACCATTTGTATATAATGATCGCAAAGTTGGTTTTATTTTGCAAGACAGTAATTGAGCTTCGTAAGAGTCAACCGTCTAAATAATAAATATTACTAATAACTTCTTTTTTAGATACTCGTATGCATCGTCCAGCGTACAAGCGTCTATTTAAGAGATACTTTGTGTGACAACAAGTATATGACAAGAAACCAATTGTGAGGAAATCAGTACGTGTCAGTACAGGAATTTCTATAATATCGTATATTAAGTAGACTGGCAATTTATTGTTGTAATATGAAAAGTGTATCAGAGGGTAAAAAACAAATGGGTGTTCTCTGTCTACCCCTTTGAATAACAAGTGCGAATTACATACATATATAGCAGTAGAAAGTATAAATTTAATGCGTAGAAAATTACAAACAACAAAGTTTCCCTAAGCGTATTCATACTTCCAAGCGATATATTTCACCGGTCGGCATTCAAAATGATGGTTCGGTTAGGAGACATTCCAGTATAGATATCACGTCGCCTCCTACACGCCAGACAGTCTTGTGTGGGAGGAAAGCATTGCCAATGCTGCTCCTAGAAATTTTCACCTTACTTTCTATCCCTTTATCTTGTATATATCTATTTACGCTCAAGACAATATTCCTTCTCAAATTAATAGAGAATTTATGGATAATTTTAATGGTTGGATGTTAATAATGACTCGTAAATTAATTGTACACAATACGTCGGCTTTCGAGTTAGTTAAGCTAGGTTGTACCTATTATTGCTGACCGATGATTGTAGGCAAGCACTTGATGTTATCACAGATACGTCACAGACACAAAACTTTTGACAAAATTATTTCTTCCTATATTTTCCTTAGTAATGGACATAGATTGTATTTGACGGTAGAATGTAGAATATCGCAGGAGTTCTTTAAATAACTTCTGTTAGTATATACTTTTTACAAAAGAAAGTTATTAAATTTGTTATGATTAATCATTTCACGTTAAGTGACATTAAGCGTTCTTAAATATGTTCATTCTGTGTTACTTGTCCTTACCAATCTAGCATTAGCTGTGAAGACTTGTAAACAGTATTATGTTTTTATTCATGTACCTAGCTTGTAAAACTTCTCCGTTGGTCTTCCTATAAATAAGTAAATTAAATAAAAAACTTCTGTCTATACCAAATTTGTCTGTAAAAGATCGCTATTGGCGGTAACACCGCTTATTGCGCATGCAATTATATCGTATCTAGAGTTAAATTTATAATTACCATCATTTACATGCTAATTCTTGTGCAATAAAGTAAATGGTAATTTATTCATGATGAATCCCGCGCTCCCAATGACCAGCTCTAATTTTACTGACATAAAAATTTTACTGCTATAATTCTATCCTTACGTTATCTTAGTGTACCCTCTTATTCCACAATTCAAAGTAGAGTCATTATCTTTCGCTGTCGCTTGAATGTAGTATCACGAACTCACAGAATACCAAAGTGAGAAAGAATTATTCATACACATGTTTTGCTAAGCGATGCTGTCATTTGGTGCGTTCACTTATCATCAGTATAACCGAATGCTAGACAGTCTATTTGAACCAACTTCAATTAATATTACGGAAAGTGGGTTCTCAACATTCCGTAATATTAATATTAAATTATATTTTGTCTGTATATTTATATTTTTTGTGGTTGTTACCTCATAACTTTTGACTGGGTGAACCGAAAGAATTATATTTTACACGAAAGCTGGTGTTTGAGAAACCATTAAAATCTTAAAAAATGCATTAACTATGTGCGCTACAAATGGACGAATAAGTTAATATCACGTCAACTGATTGCGATGATTTATTTTGTAATAAAAAGGATGTACTTGTTTTTTTTCAATAACTAATAATCTTTATTCAACGCAAATACAAAAATATACACAAAGAAATTTGAAGCCCCCGACTCCTGAGCTAGGTACTAGAACCTTTTTTTTTTTTTTGTTGACGGGGAGGAAATCTTCACAAAGATACCCCGCCTTCTGGGGGGAAGGCGGCGGTTATGTGGGGATCTTACCCACTAAAACCTCCCGGTGGCCCTTTCCTCGGTGCATGACGAGGGGCTCCGGGATCTCACGTGGAACGCACCGGAGCCCCTCTGCACTGTGCTCAAGGAGAGCACGTCCCGGGGGGAGGTTACTCCCTCCTCCCCTGTGCCCTCGCAGCGAAAGGCGACACGGGCCAGCCGATGTCGCCTTCTTCCCGGGTCCACTTTGGTGGACGACGCAGGCCCCCACCCTTGTCGCCCAGTGAACCCGAGGCCCCTTTTAGTCGCCTTGTACGACAAGCAGGGGATACCGTAGTCTTATTCTTGAGAGCCCAGAACTACAGGGCTGGAGCTAGGTACTAGAACCTAATCAAACTTTCATCAAACTACTCTTGAAGTACATTCTTTCCAATAAAAAATGAATTATCGAAAGCGCACATACTTGATGCAAATTTAAGACTTATATAGTTTTCGAATGGATCCTATTGTCAAAATTGGACCAAATTTAAATGAGACCACGTCAAAAACTACCTTTCAAATAAAAAAAAAGAATCATCAAAATCGGATAACCTAGTCGAAAGTTAGCTAGAGCTTTGAGCTTACCGCGCCTCTTTGAGCTGCCATGGCGCTTATTAATCAGTAAAATAATAATAATGATAATTATTTCAGTCTGTTTAGATTATTATTACACGGACTAATCCCTTTCACAAGATATCATAAAATTGTGTAAACGGTCCCGTGAACTTTGTAACCTTTTACGTTCGATTAACCAACATTTACGTATCATATTTTATTGTAAGGTCCGTTGAATTTCAACAACGAATTCTTTTGTATTGATTTTTATATTCTAGTTTCAAAACATGGTTTACAATAACAAAGAATAACAAAAACGGTGATATCGTTTCTTTATCGCCTCTATTACATTATCCTGTTAGTATTATAATAGTGAACGTATGTATGGGAAGTGTTACTCTTTCACGATAAAACTACTGAATGGTTTTTGATGGAACTTTACAATAATATAGTTTAGACATCAGAGCAACACAGGGCTAAAATTCTAAAGATATAGTGTGAATTACACAAAATATAGCGATAAGTAGGAAAAAATCTGCTATATGCGAGCTATTCTCCGCCATAGGGGTTACTTCGATATAATGTATTATCGAAATGTGTATCTTAAATAGTCCTACAAAAAAGTTCAGAAATTATCACCAAAATTGTGAACCAAAATACAATAAAAATATTATAATTTATTTGTAAGGCACAAAACAAGGATTATTTTAAACAAAAAATAATCCTTGTTTTTAATTAAATAATTTTATCGCAAATGGTATTTAAAGTAGATAAACTTTGTCTTTCACACTACATAATTTGGAATTTTTTTTGAGTAGTTATGACGACAAACAACAGAGTGCGCGATATTATGGTACGATATGGTTACTAAAACTTAGAAAGTAAAATAAGTTTGTTTGTAACGCTTTCACGCGCTAAATATTCAACCGATTAATTAATTTTGCGTAGAAGGTATACAAAAAGACAAACTTTTTTTAATCATGGGTAACACCGCGGGGCGCAGCTATTTAAACTTTAATTGTTAGGTTAACTATATAACATATATATACCTAGTTATATAACATGTATACCATAATTATAATGTCTACTTACTGCCTTTTTCTTCCTTTCGTTTGGGGGCTGTAGTTTTGTTTAATATTTCCAACGGGTCTATGTATGTAGATATGTCGTTTTTCTTGTATGTTGTTGTCTTGTACGCTCTGATTGGGGATTTTTAGGAACAAAAGGAGTTGGGATAGAACTGATTTGTTGACCGGATATTATGTTTCCGTTCCCTGTAAAATACATGTATTGAGTATTATAAATAATAATTTTGAAAATATAATTAAGTGGTACATGGCTTAAACTTAGTAAACTTTCAATTTTGATTGAAATATATCTAGATAGAATCCCAATTGACTTATACTAGTAATAGTTTTACGGTTTTTTACGTACCAAAGAAAACATACTAAAAATTGTGCCCGGTATATGGCGACAAGCTTATCACCATCGCATATTGCGAGACCTAAGTAAAGCGGACAGCGATTGGTCTCTATCAAGCTAAGGTATAAAATGTGAGCCTTATACACAATTTTTTGTTGGGTGTTTGGCGATGCTATTCAGTATATACTATATACTATAAACATTAATTTCTTACTTAAGTTTCTTGCAAATAGATACATAGAGGGTCCCACGTTGGCAAACTGGCTTCGTAATACGTTTGTCTTATTCGATGTATCTAAAACAAGTTGCAAATACTTAATAAGTAATATATACTGTCTGCGAAACGTAAGATGAAGGTTCGAAGCCAACGTTCGACTATGGACGTGAACCATCACCTAGCGAAAGCTATTGATATTTGAAATTTTAAATGATATTTGTCAAGAAAAAATGGCGATAATATGTCCCAAAAATAGTGTTTTCTTTCTTTTACCCTAAGACCAAGATTTCTTCTTCATTTCTGAAGGTCGTGCTTATTTTGAATCGATTTTACCGAAATGTCAACGAGCTGCCTCCACACCTCTCTAGCGTCGGCTTTTTTCATGGCGGTCGGAATGTCGAGTCCATGTTTTGGATTTGGTCAGACAAGCGGGTAGGTGATCGGCCCCGTGATCTTTTGCCCTCGATTTTCCCTACAACAACCATTTTCTCCAGATTATCTGGTTGCCTTCGAGCAATGTGGCCAAAGTAGCTGAGGACTCGCCGGTAGCAGGTAGTGGATAGTCTGGTGGGTGATCCTAAGTTGGCGGAGAATGGACTAGTTCTTTTTGCTATCCATGATATGCATAATATTCTCCGTCAACACGACATTTCAAAAGCCTCAGTTTTCTTTCGGTCGGATTGACCATGATTCGGACCATAACAATATTACAGATATTGTACGAACGGGGTACGAACTTACTACAAAATTTCTTTTCAATAGTTACTGAAGCTGTATTTACGCCTTCATATTTTATTTAAAGATCTGTCCTCAAAAATGGGTCTTAAATATGCGCCTACTTTTTATCCCTTCAACATGAGTACCTAATAAATGGATTAATCCACCATTATTGTGACGCAAATTAGTTTATTAAGAATGTAATACATTTCTTACTAAACCGTATTTAGATTTACGAACGTCGCTTAATTTAATTTTGCTCCGGCGTAATCTTCATCAGTGATCAATAGCTATTGAATTAAAAGTTTATTGGAGACTTGGTTAAAAAGGAAATGTTTTTCACAAATTGTGTATCTTCTTAGGATGAAAGAAAATTAATTTATCATTTATACCTAGCCTTAGCCCGATGGCGGGTCGCTATCATTTCCACAAGTTCTGATCTTGCTTATTACACATTCTTCTGAGCTATCAAGCTTCCGTTTTGCTTCCCGGCTTGTTAGTTGTACGGTTACAAGTAGCGTAGTTGTTGAGTGTATGCCAGTATCAAACAAAAATATTAAAAAACAAGTGACGTATGAAAACCTGATTCAATTTTAGTGTAGGCCTCCGAAAACAGCTTTAGCGAAGCTGCAATTCCAGCGGATTTCTGTTCGTTCGCGACAGCGTCCGTCCCTAAAAAGTAAAAGCATGTCACGGACCGCAAAAAGGAAATGGCACGCGATTTACGCGGTAAAGTACTTTAATTTAGGGCACGGCCATACGAAAGCTCGCGCCGCTGCGGTTTACAAAATTGACGGATAAAATTGCGCCATTGTTCAGCTTCAAGTACGTTGCTCAGAGCTTTCATAAGCTCATGAATAGAATAAGGCAACTCTTAATTTTTCGAATATAATCTAATTTATATATTCAAATAAGTAGTGAAGATCTTTGAAACACAGTGGCGTCTGTAATCGAACACTTGGTTCGATTCCAGCTAGCTTGAATCATATAAAACTGGACATCTATCTTCGTCTAAAAAAGATTCCATAAAACAATTACGCCAAATAGATAACGAACGTGATAGGAAGTGAGCTTATCACCATTTACATGATCACACAGACACAATCAATGACATTGTTTAAAACCTTTAATACCTTTATAAAAATAAATTTCATTATTATAATCACACATAATATTCTTTCGAATAATTTTTCAAACAGCCGAGGGTAACAGATGATTAATGAGCATGGGATCTCATGAAAAACCTCTACGACAAAAAAATTGCAGATGTGTTAACGAAATTTGTGTAGGAGAAAAGGTTTGTGGTGGCAGTCTTAAAGAAATAGATACGAAAGGAATTTAAAAAGTGTGGTATGTACAATTCATAATTTTAATTTGATGAATCGTCGAAGATGAATGAATGAAGAAAATTATTGGTGTAATCAGTTGATGGTAGGCCGGATAGTAGACCCGTTATAGCTCAGTTTTCGGGCGCTCACCTTAACTTGTATAGTACTCTAGGAAACAGAGTTCGATCCCCGGTGCTGGCACCAATAAAATTTGGTGTTGCAATTTTATGTGCTGATTTACCACGCGCTCAGCGTTGAAGGAAAACATCGTAAGAAAACCTACATGTCTTAGAACATTTTTCTACGACATGTGAAGTATACCAATCCCTACTGGGGCTGCGTGGCGGACTATGCCCTTATGTTCTCCTAACAAAGAAGGCCTGTGCCTAGCAGTGGGTCATATATAAAGGCTGTAACTTTAACTTTTAACAGTTGACGGAATTTGAGATGTACTGAAAAAACATTATGTGATAGCTTTAATTTGCCGATTATACTGTATTTATTTTTAAATTGAATACTGCCCACTGTGACAACAAATTGTAAAAAAACTGTTTTTAAAGAGTTACGCCGGAGATCTGCGTGGCGAAAGGCAAAATTATAATATAACGCTACTATCACTCAGGTATGTTGCAAGATCGCACTTTCCTGATGGTATATATTTTTAATTAATAATGCTAACAATTTTATTATCATTTTTGGTCATCAGACTATTAGTTAGGAAGTGGGTCGCGTCAATAGTGTGTGTTAGAACTTACGTTCTTGACTTACCGCAAACCGTGCCTTAAAGTGTTAGACTATTGACGTTTTTGACAACTGAAATGGTACAACAGGTGTGTCAAGTTTGTGTAAAACGATATTACGTTATATCTTCGTAACTGTCTGCGTGATATTTGATAAAATGATCTCTAATTTTATTTATTTGTATAGTTGCATAATAAACATAGATACATTTAACAATATATCGTTAGGTAGCTCTAGCGCCGGCAAAGAAAGGAACAACACGTATCACAAATTTACGTCTTATATTCATTTACATAACAAACATTTAAATTAAACTAATCTAAGTTATCGTTAATTACTCGAGAAACAAAATAGCAATAACTAAGTTAGGTTTAACACAACAGTAAAATATTAAAGGTAAAGAAAAGGAGAATATAAGTCTAGCAGCCCTTGAACGATGTTGCCGCTCCGAGTGAGCCGGCCTTATGAGGGGTGCAGGGTGCGCGCGCGCCGTTTTTTCTAAATGTTATGCTGGTCTTTCCTAATAATATTATATAAATACATGTATTTTTTTATTGTATTAGAACATTATTCATTTATGTATCTTTTCCGTTATTTTTGCAGCAACTATTGTAAAAAAAGTCTTTCCTTTTATGTCATAATTATTTATACGTGAAATAAAATATTTGTACCTCTTTTTTCGAAAATTGTGTGAAATTGCCCACATTTATAGTTTGCACAGAGAAGAGGTGCCAAATGTTAATATTTTTCAAATTATGGAAGGATAATGTTTTATTTCTGTCGGAAATGTATACATACATTTGTATTTCAACCCTAATTTTACAAAAGGATGGACTGTGGAAGATGAAATACAAGTTATGTTATTACTTATCGGATTACGAACGTTTCCATCGCATCAAGGAGAGAATGGCAGCAATTTATTTGGATTACTTCAATTTTGTGTATTTCGTTTCGCTATTATTTTGCAGTGAAATAGAACGTTGGAAATCTGAGTGCGACGTTTGACAGAGCGAGATAATAACTAACAATTTGGAACAGTGATCTATAATTATGATCTTATTGAAAGTGAAATTTTGAAATTACTTCCCCTTTGTAGATCACCACAATGAAAGTGAAGGATCCTCCTGAATCCTTCACTTTCCGTTAAATAAGACTACATTAAAGTTTAAGTTACAGCCTTTATATACATAATAAATATGTCCCACTGTTGGGCGCAGGCTTTCTCTGTAAAGAGAGTATAAGGGCTTGGTCCACCAAGCGGCCCTAGTGCGGATTGGCAGACTGCACATGCCTTAGATAAATGTTTCTAAGACAAATAGGTTTCCTCACAACATTTTCCTTCACCACCGAGCGCGTAGTGAGCAGCACATAAAATTGCAATAGTAAATTTATTGGTGCCGGCACAGGGGATCGAACTCGGGTTGCTAGCGTAGTAAGCAACTTGAGCCAACTGTTCGGACACTGAGATACCACGGCTCAGCTATATATTTAGTAAGATATAATTAAAAACGAATAAGGAATTCGAGATTAGTATTTCTTATCACAAAATCTTTTTTAAATAGAGAAATATATTCACTTCTTGTGGTAAAAATATATTACTATGCGGAAAAATTTGGGTGGAAAAAGCCAACTGTCATCAAGTTCGCATCCCGTTTTCACACATCATTTACCTGCTTCATGGTATAGTAACACGGTCGTCTCAGCGCGGTTATTATCCCAGAATCCGGAGCGCAGCAAATCTAGTATATTCGTAACTGTAAAAAAATGTATAATTACCATTTAATCCATCTGCCCATCTACTAAATGCAGAACAGCCATTGCACGTCAACAGCAGCGCTTCAGAGCCAGTTTCTTGTACAATAGGTTAAATTAAATCTTAAAAATTCATCTTTTAACGAATTATAAATGTAAATTGGTTTGTAAAAAGTATTTACTGGTGTTAAATTATAATCATACGGAATGCCTCCTAATTTAATATGAAGCTCAGGGACATACACAATCACAAATTTACACACACACACATATTTAAAAAATATTGTTATTGCTCATGTTGTATTTTATTGTGTTTTTAAATAGGAGAAGACACTGACTCCGGAAACACAGGTCAAATGGATCCTTTTTTTTGTTTACGCGGGGGAATCTGTTTATAGACCATCCTTCGGTAATTTGGGTGGGCCCGGAGGGATGTGTGGGACTCGGCCTGAGCAGCCCATACCCACTAAACCTACCGCGAATGCCATTAGCCGTTATGAGCGGGGTGCCCCGGATCTGTCAGCGACAGGACACAGGTCAAATGGAACCTAGCTCAGGAGTCAGGGACTTCACTTTATTGTTGAATCATTTTCTTTGGTGACCAATAAAGATTTATTATTATTATTATTTAACTGAGTTATCAATAACCTAAATACCAAAGTTTTTACTCAACATTAACTTACTTTTAGTACAAAAAACTTAACCTCAAAAGCCTTGTCTACATATGTTTACAATACAATAAATATTATATGTCTCTTTGTAACAGTTGAAGTTACGGTCGGAGCTTACCCATAGTGCCTGTATCTATAAACGTCATTAGCCTAATAGTTTAGGGTCACGGGATCGAAGCATTAGCTCGTTAGAACGTTGTTCTGCGCATCATTTTGAATTTTAAAATCCACTTACGAGTACATTTTCTAAATTTTGTACGTGATTTTGGTTTGCTTGACTGTCTCTCTGTAGTGCCTTTCCACATGAGATTCCAGCGACGTCGGCATATTCGTCCCACAGAGAGTCGCTTTGTGAACGCCGCCAAAGGCCTAGGAACTGTTAAAAGACAAGTAGATATAGTAAAAACAAATCCGACTTCAAATCGAATCAAAACGAGACGCCTTCTTTATCTTTCCGAATTATTCCAGGAATATAACGAAATAGAACTTATCAGAACCTAACTCTCATCAACAAGTACACCCTTTCCAATTAAAAATTAACCATCGAAATCGGTTGGCGGGATATAGAGCATAGATAATTAATAAATCGCAATGAAAATTGAATGTATTTCAAATTTCATACGATTCATAATCATTGTTAGAAATGGACCAAATTATAAGAATAATACATAAAAAAATTCAGTCGAATTAAAAACCTTCTCCTTCCTTACAGTCGGTTAAAAATTAACATGTATTATGTACTTTAAAGCTGTGACTATTTTCACTTAGTTAAGAAAAAATTCGGAGTATTAGATGGGTAATATATATGTTAGGAAAATAATCTCTCTCTCTTTCTATATGATAGTAAAAAACTTCACGCTTATTCCACTCAACGTATATTATGTTATCATAATTTAAAACATTTACTTAGTTACAGGATACCCTCCAAACTGAGCAAATTTAACCATTATTGTTTGTCTGTTGTTACGCTTACTTCCATTTATTCGTATAAGCATTGTTCGGTATGATTTCAGTTTTGTTATATTTTTTTCGCCTCTTATTGTTGTAACCCTTAGGATTTATCAAAAATTGAAAAACATTGACAAGGATCAAATAATTATTCTTCGTTATTTCTAGTATGCCCGTTACAGTTAACAATTTGTTTATATACAATTATTTATTCTATTAACAAATCCCTCTTCGATCATATTCATTGATCTTCTACCGGTCGTGGAAAGAAATATTATTTTTATGACGAACTACTCAGATTATCCAGAGAAGCTGGTTTTGACTGCTTCACCGGATTGAGAGGTGGCATAGCTCTTATGTCACTGCCTGAATCTCGATCGCTAGTAATAAGGAAAGTATAATATAAAACTTACTCCGGATCTGATTCTTCCTAATTTTCTGGCATTTTTTGCATCTTCCTCTACAATCACGTAAATTCTTGCCACTTAATCCTTTTGCAACTTCCCGTCTCCAGCAGTAGTGATGTTGGTAATCATGAGAATTAGATGTATCTGCAAGAAATTATTGATTTAATTTCTATTATGTTCTTCAATTGGCAAAAATCATCAAAATTGGCACTATGGATTTTTTGGATCTTGACAAAAAATAAGTCTTTAATAACTGAACTTTCATATCACTTTTTATACTCGCTGAAAACATTTGCCATATGTATAAATTATTGACTGAAAATAAAGGTTTTATGGATAACGAAATTTGTAATTGTGCTAAAACTACCATAGTTTTCGAATTTCGTAGTCATTACATATTGTGCGTGACATTTGGATATAGTTCACGTTGACTTCGTGGAGATTATAAATATATTTATTTATTTATAATTTGTCAACCAACAGCAACACATTTTGTGTTCAATAAATAAAATACACATAGTCCTTAATCCAATGTATACACAGATCACGGGTTAACACAGCTTGCATACCATAAACGAATTAAAGATTTTTAGAAAAGAAATATAGATTAATAAACGTATAAGTACCACTCACTTAAATATTTGCTACTAAGTAACAATCACTATAAGCCAACTTAGCATTTAAATTCATGGCCTAAATTTAAAAATAAAAGAATTAATACTATAAATACTTTTTAAACTTATTTTTATTTTAGACAAAAGTTATGAATTACCTAACGTTATAAATACCTTTGCTAAACTTCTGATTCTTCATAAGTGATGAATATAGATTAATAGAATAGTCGTCCGGATGTGCGGTGTTAATGTAAGATAAACTATCGTTACAATTTCCAAGAATCCAATTTCCACTGCGGCCTTCAATTAAACTGTAGTCACCGTGTTCTATGTTATAGTTGCTTAGGAATCCTTCCCTAAAGTCTAAATCTGTTGCAGATGCACTACTAATTATATCATAACCTTAAAGAAGAGAAGTTTTTATTTTCTAAGTCCTGATCTCAAGTCATTTTAATAAAGTTAATGTTACAGCCTATATATATGTCCCATTGTTGCGCACAAGCCTTCTCTGTAAAGAGAGTAAAGGGCATAGACCGCCACGCGGCCCTAGTGTGGATTGGCAGACTTCAAATGTTTTAGAAAAATCTTCTAAGACATGTGGGTTTACTCACGATGTTTTGTTTCACCGACAAACGCGTAGTATCAGCTCAGTAATCACCAAAAAAATTGCAACAAAAGATTCATCGGTGCCAGCACCGGGGATCGAACTCGGGTTGCTATCGTACTATGCAACTTAAGGGACCGCCCGGATACTGAGCTATCACGGATCACGTCCGGTAATGTTTAACTACTATGTAGTTGAAGTTTTTTAAATTTACCTTCGGCTTCCAAATTTGTCATCCTTTGAAGTATTTCAGAACGGCAATCAATATAAGATGAAAGAGGTATTTTATCATTTATTTTACACTTATCCATATCAATCCGAGGTATATTGTCATTTGGTGTTTCTGGGGAATACATTAATAAGTTAAGAATGTTCAACGATTTCAACTAGAATTGTGTTTTAAGTTTTATGTTATGAGTTTTAATATAGTCTGCAAATTTTTCAGACTGACGGAATTTAACGTTCAACGTCAAAAACAATTTTGTCTACAAGAATCGGATCAAATAGGATTGCGGTTGCGTGCAACATCATATTAGGACCATTGTTAATGTGGCTTACGTTGCATCCATAAATTTTCATGGGACACAATCTCCAAAGTGACAAGTAACCATCGATATCGCTTAAAAGTTATTTGCAGTGAATTACTATACAAAAGATGCGACTATTAAACAATAATTTCAAAGATCGTTAATTACTAATTTACAGTGGTTTTACTGCAAAACGCATAAAACATCACTTACCGTCTTCAGCCTTTTCATCCAAGTATTCTTTTGTTTTCGGCTTACGATTTTTAAGTTCACGGTTAGTGGGATCTTCTCTTTTCTTATAATGTTTATTTTCATTGCATTGTCTTAAAATGAGACATCCTAAAAAGTTACGACTTTCGTTAATGAATTGTGGACTTCTAGAAATTTGTTTTTGTTACTATTCTATCAATATGCTTATTGAATGTTAGTAATTACTTGTACGTTATTTAACTTTATATTCTATATTTAAACACATAGCTGACTTAAAATACAGACGTTCTATGAAATTGGTAGTCTGCGATAACGCATTAGACAATGCATGGCATTACATCAGATGTGATAAATCGCAAATCAACGCAAAAAGACACTTGATTAGATCATCCAAAGGATAATTCTTGGAAATTTCAATTAAAAACTATTAAATATTATATATTAAACACATGCCGTGTTTAATATATAATATAAATGTCATATAGCGTTCTTGGAGTACCTGCAGACTGTTTTTAAACTGTTGAAAAATGAAAAGATTGCATTTTGTTTGTGGCAAGTAATTCAACGTACCCGTTACTTTATTACTGTTTAGAAGATCTGATTTAGGTTTCAAATCCATTGATATGCTATTACAGGCAATGTCTTCTGTTACACCGGTTGGTTTCTTCAATTCTAAAGTGGTATTGTTGTCGTTATTTAGATTAGACTTAGATTCCATCAGCCATTTATCTAAATAATATTTATAAATTGTGAATAACTAACAGAATGTCGTTGATAAAGTCTACATTACAATAGAGACTGGACTCTGGTTTGTACGGTTTGTTGAGAGCTCCTAACGCAGGAAGTTTCTGAAGACAGGAGAGATCCAAAGTACCTTTACATCCAAATGTGTCCTTAACTCGCAGTAAAATAAGTTTGAGAGAAAATTTGAATTGAGGGATTTATGCTTAATTGAATTCCATTTTACGATGGTTGTGTAAATAAAGAAACAAATTAGTTACCTATAAGAGATCTTGTTTTGACATTACATTGGCTCTGACTAGTTTGAGGAACTACTGTACTAGATATAATTCTTGAGTCACAAGAATTCGCTTGTGGTTTGAGATAATCCGTTGTAGATTCCATAAGCCACTCTAAAAATTGAAATATATTATCACAAGTTTTTGGATATTGTATAAAATGTTAGAGTATCTTACCATTCAATCGGTCACTGCCTATGCGCGTATTACGTCGTCTATTTTGCTCCACAAATATTTTCCCTTTGGCCACAAAACTCGATTCAGATTGAACTTCTAAATAAATATCTGATGTTAAATTTTATGTAAACTACTTTGTTAAAAATAAATTTTATGGCTTGCTATAAAAAAATACACGAAAAGTACATTTAACCTTGATTTCTGTGATGTTCCTTTTCCATTGATGGTATTATTAATAGTTTCCGGTGTGATTTTTCTAATTTTATAGATTTTTCTAATAATGATTTTGTAGAAGTTTCTGTTATCGGTTGTTCCTTTTGATTATATCTATATCGCGGTATATGGCTAGGTTTTAATTTATCTTTATCTCCTAAAATATAAACTTTGATTCAAATATACTGTTAGTTTATTTTTTTATTAACTATTCTATATTTTAAGTTATCATATAATACCAATGTACCTGAATTATTTTTATTTCTCATGATCGATTTGGTAATAACATTACTTGTTCCTGGTGCCATATCACCTAGATATATGGGATATTTAGAATTAAATCTTTTAAATAAACTGGATTACAATTTAAAATCGATTAGACCTGGGCACAAATTTTAATATTATTATATATCATTAATTATATAATACCTGATTGTAATTTTGTAGTTGGAATTTTATTTTTATTATTTGCATATTTGGTAGGCGAACAAAGGTTCCCATATAACATTCTTGGTCTTACATGATTATTTTCATGAAGTGTACCATACTTTTCTGAAAGGTAAGTTTCTCATATTAAATTCAGCTAATATTTAATTTAACCAACAGTTTCTCTTACCTAAATCGATTCCTTTCTTGTTAAATTTTGTCTGTCCATATCCAATAACATAATCTTTTGAAAAATAACACTCTGTCGGACTATTTTCTACTGGTTCCATTTCAAAAAAATTATCAAAATCTTTAAAAAAATTAAATTTTTGAATTAAAATAACATTAAAATATAGAATTACACTTTGTTACTCGTGTTTTATAAGCCGATTATTTTTATAGTGCTACGAATAATATAAATCTCTTACACATTTTGTTTCGGATTCCGATTTGAACTGGCATACAAAAGAACTATTTGTTAAACAATCCACTACAGTATTATTGGTTCACCGACGAGCACGGACACAAGCTACATACATATGTACTGAAACATTCTATTTTTGTTTTACCAAAATTTGGTTTTTATTCGATTTCAGCTAGAAAAAAAAAACAGAAAAAAACGCCAATTTGTATTTTTATAGATTTTAATATTTTACAACAAATTTATGAATGCTTATTGCTTGTTACATTTTATTTCTGACATCTAAATTTGACTCGGTGCTTTGTATCTGACAGGTTATAATTTCTTCTTGACATTGATTTCTTCATGGTCTTGTTGAAACTTTTTCTTGGTTTATGAGCTTTATGGCTTTTGAGTAGGTTCATTATTTTTGGAAGATTCTAACGCTTGTTCTGCTTGTATAACTTCTAGCTTCTTTAATAATTCTTCCTGTACACTGTCAACTATTTCTTTTAAGTTTTTAGCTGCAAACAACAAACCAATGAAGTAGCATTTGTCGGTATATCATATTTGATTAAAAAAATATTTTTTTTCTTTTAAAGCAATTGCTCGACGATGATCCCACATGATGCTAGGAAGAAATGCAGCCCTGGATGATAAAGCGAACCTGCTTAATAAATGTCTTTCCTTCCGATTTCAATGTGGATATTTTCTAGACTGGAGTGAATAGGCATTTACTAAGTTAGTGCGCCTTACCATCCAGGACTGCATTACCACTAAACATCAGGTGGGATCGCAGTCAAGTACTTGCTTAGAAAGTATAAAAAAAGACCTTTCTTTATATCTTATCTACACGTTACAAAAATATTTATAATTTTACAATGATATATAGTTGTCTGAAAGATGGCTCTTTAACAAAAAAATATTTGTATTATAACACTTTCAAAAAAACCTTAAGAAGCAATTGATTTGTATTGGGACAGTTGGAACTTACATTGAAATTATAGAAACTCAAATGTTCACGATGGTTTGCATTATTTTGTTATAATTTCTATTAGCAAGTCAACTAATAAGAAAGTAGGTTATTTTTACGATATTGAAGAAGATATGTAATTATGAACACTTTTGACGGATCTTCGGACACCTGTCTTGACTTTCAAATAGTGTGACTAGTCAAATTTGTAATGAAAACCTTCATTTTTATGTATACAATTTACTATGTAAGGTACATATAGAATGAACAGAACTATGTTAAAATTTTTATGTAGGTGTATTCTTTTTAAACCTTACTAACTATAGTAATTATTGGGTAATCGTTGTAAATTCAAACTAAGCGGTTAACTAGTTAAAGTGAACACGCTTGTTATCAGTTGAAAATTACTTATTACCTGTTTTTTTATTAAACTCCTCGGCTATGAGTGATATTTTTTTTAATGTGTTAACATGTTTAGCCAATTCAACTGCAACATCATTACTGACGTTGTTTCCAGTATTCACACCTGCATCTTCTTTAACTGTTTTTTTATTCCTTTCAACTGCATGTTTAAACACCTCGCTATTAACGACTGGCATTTTAGGCACTTTAAATGGAGTTTTTCGTATGTTTTGTTCTATATTGGGTGGTTTATCTTCCACCTCATTTTTGTTGTCCGTTGTCTTACCAACATGTAAAATTTCAATTTTATCATTCGGTAAAAGTTCGGGTGCGTAATTTTGTAAATTTTCCAATACCAATGGGGGTTCTTGAACTTCGATACGTTTCTTGAAAAATTTTATAGGAAGAGCGTTGGTAATACTTTCTATTATAGTATCTGGAAACGCAAAACGCATAAATGATGTATTATACAGTACTATAACTACACTCGTGAGCAAAAATAAAGAGTCGGTTAAAAAAGTTTGAATATCTCGGAAGGTAAAGACGCTAGATAACTGAAATAAATTGTGCATGATAGATAGTTAAATATCATTGAAATAAAATAAAATATATTTTTTAATTTATTATATTTCATTAAAAAGATAAC
The DNA here is from genome assembly GCA_029286785.1 of Meandrusa payeni. Taxonomy (NCBI): domain Eukaryota; kingdom Metazoa; phylum Arthropoda; class Insecta; order Lepidoptera; family Papilionidae; genus Meandrusa; species Meandrusa payeni. The sequence goes on from JAGSMX010000004.1 coordinate 3,413,641, forward strand.
TTGCCACATGGAGGCAACACTAAGTACTAAAATTTCAATAAAAATAAAACTTAATGAATAATACTGTATTATCCAAGTTTATTTAAGATATCCTTTTTCGTTTAGATTTATGTTTTTAATTAAATATAAATAAATTAATAAAAATATTTTATTTTATTTTAAGGATATTTAATTGTCTGTCGTGCACAATTTATTTGTTAGGTAGCGTCTTTATCTTCCCAGATATTCAAACTTTCTTAACCGACCCTTTATTCCAACCTTTATTTTTGCTCACGGCTTATATTTGATTATGTTCAGCTTTACTTACGTACTATATTTTTAGGAGATTCTTCTTCGTGTTTCTTTTTAGATGCTAGTTTTCTTGTAAGTTCTGCCAAAACATTGAACAAGTAGGCCCTGAAATAAAAAAATGCAGATTTTAAACAATTTTAAAGCCAGTTATTTAATATAATTTAATTACCCACCGTCACTTTTTCGCTTCTTTGAAGGTTTGGGTTTTCCTGTTGATTTTTTGTTTTTGACCTTATAACGCGATGACTTTTCCATACCTGGGAAGTGAAAAATATACTATTGAAATAAAATTAAACCGTGTTCGAATCTCGTCACTTTCATTAGACTATTGGGTGTAAGTGAAAAGTAAGAAATGTGAAGTATTCTGCTAAGTAATTGTGGAGATTACTTTGTATGAGAAAGACTCTTGTACTATCTCTTTCCAATGTTATTAAATTAGGTGATACCATCTTATCATAGATAGACAAGATCCTTCTACATAACCAGTTTGACTAAAGCAATTCGTAAACTGACTAAAGCAACTGATCGAATCACAGTTATGGCAAATAACCTCGAGTCAGAAGGCTAACGTGCTCAGAGTATCCTAATGCTAGGTTACTCACGGGGATGTTCTGTTTTGACGTATGTGTGTTACTTATTAGTTTAAGGTTTGCTTGTTCTCATTCGGGTGATGGTGTAGTCTTCGAATACAAAACGGAATTATCTTGACTACGAATTGTAAAATTCATTGTTATAAAAACAAAATAGATTTTTAAGTTTGTTTTATTGTCGGCGTAACGACTCGAAAGACAATGAAATGATACAGAAATATAATGAATGGCTAATATTGCCGATAAATATTTGATGCTTCGTAAAACCAATGAAATAAATAGGTATTTCTTTCTCTTGCCAACAAACATATCCAACTTGCACAAATCGTTTCGACGTGCGTTGAGCGAAAGGTTAATATTATCGTCCTGATTTTTATAACTTGTTTTTGTAATGAAATTACCAGACGTTTGATTGAAAATATGTTTACTATTCTGCGAATGTATAGAACCGCCTTTGTTTTCACTTTGTGAATTATATTTATACATTTGCTATCGCCTTTTTGTATTCGCTTCTTCTTTAAGGATATACTCACGTCCTTAAAAACCTTTTTATTAAATGGAGATAGCAATATCTGTCCACTTTTCACCAAGCTTCTTAATTTCCATCGTCAAACACAGGGCACGAAATACTAACTAAATAATTACTAACTAATACTACTTGATGGAAGATGCCTGGGATTTAAACATTTTTATGATCGCTAAATCGAAAGGCAAGCGATTAAGCCTAAGCCCGCCCGTGCCCACTTTCAGGTTCAGTTCAATTTTTACTGTATTTATTTCAAAAAATGTCCAATAAAGTGTCAATCGATCTATCTATTTAACTAAGCGATGTACCAATTGTAAAATTAAAAGTTTACTTTATTTACATTGAAATAACTAAAAAATATAAACATGTATTTAATATTTGGAATATCACTCCCAAGGTACATAATTACTAAACTCGTTCTTCAATCTCTTTGAATTTAATTAATTGTGATCCATAGTATAAGCCAAAGTTCTTGATGAAAAATACAATTAAAGATATTATTAATTGCAGTCGTATTTGCCAAAATCGGCAGAACGGTATTTTCCTTGTCATCAATTAACTGAACTATATGTCATCAAAATCTAAACCAACGGGATGGTATAAGCTGAAATTTAACTAAAGTTACTGTACTACGCATACCAAGATTATATTCCTGGGAAGTCTCGAATTGATCGAGACTTCAACATTTATGTAATCAAATATCCTTTTTGAAAATCCTTATTGCAGCACTAGAAATTTAAATTCCACATGACATTGTCATGTAACATATAGACAAAATAAAGTCACACCATGTTGTAGACATAATAAATAACATCAAATACTGCGAAGGCTGTAGTCATGGAGATGAAAAATGTACTACATACAACAGGAAACTAATTCAAGGAACATTAATTTTAAGAGATTCAAAGTAAACGAGAATATTGTTCACAATAACACGACCGAAGTGCAAATAATGAAGGCTAATTACAATAAAACGTATAATAACCCGACGACCCGAAGCGACCATTTCATATGGGCTAAGGTCACCATATTTGCCTTTTTAGTGGATATCTGAGAGTAATGTTGGCCGTTGCACTAATTGACCCCTGACCAGCCGAAAAGAAAAGACTACAGGAGTGGACATTAACCACTCTCACATCTTCCGAGACAAAGTGATACGCGCTATTATGGCAAAGTGGGATGTTTTGGAATTTGTAGGATTTTTTCAAAATAAAAGTACAAAATTTGGCTATTATATTATAAATGTAATTGTGAACAGTTTGTAATGTACAACTGCGGTACAACATTTTAACAGACTTCGGTATTCATTTCGTCATCTTGTAGTTAATATGTTTAGAATTCTTCTGTCTATCGATAAGTGGTTACTGCAATAAAATGACGCTGCTACTTCGTCGTATATCAAATGAAACTCGTCTGTGGTGGCACCTCTTTTGATAAAGACATACCTGTATTATTACAAAGATACCAATTTAAATAGCAGAAGCGGGAGATCAAAAACCTTTTGTGACTGTAATGTTATATACAACAATATTCTTACGTGTAACTCTTCTTGTAACAAGTATATTTACAAGTAAAAATAAAAATAGAGTTCCAATCGAATCAAACGCGCGGATGACCTTTTTAAATTTCCGAACTATCGTAGGAATATTACGAAATCAAAATCAGAATCTAACCAACGTTTCATAAAACTACTCTTAGGGTTTCTTTCCTTCCAATAAAAAATGAATGTGTGATATTGAGTTATTAGTCTATTTGTGGCGCTCATACTTGAACCAAATTTAAAACTTATATGTCATTCTCATGGGTCCCATTCTAAGAATCCACACGGGATGCACCAGCTTTCAAATGGAAATGAATTGAGAACTTCCTCCATTTGAAGTCGGTTGAAAATGAAAACGAAACCCAAACAAAAAAACAATTATACAACCAGACTTCACTGGCTGGGCGATCTTGTGATTTTTTTATTAAGATCAACGATTGTTACAATGGTTTATTATTTTTTTGATTTTTTTTATTATCCTTTACCTTCATCGTCGTTATTTACCTGACGCCTGTAAGAATTCTTCCTCACACTGTGGCTCCTGCAATAGACGAAAGTAAGTTTAATTTGAGGTGGGTCACCTATTCAAACCATAATGTAAACAAGTAAATGTAAAATAATTTAAGATCTTACATCCGTTTCCGTTAAATCGAACTGGCTACTGTCTCCAAAAATATCCGCCTGCAAATCAACATATTATATTCTATCTCATTCTGTATACGTCTGCATTTATAATTGTGAAATATAAATCTTATTTTTAAGTTATTTAATATTTTGAATGATTTTAAAAATAGTAATAATTACTGCATTTGACGAAAATCTAGGGGCATATAAAAGCTGTCTGTTGATTCCATTGTTCCCATCGGTTCCTGAAATCAAATCATAATATTTCCTTTGATCAAAATTGAGTAAACATGATTAAATGACAAAAAATACCAATGACTGAACGAAAAATTATCGTAAAGTTCAGAACGTTCACAAAATGGTCACATAACGAAAGACCTCACTAGCCTTATATTATAGTTCAGGGTGCAGCGGTCTGCAAAACATTAGGGCGTAGATTCAAGCACAAGAACTCTCTTATTCAATCGTACTACTTAAAAACATCGACTGTAAATGGGAACCTCTTTGACCTTTTTATGGGTGGTTAAAGTATTTTTTTTGTAAAAGGGGGAAAGTCTTTAACAAGATACCACAGCGCCTTCGCAGTGCAAGGCGACACGGCCGAGCCGATGACGCCTTCTGTTCGGTTTCACTTTAACGGATATCAAAGGCCACCCATGTCGCCGTGAACCCGAGGCCCCATTTAGTCGCCTTCTACGAGAGGTATGAGATACCGTAGCCTTATTCAACGAGCCCAGAAATACATGGCTGTAAAGTAATATTCATACATTATTAATCATTATAATAAAATTTGTTACCATGTAAACATGCAACAATGGTCCTGCCATAAAGTAGCATTTAGGTTTTTAGAAGACCCCCTTATAAGATAGAAATCACAAAGTAGTTTATTTGTTTTTATACTTTTAAGCAAGTACTTGACCATGTTTCCACTTGTAAATGCAGTTTTGGGTGGTAAGGTGCACTAGCCTAGTAAATGCCTATTCACTCTACTCTTGAAAATACTGACCAGATTGTTATAGGAGAGAAAGACAGACACGATGCAGTTCTTTTGCTCTACGAATATTTAAAGACGGAGCAAAGTTATTTGTTTAGTTTTAAAGGACTATTACATATTTACACTTTATTATATAATAGCAGATGTGCTATAGAAATATGCATGGGAATACTAAATTTTAGATTTGTTGAACCAAATCTAAATTCACTACCAGAGGTACTTAGCAGTGATAGCCAACCACCAATTATCCTGGTTAAAAATTCTTCTTACGATTTCAAATGCTTTATTTTCTTACAGTTTGTCTTGTTGTGTTTCGGTGGTCAATGCCCTCCAATATTTGTTTCTCAATGGACTGTGGAACCTGTTGATGGAAAATCATGGATATAGTACATAGTTTCTAAAGTACCTGAAGACAATGACAAACGTCTATGCGATGACCGGGCTCGTGACCGTGACTTAGGATAGTTGTTGTACTTCCAACTATTTGTAATTGTGCAATAGAACAGATGGCGGATGAGGCAGAAAAGTTGATTGAATTTGAATTGAAGTCGATTGGAATCTACGGACCAACAAGCGCGTCCACGTCCACGTCCACCGGCAAGGTGGTCTGACGACCTAAAGACTACACAGGACGCTGCTGGAGGCAAGCCAATTCGGTGATCGTTGAGGGAGGGCTACGTCCAGCAGTCGATGTTCTCCGGCTATATTGCTGATGACGGAAATTCGAAATTTACAAGCCATGATCATGTACTCGTACGTTCGAACCTTGAGCAGTGGCATTTAGCAATGAAACAACCACTGCACCGGTTGTGCTGGTTAAGAAATCTGCTTACGATTTGAAATGCTTTATTTTCTTACTGTTAGTTTCGTTATTTCCTTGTGGCTGATTGGCTCCAATTCTTGTTTCCCGATGGACTGCGGAATCTGTAGATCACAATTTATGGGTCAAGGCAAAGCTCTCAACAGGCAGTAAATAGAATATCTTTTGACAGCCTTAAATTAAATTAATATGTGTCTTCCAGTTTCATAACTTAATTACCCCGAGTTTTTAGAGCCTCGGCTTGCTCGAAGAATTGGCTACAGTCGGATTCTTGTTGCTTTTATTATATAGTCTAATCATTACCATCAGCTTGTATCAATTGGCGGCTGCAAAGTAGCCTTACCCAATACCTTATACCATGCACGATCCTGTTATTATCCGATTAATGCGATTATTATAATAGAGAGATTTAAGTAATGGTTAAAATTTCCCGTCTCCCCTTAAAGTATTATTTTTAAAGTTTATTTTAGAAACAAAAATAAACTATACATACCTCGATGGCTGGTAATCGAGGAAGATTGTCAGGTTTTGCGTGATCAGTATTTAAATTTGTTCCTCGTAACTTTAAAAAGTTGGGTAATTTTGAATCTTTTTCAGGTGTCCCTTTTGCTGCAAAAATAATGCTATCTTAAAATTTAGTAATGTTGAGCCGCTATTAATTAAATTCTAGTGTTGCTTGAAAATAATCTGTATACATAAAACTAACTGTGTAAAAACATTTTAATTTTTTCTAAAATAAAACCAGTAAACAGAACCAAGTAAAAACCTAGGCTAGGGTACTCCTTATTATTTATTCTCTGTCAGTGAAAATCCCGTCAAAATCGGTTCAGTCGCTCCAGAGATTAGCCGGAACAAACAGACAAAAATTGTAAAGAATGCTATTTTGCTCGACATATGTACGGTATACACATTCATATACATCTATAAAAGAGCGGTCATCTTAATATTAAAAAACGGACACTACAATTTTATTTATTTGTATAGATAAGTGGTTTGCTCCAGTCAATCACCTGTCTGTGCTACTTCTGTATTGTATCTTGCTGTTACTACAATGTATACAATTAATTTTATAACAGAAATATAGTGTACTAGGCCAATATAAAACAGTACAGGTATATTTATTTTATTACGAGTAAAAACTAAAACTGACTTCGAATCCAATCAAATTTTAAATGCTAAAACGCGTGCCTCATTGTATTTCTGAATTATTGTAGGAATATTACAGATTAGAATTAATCAGATCTCTCATCAAACTGCTCTTGAAGTACATGCTTTCCAATAAAAAAATAAATCATCCAAATCGTTTGACGTGATATCCAGTTATTCGTCCATTTGTTGCTCAGATACTTGCAATTTTAAGACTTATGTGGTTTTTCATAAATAAGAACAATTAACTACACTGGAAGCACCAGCTTCATCAAAATCGGTTCACCCAGTCGTAAGTTATGATGCATAGAAACATAAAAACACACACACAACAAACAAACAAACAGCCGAATTGAGAACATCCTCCTTTTTTGAAATCGATTGAAAATAACGCCGTCTGTTGAACGTAAGAAATCCAAACTATACTCATTTATATAATATATATAATTAAAGTTTGTTTTACTTCGCATTGTTTCCTCTTTTAACCAGACTGTTTCAAGCTTACACAATTTGTTTTAAATTAATAATAAAAGAATAGTGATTCCTAGCTTATCGAATAGTTTTGTTTAATCTTATTAATGTTAATGACAATTGTTGTACCGGGAAGACCGTAATAGCTCTCGTGTGCGTCAAAGAATTGTTCCTTGATAGTATTATCTGTAACAGACGGTGAGTCGGAGCAATCACCATCAGATTCACTCGAATCGCTTTTCTTAGATCTCTTTACAAATGCCGATGCTCTGAGTTTCTTCTTAAGCTTCCTAATTCTCGAATCCGGGCGCCGTTCCGGCACTGTTTCGTCTTTCTGTAACTTGTGAAGTTCAAGAACAAAGTGGTTTCTATCGAACATACTCGATGCAATGCTCGAAGCTGTAGTTGATCTTGTAATCGATGTGTCACTACCACTTGCGTCAATGATGTCGTCTATTTCGTCTCGTTCTAAAATATTATTAAAATATCTACAGAAATTGAGTCAGTTGATGTATAGCTTTGTTGCTTGATGCTTTTGGCGCTTCGGTGATGTAAATGGAATGGTTATATATAATCTTTCGACCTATTTTTGAAATAGTGACATCAGTTATTTTAGGGCAGATTCGGTCCTATGATAGCTATAAAAAACCTAACACCGTAGCTTAAGGTGGGAGCTGCTGTTCCCTCTTAACCTTCTTACCTATTTTTCGGGGAGCGTAAGCTCTGGGCCGATTCCGCTCCTATGAGTTCTTTATAACCAATACTAAATATAGTGGAAGTCCAATGACAGAACTCGAAAATTAGATCAGAACGTTGATAGTGGGAGCACAGCTCCTGGCTTATTCTTCGATGTTAGATTTTTTTTAGAACTATCACAGAACCGAATCTACCCTAAAAGATCTGATGCATATGAAATAATATTAAATTTAACAAATTTATCGATTAGAAATCAATATTATATTGAAGCTGACAACACTTATTTAAAAAGATTAAAGTCAGTACACAACTATTTCCATCATGGCGTATGTATCTGTTGTACTTTTAGTGATATTTATTTTGTTTTAAAACTTTTATTTACCGCCAAGTTTTTCTTTCAAAATGCTTATAGGAAATGATATCTAATATTTAGGAATATTTTTGGATTTTTATTTGGACAATTTACAGGTTCCGCTCTCATGATTTATCACCCAGATCGTTAAACATCTTATGCAGGGTCTTCTTATAAAACGTCAAAAACCACTTTCACAAGCTCGGATGTAATTTTATTATAGTTAGAAAATATATTCTATAAGCTTACCATAGCCATCACTATCGCCCATCTTGAATAATATAAGATTACAATTTGCCAGTGGAAAACAAGATTAAACCAACGGAGGCTAGCAATGTACTAATGGCTAATGTACGTCCATATTTTTGTAATTTGGCTTGTGCTGTTATATTTTTTATGAATATTGCATTTTAGTTTATATTTATTATGGTTGATGTTCACAAAATGTCACATATGATTTAAAAATTTGACGGCGTTATACATTTTTGAATTTCGAATCGTAGATTTGTTATCTGTCAATTTATTCTTTTTGTAAATCTTTTAAAAATTATGACTTTTTTAAATAAGGTTTTGTTAGAAAATAAGCTAAAAATGTCAGTGCCTAGGTGGCGCGGCTTCCAATATGATGGTCGCGTGTTTTTTTAATAAATGGTTGTATTTTCGGGATTTTTTAATTAAAAAAAATCACATAGTAAAAATTTGTGCCCGTTGTATGGCGATGAGCTCAGGAATCTAATAAGCTTCGTGTAAAGCAGACAGCAATAGCTGTCTCTGTCCCCTACTAGGGTTAAATAGTATATGAGAGCTTATTTTTTTATATAACTTAAGATTACGAATATTTAGTTCAGTTTTCTCATGGAAGCCGTTATCAGAATTGGACCAAATTGGAATCACACTGGAAGCAAGAATTTTTAATTAATAAAACATACAAAGTTATTGAGAACCTCCTTTTTTTTGAAGTCGGTTGATAAAATACACACACATACAAATAGATAAAAAATATAACCAGAATTGACGTTAATTTATCTATGTTTCCTAAAGAATAATTCTTGCTTTATGCACAACTTTTATAAAAAGGGTCCCCGTTGCATATCTCCCAGAAATATCTCCCTAGGGTAAGTGGGTTTAACGTGATAGCGAGTAAACGCGCTATTAAGACGTCGAGGGTATTATCGAACTATGTAATTTGTGGTAAATCGTTTCTATTCAACGAATCTTCAAACCATGTTGAGTAGCTTAAACTTACATCAATATTTAATTAAATCATTTATAAACTTATTGTTAAGTTTCAATTGTACTATAGTTGCTGTTTTACTATCGAATGTTTACATTACACGTCAAAACATGTTGGCAGTTGCTCTTTATTTATGACAAATAGTGTTTCTGTGTTAAGATACGTGTAATTAGTTATTATTATATGTGTTATTAAAACTAAATAGCATTAAAAATGTGGAGCATTCATGAGCAGTAGTGTTGTTGATTATTAAGATTTTAAGTAAAGTGGTAAAGTTCATAATGGTCTCCATAAAAAATGTTCACCGGCAGCGCCGCATATTGTAAGTTATTGTAATCTCATTTTATGTTATGTTATACATGTTGCTGGTGATTAACTACATGTATCATTAGTAAGGAAATGTACCTATATTTAAGGTTATGTTGTTAATATGTCGTTTATTTACTAGATTATTTATGTACTGCTCGTCCTATATTCCTAATCTAGGTATTTTACCTGAGATTATGGTTATGTAGTTATCCCTACCCGCTACTGTTATATTTTATGCATATGTTACTCGACTAGCTCTACTAATTTACTAAAATATCTTCGATGTATTTATAGCAATAAGTAGGAAGTTATCAAAGTTAATTGAGACTATATTACTAAGGTACTAAGTATATTTTGTTTACACAAACTAAATCATATATCTGACACGTGCTAATTCACTTGCTCTTTGCCTCTATGACTTAAAAAATTGTATATTTTTCTATATAAAATATAAAAAAGTGGAAATATCTAGAAAGCTTATCCTTTAAAGCAACCCACGTCAAAATAAATACCCTTCACTAAGAAATAAGGTAAGGGATTTTATAGGACGGTAAGCTGACATTTTTCAATGTAGAAAAAAAGAAATAAACAAGTAAATATTTTTATAGCTATGAATTTTAGTGGGGTTTATCTGTTTTTATAATAATACATAACTTTTATAGAATTATTTATAGGAAGCGTAATCTATCGGAAGTCTACTGTACTAAAAGCTTAGCCAACTTAAGATTATAAAGTAAGATAATAACAACTGCAATTATTTTAGTTGCATTACAATGATCGCATCCATCTAATAAGATTACTCCACGTTGGTGGAAGTGCAAACAAAGGAACCTTTTTCACCCTTCATTAAGATCTCATTGTTTTCACAATGGCGTAATTTTAAAAAATCCAATTTAGTAAACTTTGTAATTTCACAATTTGGTGTAGATAATATAAATAAAAAATAAATAAAAAAATAATAGCGTTTGATAGGTTGTTATTACTTTTTGAAATTGTCGTAGAAGGCGACTAAAAGGGGCCTCGGGTTCACTGGGCGACAAGAGTGGCGGCCTTTGTCGTCCGCCAAGGTGGACCCGGGAAGAAGGCGACATAGGCTGGCCCGTGTCGCCTTGCACTGAGCAGAGGGAAGTGCTCTCCTTGAGCACAGTGCAGAGGGTCTCTGGTGCGTTCCACTGGAGATCCCGGAGCCCCTCACCATGCACCGAAGAAGGTTTTAGTAGGTAAAAATCCGACATAACCGCCGCATTCCCGCCAGTAGGCGGGGTATCTTTTTGAAGATTTCCTCCCCGTTAACAAAAAAAATGTTGTTATTATTACACATATAAATAAAATTGTAGTGTCTGATTTTTAACATAAAAATAACCATGCATATGAATGTTTACACAGTACATTATACCAAAATAACATTTTTAACAATTTTTGTCCGTCTATTTGTTCCGGCGAATTTATGGAACAGCTGGACCGATTTTGACGGGACTTTCAATAGCAGCTAACTGATGTAATAAGGAGTGACTACTTATTTGACTAGGCTATTTATTTAACCGTCTTCAAAAAAAGGATATTAATGAACAGGTACATACTGTAAATTATTAATTAGTTGGGTAGTTTCGTTGTGTTTAGTAATCATCCCATTAAATTCCCCTTTAATTTTTTTTGAGAAATATAATTTTAATAATATAGTTTATTTGCATCACCAAAAAGGTCAATACATATAAAGGTGAGTCCCTTAACTCCCGAACTAGCTAATATCTTTAACAAAATATAAATAAAGGTAATAATAAAATCTGTTTTTATATGTGTGTAGATGTGTCTTTTGTGTGTGTGTATGTTACTGTGTTTGCACAATATACAAACTATCCATTTATAAATACTAATTTTTCAATTGCTGAACGGATCTGGATGAAATTTTGGCACACACATAGATTATAGTCTGGTATAGCAAATAGGCTACTTTTTATTAAGCAAACATAAATAATGAGGTATTTGGTCTACGAAATAATAGCTAATTAACTAAATAAATATTATAAAAAAAATGATTTATAATATAATTAATTAAATATAATAAATCAAATCTTTTCGAAATTCTGATGGAAATGTACGTCAAAATGGGAGATTGAGCCGTTCAGATACATAGCTCTTAATCAGATCACGCTGCGAGCAGAGAGCTATATACGATTACATTGGTAGGATTTTTAGGAGAAGCGATGGTAATAACATCGACTCTAACAATTTAGAAAAATGGTAATATTGCCTCATCAATTTACCTCCACGAGTACAAACAGGAAAAACGAAAAAAAAAACTAAATAACTTTTTTGGTAACTACAACGTGGACGAAGTTGAGGGCACAACTAGTGGTTGATATACTAAGTTTCCCGACAATACTTTTTCTGAGTTTGTTTTTGAAAAAGTCTGCACCATCTATTCATTCAGCTCTGAATGATATACCTCTAATAAGACGCATAATTTTAACTAAAATTTTACCGCAACGCTCAATTCTGATGGGATAAGTGTAAAGCGTTTGAATTTAGAACTCAAGTGCCGAGACCTCCCTGCAAATGACTTTGATTGAGTTAGGTTAATCAAACTTCAATCCGTGTCCTTTGTCAATATCCTAATCATGATTGGATTGAATTTAATACCAATATAAGTATAATATCCAAATAAAACGACCAAGTACAGCAATTTTAGCAAATTTCAGTCAAGTGTGTTTTATTTGCCAACGTTGGAAGCAATGGCCAATCATTTCCTCTTATACTATAAACATATAGAAACTATTCAGCTTAAAAGTAACTTTTACCCACATGGTAGATCTATTACCAAAGGAAATTTATAAATGTAGTAATGACACGAATGAGTCAGAAATGCAATTTAATTTAATTGCAACAATTAGCAAGAAAAAACTGCAGTCATTAAATTTATCAATTGGCAAAAATTATAGTTAAAATTTACTCTTACTGCACCCAAAACAAATTACACGTTCATCATGTGAAAGAACATAAAAAATATCCTTGAGTTATTTATCTTGGTGGATAAAATATTTAAACATGAATATGACGATAGACTCACGCGCTATACAATTCAGTGTTACGAACTCGGAAGGTTTTGACTCTTTGAAGACAACCACACAGGCCACACTCCCGATCCGACCATAGATCGTAGACTATTACTTATTGTTTATACTTAATTTTATTTAAAAATTATGTATCTCGATAACAAATGCTTTTTAAACGATTGGTGGTAGTCGGTGGCAGTGGTACTATATTTTTCATATGGGTGCGAAATCCATAATGTTTAGAATATCATGTTATATATGTTGTTACCACATCAATCTCTACGATAGTGTTATTACCATTATAGAAACTATGTATAATTGCATGTGGTGAAAATGATTTCTATGAACAGAAACATATAATTAAATTTAACCAGCGAAATGTTCTGTGTTCAAATGATGGGTTTATCGTGTTGTATAAGCCTGCGGGCTGCGATGTGTCGGAATATCGCGTTCTGTTTATTTCCTAAAATTAACTCGACATGCCTGAGCACTTAATTAATTTAATACTAGCCTTTTTTTGTTGACGGGGGATGGGGACTTCCCCCCAGAAGGCGGGGTTGTGTGGGGTTCTTACCCACTAAAAACCCTTGTGACCCTTTTTTATATTTATGTGGAAATGCCCATGCATATTCTCCCTGAGGCGGCAAGCACGGGTTTTCGGGCTCGCACCGACTAAAACCCCACGATGTTCCTATAGTCGAAACTACGGACAGCTTTAACTCACTTCCGTAGCTTCAACGGCGTTAGCTTCTTGACTAACCTCATCTCCTGGTTGGAGTGAAGCTTTTGTGACCCCATAGCAATATTTGGATACAAAATTGGTTAGTAATGTATAGAATTGAATAAATCATATTACGAAACCTGATAATATAGACCCCTCCCCCCAAGTTTGTAGGTAACAATAACCAGATCATAGCTTAGCTTTAACAATTACGCAAGACGATTTTTTTTACCTTTAAGAGAACCTCTATTATATGGGCTGTTCAGAAAAATACAGCTTCGATAAAGTACTTTTTGAAGAAAATTTGATCAGCTTTAATTAAAAACAAAACAAAAAGGACTTTAAACCAACCTAGGATTTAGGTTAAGAATGAATAGCTCTAAAAGTTTTAATAGTCTTCTACGCTTTACGCAAGCGATTTAGTGCAGGAGTCTAGAAACTTAAATTCAAACGCCTGTGAAAACTCAACTGCAACTAATTAATTGCTGACATAAATTTAACACGAACGAACTTTTCCAATTGTATGAATATAAAAAAACCCGTACGGTGTAGATATTGGATATACGTATGCATAAAGTCCCAATACAATACATCTCTCTAACTTCCTTTTTATTGTATATATATTCGTCCATTACTTATTCTCGTTTCTACCGGGTATCTTTAATTGTAACGATCAGACTCAACTATTACAATAACCTAATGGTTTGGGTGTGTGATCTCCGAAACTCTAGGTTCAAATCCAGCATTCAAATATTGGCATAACTTCTCCTAGTTCCTATAGGCATGGTAATATAAATGATTATAAATTTTGTAAAAATTAGACTCACGACCTTGTATTTCTTTGATTTAATATTTTTTTAATATTATTTCCTGTTCTATTATCTAATTTAATTTGTAAAAAATCGATTTGTAATTTATTATAATTACCAATAACTATCTGAATCTGAGTCTTAACATAAACATTCAAACCCACCACCCGGGGGGGGAGGCAGAGACCACGGACTTTTACCTGTAACGATCCTTGAACATATCTTTTAAGACATTCACATCCTACCTTTTGTCTGCCCCTTACAAAAAACTTCGCCAATCTGGTATAATTTACCTCCTTCTAGGTACCCTTCCACTCACACCCGTAATATAACTTTTCTTTGTCATTATTCGCACCCAGTTAATATACGTAACTTTACTTACCTAGCCAGTATTCTGTCTTGCATTTTAACGGGAGGCATTTGCTAGTCTTTTGCAATTCTCCATCTGCATCTTTTTAAAGCGCCAATAGGCTAATGGTTTAGGGCATGGTCTACGAATGGTAAGGTCGTAGGTTTGGATCCACCATTCGACTATTGACGTGAACCATCTTCTAGCATAAGCTTAAGCTTGGAATCGTTAACAAGAATGTTAGTGATATTTAGGAAAAAAAAAGAAATATCGTTAGCGTTTAAAAAATACCTGGAGGAGCTTTCTTTCAAACTCTTGCTTCGGAAAAGCGAAAATAAAACTGCGCCCACTATCCTAAGTGCGTTGGACTTCCTTTTAAGCCATAATCATTTGGAGGCTGCAACGTACGTGCTATGTGGAAGTAACTACCATAAACACCCCGGTAAAGTACGATGCAGAGCAAAGAAGGGACTAGAAGGGGCTTTAAAAGTTTTCCTTTGTACCAGGGACGTGTTGACGACGTTACGTTGTTTATACGCCTCATAACTTGACTCTAATACTTTGTTATGTTCCGTTACGGTCACACAGAAATAAAAAAGTCGATGCATAAAATGTCCTATATCTCGGTTGCAGTACTTCGTGGACGTACTTTAATATAATTTTACGTCACTGTTTCTATCAAGTATCAATTTACTTTGAAAAAAAAATAGCAAAAGTGCAATGACGACAATGACCAATTCTTTGTTTAATGTATAGCTGACTTGCACCCGTTATTTTATCCCTCCATAATGAAAAGGTGGACTGTCAGAGAATGTCATATGGCATTAGGACCAAGTTTTTGCAGTCTTTTAACTGTGTGTAAATAAAGAATAAATAAGTATTTCCACTATCCATTTTCATACGGAAATAAATCTTAATGAAATTTTAAGTCATTTTTGGAGCACTCCGTTATTAAAGCATGTCGAACCCGTCCCAAGTCAATATTTAGGTAACATGCGAATTACTTTAGAGTTTCCATATACTGATACTTAAAAATATTTTAAAGTAGCTCGCAGTATATATAAAGACCAACATGTGACAGGAAATAAGTTCATTACTTACTTAATTTAACTTCATTATTACAAAATAAGATTAAATATTTTTCAAATTATCTATATTTATTGTAATGTTTTATTACATTTATTAAGGAGAAAGTGTGTGGGTATGTTCCATAGAGGCTCTGAAACGGCTTTACCGATTTCAATGAAACTTTTAGGGAATCTTTTTTGGGTGACAATCGGAGCACTCCTCTTTTTGAATTGACAAATACAGCTTTTATTTACTATGATACTACTACGGGTATGATATTGTATTTACTGATATGTACATGGGTGTAAGTAATGATCTTCACCCGCTCGAGAAGAGAATAGAAGAGAATGAATACGGAGAGAAATTAATAATTTAGTATATTGTGAGAGTTAAATTAAATATTTAATGATGTAAGTTTATTGTTTAAATAAAATAAAGAAAAATCTAGCCCGGCGAAGTGGGCCAGGTAGGCTAGTATACTTATAAAAACACCTTTATTACTAACTTAAGGCCAGTAAATTCACAAATAAATCACTCTGCTTATTTACTTACTAAGTTGGGAGTGACAAAAACCAACATTTATTTTCTTTATTTACGTAATTTGGAACACATTTAGGCGCTTATCGCTTTGATATCCGCTCTTTTATGTTTTGTTCTGATTGTTTATGCTCTATACTTACGACGTTTTCTTATATTATGGTTATGATGTGTATTTTATCTGTGGTGATAATAGGATGGCCACTTTGGTCACAAAAATTGGCGTAGTTTATTGGAGGACTGTGGCCACTGATAGACGGAGGTGGAGGAAGTTACATGAGCCTAGGGAAAAAGACTATAAAACCGTGCATCGAGGTGAAAAGAATTTTTAATTTTTTTTCGTACAATAATAAATTACTTTTTTAATTACTGCTTAAGAAACAACTGGAACTGTGTCGGAGAAATAGAAGATTCATGATCGCTATATTTCACGATGTAGTTAACAGTTGTAAAAGTATTTGCCGCTAGCAATTTTGCTCGATTATTACACTCGTAAATCGTTATAGCCCAATTGCACCCTTGGAATGTACAAAAATACTTTTATCTTCGTTAGAAAAGACCCTATCCATCTTGAACAATGTCATATCAGCCGTGTTAGTTTATGTATTACAATTGCGGATAGGCACAAAATTAGCCGTATTTAATAGAGCCGTGGTAGCTCAGTGTCGGGGCGGTTGGCTCAAATGGCATAGTACGGTTGTTAGAACCCGAGTTCGATATCTGGTGCCGGCACCAATAAATTTACTGTAGCAATTTTTTGTGCTGATTTACCACTTGAATGAAAACATCGTGAGAAAACCTACATATCTTAAAAACATTTTCTAAGTCATGTCAAGTCTACCAATCCGCACTAGGGCCGCGTGGCGGTTCTGGGCTCTCAAGAATAAGACTACGGTATCCCCTGCCTATCGTAGAAGGCGACTAAAAGGGGCCTCGGGCTCACTGGGCGACAAGACGACGACATTGGCTGGCCCGTGTCGTCTTGCACTGCGAGGGCACAGGGGGGGAGAGAGTAACCTCCTGAGAGCAATACCCCCCCCGGGATGTGCTCTCCTTGAGCACAATGCAGAAGGGCTCCGGTGCGTTCCTCTGGAGATCCCGGAGCCCCTCACCATGCACCGAGGAAAAAAAATGTCCGCGTACTATGCCATTATACTATCTTTACGGCGAAGGCTGGCGCCCAACAGTGGGATATTATATATATATCTTTAACTAAATCATTAAGTTTTTAAAAAGGAAGTAAGGAGTATCCTTAATATTAAGAAATGTTATGTCCCTTTTTTATGCGCATATGGATGTGAATGAAGCTTAAGAGATGCACCAGGATCATACTAAGTGGAAGTCCTCTCTGTCTGCCATTTTATGTGATAGGCGTGAGTGTTTTTATATTATACAAAAGTATTTTAGTCTTTCTTTCTTTATTAAAATTCTTAACAGTGTAATACGCCGGAGTGTAACAAGGGCGTATCTTTAGTAATTTAATATAATACGTTTTTCGGGATTAAGTCAAACAAACTCGTGGATGATCCATGATCATAATCTGTTAAAAAATCCGCACGTAATTGAAATGAAAATAACTGAACCTGTTAGTCTATACTACCAAGGCCGAGGCTTGGCTTTAAAAATTTAAAAGTAACCTATATGTATATTATATTTACTAGTACAAACAAAAATCCACTTCAATTGAATCTAACGAAATTACGCACGGACGTCCTATTACGCGAAAATATTACGAAATAGATTTAATCAGAACAAAACTCTCATCAAACTACCGTATACTTGACGTCATCATATCCAATAAAAAATCAACAACAAAGAATCATCGAAATCGGTTCGCGTGATAGTGAGTTATTCGTCCATTTGTCGCGCCCATACATCATGCAAATTTAAGTCTTATATGGTCTTCTCGTGGATGTCATTTTCCACCAAAAAAGAAGACCAAATTGGAATTGAAAGCTTTTAAATAAAAAAGAATTATTAAAATCGAAATTTTTGAGGTAACAAACATTAATAAAAACACAGAAGAATTGAGAATCTCCTCGTTTTATTAAGTCAGTTGAAAAGATAATCAGTAACTTAATTAGTTAATAGTTGGTAAAGATCAATTCAGTGGTATAATATAATAGATCGTAGAAATCAGCTGGGGTTTATACAGTGATATGATAGCTTATTATATGATTTACTCGACCCTAGCCACCAGGTTATTAAATATATCTTGTTTAATTCCAAGTACCTATAAACTAATAACCGAGTAATTTTGAAGTCTAGACTTAAGTGTTAATATGTCTAATTGAAACCTTATCAAAGCTAGCAGCGGCTGTGTTAGGAACACGTGTGACGACTACTAATTTCGGGTAATCTACATAACTCATTGAAAATCAGATTCAAGATGTGGTTATTATTAATAATAATATTAAATATTTATTGGTCACCAAAATATATGAAATCCCTGACTCCCGAACTAGGTACTATTGGACCTTTTTTTTTGTTAACGCGAAGGAATCTGTTTATAGACCATCCTCTGGTACCCTGGGTGGGCCCGGAAGAATGTGTGGGACTCGACCTGGGCAGCCCACTAAACCCACCGCGAACGCCATCAGCCGTTATGAGCGGTGTGTCCCGGATCTGTCAGCGACAGGACACCCCAACGACCGGCCGGTCCCGGTAAAGACCAGACTTCACCCTCAAAGGGGACTTCTCCGGCACTCAGAAAAGTCCCGACGACGCCGAGGCATGCTGGGGCCAGGTTCCCATCCTGACCCCGCTTCGGATTACGGGGGCGGCGAAAGGAGACGTCTGAAACGTCTCCTGCGCACCCCGACTCGTCGCCTGCGAGGTACTATTGGACCTGCGTTTCAGTAGTCAGTGTCTTCTCCCGCCTTGAAAATATTAACAATAGTGTATCTATGTGTGTGTGTGTGTGTATAAATGTATGTTTGCATATGTCTCTCAACTTTGAGTTTTGGTTTGGTTATAATTTAACCCAAGTAAGCGCTTTTTAAAGACTAATTTGCATTTATAGTTCGGTAGAGGATGTATTTTTAAGATTTTGTTTATCCTATTATGTAAGTGAATGGCTCTGAAGCGCTGCTGTTGACGAGCAGTGGCAGTTTTAATTCATCAGTTTGGACTCGTATCGCATAATTCGGTTCTGAGATATTTAATAGATATTTTAAATTCATACTAGAAGCAACGTATTCACTTGGTTGCTAATGATCATTGAAATGCGAAACACAGCGATTACCCTGAACACTATACCAGAAGCTGGCTAATTTGACTATTTTCCTTATTTAAAAATGTATACAAATATATCATATTTATGTGTAAGTTTGTATAACATATAAGTTTATATTTATGTACGTATAGCTTATTATTATTTCTAATATAAATAGAGGTCAGTCTTTATTATAAACAATTCTTGCTGTTATTATTGACTTTTCTTGTTACCCATTTATTTTATTTCTTCTGCCGTACAGGGTTGGCTGGGAGAGATCGCTTGAAGCGATAAGGCCGCCTTTGTCCGCGTTTAGGTTAAGTTTGGTTTTATTTAATTGATTGTTCCCAATTTAATGTGTGAACTGTCAGCAATAAAGTGTAAATCTATCTATACTTCAAAAAGAACACATAGTCGTTAGATGACATAATGATATTAATATAATGATATTAATGATGAAATCAAATCTATCGACTGGGAAAATGTTCTAGATAAAGATTGTATTGACACTTCTACACATATATTTTATGAGTTGATTTATAAAATTATAAAAAAACATGTGCCACTACGCCCAGCCAAATCAAAAAAATTTCCTGCATGGTTCTCTAAACCACTCATACATATTTTTAAAAATAAGGAAAAAGCATGGAAAAAGTGGAAAAAATATGGTAATAAAGTAGATTATGAGGAATTTTCCATTTTCCGCAAGAGATTTAAAGGTCTCTGTTCGGTAAATTTTAAATCATACATAGAGAAAATTGAATTCAGTTTACGAAAAGACATAAAATCTTTTTGGACGTATGTAAATAGCAATAAAAATAAAATAGGTATCCCCAGCACGATGGTGTATAATGGTGAAGAAAAGAACGAGTCCCGAGGTATATGCGAGATGTTTTCTACATTCTTTACATCAATTTACGAAAAAACACATCCCACACAAGACTTAGACTCATTACACTCTTCTTCTGATAACGAACTTATTATTTCCGATATTAACACTTCTAGAACGGCACTCATTAAGGTACTTAAATCACTTGACATCACTAAAGGCTGTGGACCAGATGGTATTCCGCCTTTCTTTATTAAACATACTGCTGAATCTATCAGTACACCTTTATGCTACTTATACAATCAGGTTTACGTGAAGGACTGGTACCAAAATATGGAAAACTGCAAATATAACACCTGTATATAAAAACGGGTCTCCATCTGATGTAACTAATTATCGTCCCATATCCGTACTTTCCACATTATCCAAACTTCTTGAGCGTATAGTGCATAATGCAATATATCAAGTCTGCATAATATTTTGATTCCCGAGCAACATGGCTTTGTTAGAGACAGGTCCACTATTAGTAATCTTATAATATATACTAACTTTTACTTAATAATATGGATAATAAGCTTCAAGTTGACTCTGTTTATACTGACTTCTGCAAGGCGTTTGATAAGGTGGATCACTCTATTCTACTTCAAAAATAGCATATAATGGTATCCGTGGTAATCTCTTACGTTGGTTTTCTTCATATATTATTAACAGAACTCAGAAAGTGGTGGTGAATGGCTTCTCCTCTGGTGAGAAAATTGTGGATTCTGGTGTTCCGCAGGGCTCCATTCTTGGTCCGTTGCTTTTTACTTTATACATAAATGATATAAATACTTGCTTTAAATACAGCAACTTCTTATTATACGCTGATGATCTTAAAATCTATCGTACTATAAAATCTATCGATGACAGCATAAAAATGCAACAAGACCTTAATCGCCTCTCTTCCTACTGTTCTGTTAATAGAATATATCTTAACTTGTCCAAATGTAAATCTATTTCGTTTACTAAAACACTAAGCCAATACATTTTATTTACTCACTTTGCAACAGTCCCTGGATAAAGTTACTCTAATTAAAGATTTAGGTGTTTTTATGACTCAAAACTTCACTTCAATATGCATATAAATCATATTGTGAACAAGGCCTTCAAATGTACGGCTTTGTTGCACGAACTTGTAGTTCATTTAAACAATCTTTTACTTATTTACTTCTTTTTAAATCACTCATCAGATCACAGCTTGAATATGCGTCACCAGTATGGAATCCTCATTATCAGAAATACAGCAAACTTCTTGAATCTGTACAATCAAAATTTCTTCGTCTTATCAACTATAGATGCTTTCATCAACACTCCTCTTATTGTATTCTTTTAGAAAAATTCAATTTACATTCTTTGAAAGTTAGAAGGTTATACCATGATCAAATTTTTCTGTACAAAATCTGCCACAATAAATTTGATTGTACAATTGCTAATCAATAATATCTACTTTCGTGTTCCTAGCAGTTCTCAGTGCATTCGTGATACATACACACACAAAATGTTTTCTCCCATTATTACAAGAACCAACGCCGGTGAACGCGCTCCATTGACTAGGATTATGAAGCAGTATAATGACCATTTCGCCAACATTGATGTGTTATTTCTTGCCTTTTCCTCCTATAAAAAAACTCTAAAAAAGAAACTGGATATTTTAAATATGTAAATATAGATGATATAAATGCAGATCTAAAGTGTGTGTAGTGCTATAGACATTTTGTGGACATTATTATTATTATGTGGATAACGGTGTTGTTTACATATTTATAACTCCTTATACTTAATGTATTTATTATCTTAAGCTTTAATATGTATTCGTTTGTTGTTCCAATAAAATAAAAATAAAAATAAAAAATGACGTCCTAGACAACAAACAACAATGCAAATTTACTAGTTTGGTGAAATACATAATGAAAGATGATTCATGGATAGATGTATGGATGTGCAAGAAGCGAGAGAGAGAGGTGTGTGACCGTAAAAATCGAAACTCCGTAATCTCTGCCTACTACTGCGTCAAACGAGATAGTGCTTTTTTATGTATACGTAAATATGTAAGCTATGAAAACTTTGTAAATAAACAACGCCATCAGCCGTTATGAGCGGTGTGTCCCGGATCTGTCAGCGACAGGACACCCCAACGACCGGCCGGTCCCGGTAAAGACCAGACTTCACCCTCAAAGGGGACTTCTCCGGCACTCAGAAAAGTCCCGACGACGCCGAGGCATGCTGGGGCCAGGTTCCCATCCTGACCCCGCTTCGGATTACGGGGGCGGCGAAAGGAGACGTCTGAAACGTCTCCTGCGCACCCCGACTCGTCGCCTGCGAGGTACTATTGGACCTGCGTTTCAGTAGTCAGTGTCTTCTCCCGCCTTGAAAATATTAACAATAGTGTATCTATGTGTGTGTGTGTGTGTATAAATGTATGTTTGCATATGTCTCTCAACTTTGAGTTTTGGTTTGGTTATAATTTAACCCAAGTAAGCGCTTTTAAAGACTAATTTGCATTTATAGTTCGGTAGAGTATGTATTTTTAAGATTTTGTTTATCCTATGAAGCCTATGAATGGCTCTGAAGCGTTGCTGTTGACGAGCAGTGGCAGTTCTACATTTAGTAGATGGGCATATGTTCATTATGACCCTTCTAGTACTAATATTACTGCTATTATATGGCGTAAGTTTGTGTTGTAGGCCTAACAGATGAAATATATATAATTTTCTTAAAGATAACACCTGACATATTTCGACTTCGACTTGCAGCAACTTTGTTGAGAATCTAAACGGCCTATGTGTCATCACCTTTAGCAGAGAGCGCAGAGCGGTAATTAGCTAAAGAGATTTTTCAACAATAAGTAGGCAAGAAGAAGTTAGACACTTTTGCTTAAATAAAAAAAAACTGTCAAAACTGATGAATTTAAAATGCATTTTAATTCATCAGTTTTGACTCGTATCGCATAATTCAATTCTGAGATATTTAATAGATATTTTAAATTCATATTAGAAGCAACGTATTCATTTGGTTTATAATGATCATTGAAATGTGAAACACAGCGATTACCCTGAACACTATACTAGAAGCTGGCTAATTTGACTATTATCCTTATTTAAAAATGTATACAAATATATAATATTTATGTATAAGTTTGTATAACATTAAGTTTATATTTATGTACGTATAGCTTATTATTATTTCTAATATAAATAGAGGTCAGTCTTTATTATAAACAATTCTTGCTGTTTTGACTTTTGTTGTTACTCATTTATTTTATTTCTTCTGGCGTACAGGGTTGGCTGGGAGAGATCGCTTGAAGCGATAAGGCCGCCTTTGTCCGCGTTTAGGTTAAGTTTGGTTTTATTTAATTGATTGTTCCCAATTTAATGTGTGAACTGTCAGCAATAAAGTGTAAATCTATCTATACTTCAAAAAGAACACATAGTCGTTAGATGACGTCCTAGACAACAAACAACAATGCAAATTTACTAGTTTGGTGAAATACATAATGAAAGATGATTCATGGATAGATGTATGGATGTGCAAGAAGCGAGAGAGAGAGGTGTGTGACCGTAAAAATCGAAACTCCGTAATCTCTGCCTACTACTGCGTCAAACGAGATAGTGCTTTTTTATGTATACGTAAATATGTAAGCTATGAAAACTTTGTAAATAAACAAATTTCTTGCCGAGTTTCGAAGGTAATATTAGACCCTATGTTTATTTACGATTCTTTCAATATACATAGATCCCATTACTTTAACCCTCATTAAAATAAACGACCACGACTAAGGAATAAGAGGTTTGTAGGTCGGTAAGTCGATATTTTCTCACGGTCTACTTTTCACCCAATTTATTCGCCACAATCTACAAGTTGTTAACTTTCGTAAAAGCTAGCATATAGTGTGATCACATGACGGTGTCATGAGAGCTAAAATAAGTATACAAATAGCATCCACGATTATATTCAAAAACAGAGATAACAGAGGTCTTCTGCATTTGCAGAAGTACGGTATCCTCTTCGAATAGAGATTTTAAGTGGAGAAGCTACCGAACTCTTCTTCCAAGTTTAGAATTACAATACCACTTAATTTTAGACCTTAGACTTTTTTCGTGTATGATTCTTCATTTACTTGTTTCGTTTACATTCTACATGACCGAACCACGTAAGGACTTCAAGCCAAACATTTCCTTTACAACACAGTTTCTGAAAACAATAAGAAGTATTAAGAAAAATTATTTTTTAGAAAACCGAGCAATCAATCTATAAATTAAATCAGCCCATATTTCCACTGCTGGTGTCACCTCCATTTTTCGAAACATTCAGTACGATACGTCAATGATGCTGGTGGTGTGCCCACTGATCGGCGTCCCTGTCTTGGCGACCATTCGGTTACTGCCTTATTCTTCTTCACCTACCGTCTTCTCTCCGAATGAATAAAATGAATACAAATTTATGTGTCATGAAAGTGTGTCATAAAATCCCAGAGATCAGAGTAACAATTAACTCGAACCCACAATTTGACTACTGATGTAAACCAACTTATGCTTATCATAAAATTAAGCATAATGGGAACGAGTAACACGACTGTTAGTAATATTTGTAAAGAAAAGAAATTGTAAGCGTTCTTTAAAAATAAAGAAAAAACCCTATTTAGTCATAAATTAATTCAGTTAGTTATAAACAACGCATTTAGTTTTAAAACATTGTAAATGGCAAATTTTCTTGATGCAGCATATAATACCAATTTGGAATTGTTGCTAAAGAAAAGCTAAGAAAATGAATTGTCAGTCCATACTAATAAATCATGATCGGTTCGGTGGCGGTAAATGGCAGTAAATTGCGTTCTTTTTTATTTGTCTTAGCATTGACTTTTTTATTACTTCTTGGAAATACAATTTTCGAAGTTTAGTTATTGGGTACTTTCTGCACTTTTTATTGGATGGATTTGACAACATAACGAGTGTTTTATTTTATCCAATACGTTAATTTACCAGCCTTATATATATTATAATGTGCCTTAAAAATTTGTTATTTGTACATTACTTTCAATTGCTGTGTCAATTCAAAAACCTGTCGTGTTTTTCTTAAAATGTAATCGTCAAAATGTGCCATTTTTTTGCCTTTTTTTCCATTTCTCAATTCGTCTGTATGTTTTTTTTATTTTTTTTACCTCATAACTTTCGACTGGGTAAAGTGATTTTGATGATTTTTTTTATTTGAAACCGTATTTTCACTTGTACTCGTTATAATTTGGCATCCATGAGAAAACCATATGCCTTAAATTTGTAAAAAGTATGTGCGCGACAAATGTCGAATAACTCAATATCACGCTAACCGATTTCGATTATTCATTTTTATTGAAAATTATGTATTCAAGGGTAGTTTGATTAGAGATTAGTTAGGTTTTTTGATCATTCGGATATCCGAATTGTATATACAAAGAGGGCGTTCGCGCGTAAACTCGTTTCACGTATGATTCGATTTGTGTTTTTAATCATAAATATACTTGTGTCAAACCCTATTTTGATGTGAAATGAAGAGTCTTAAAATGATAGAGTGAGACAGGAATCGATTACAATCGATTTTTCATTCGAAACTAGCTAATTGAATCGCTAGTCGAATTGCCTATGGCGGGCGGGTTGCTAAATTTTTTATTTATTTAAAAGCTATTTCATCTCCAGAAATTTACTAGTCGATGGTTACGTAAATTGCCAATTGGGGGGTTGGAAACGTTATTTTTAGTAGAATAGGATATTCTAGTCTGTAAATTCTATCTGAAAATATATAATATGTATATATTTTATGAGATATCAATTTATAACTTTTAGTTTTATATCAACTATTTCAGGTTTTATATTTCTTGCAGATAATTGTACTAATTGTAGTAATAAAGATTTTTAATATAAAAATTATGATAGCTCTGTATAGTTTCGCCGGATGTATTTTGATAAAAAAAACATCTCCATTATTCACAGCAGTGATAAGTTTCGGACGGGTATTGATTGAAATTTTATTTATTGCCTCCTGGAAACGTGAGCAAACACAGATCCTGAACATACGGGCACGCGTCGACTTTCATAATAGATGCTTGGCATTTACGCTATAGAGTAATACGCTTAGGCTTATTTATTGTTCTTTCTACTAATATTGCTTATATCATCACTTCATCTGCTTCATAAATAACCAGCTAGGCAACTAGATTTAACTCATTTAATAAAAACGCTCGCTAAATTTTATAAATAAAAGAAATTGTTAGACTCATCATCTGTCAGATAAGATATAATCTGTTCGTTAAAGTTCCTACTTGACTCTCTTCCGCTAGAATTGAAAATACGCGGTAGGTTATTATATTTATAATTTGCTGTTAAGGGCAAAATTAGAATATGGGCCAACGACTCAAAGTCCAAAGTCAATATTTAATACTTATAATTGCAACATACAATAGGTTTATAAATAAATAATCTATGAGTAGGTTCCTGGAAGTCGTTTACGTTAAAGTATTAATATGGCTTGATTACTTAAAAGCATGAAAATTTAGTACAAATATTTGTTTTTCTCAATGTTATATGTTCGATCGGGTGTTGGCTAATAAATTTTTTGTCAGTGAAACTAAGGGTAAACCCCTACGGGTTGGAATCTAGAGTTGATTTGGGTGTAATGTTCACGAAAATATCGACAGATTCCATTATTTTATTCACTTAAATATTCTTTGTAAACAATTACAAAACACCTAAAAAATAAGCATAATATTAATTTAAAGATAAATAACTGAACTTAATACAACGATTCAATCAAATAAAAAAAGGTAAAATAAAGAGATTCATCAAATAAGTTCTGATGTCAGTGTAGTTTTGGATATACACACCTGTGTAATAAATAATCAAATCAAAAAATCAATGTAAAAATGTACAACTATACTTAAAACGTATATTAGCTATCATCAATTCCAAATTCAGACTTCAATTTCTTCAAATTAATATAATATAAATATCAAACATACTTTTGCGTACATTTTTGCATACTCGTAATATTTAAATTATACTTATGAAACGTAGTTAAGCGATTTACAGTAAAATGTCTTTTATAACAGGGCTATTTTGAGCAACTGCTAAACTCAACAATGAACAATAACGTTACGGAACATTAGGAAGTATTAACTTAAACTTGAAAGCTCTTGGAACGTCTTAAAGCCGTCAGCACGTCGCCGTGACAAAGGAAAACTTTTAAAGGCACTTCTTGTCCCCTTTTTTGCGCGGTGAAGTCTACTTGACTTCAGCACGTACCATGTTCAGTCATAAACTCATAATACTATGCATATTATGCCACAATGGGAACAATTATTAAAAAAAAAGGAATAGTAAATAAAAACTCTTACGAATATTTAATGATATTGGGGTGAACGGTCACGTGGCAGGGGTGAACCCACCCGCATTAACTCGACACATTTTAGTAATTGATTTTTAATAGTTTTTTGTTTTATATTTGTAATGTTGACGGTACTTGCATAATAAATCAGTTTAGACTCACACCTCACAGTTTTATTACATGGTGACAGCGGTGGACAAAATTTAATTAAAATATTGTTGTTTTGTCGGCAATTAGTGAACTTTTAAGTTGTTGACAGTGTAAGTGCAACATATAGTGTATTTATCACAATGGAGCATGCAAGACCTCCATCGGAATTGTGTTTACAAGGTGGCCCGGTTAACCGCGCTGACGCGTGGCGCAAATGGCAGAAGCAATTTTTTATATTTTTAAAGGCTTCGGGCGTTTATAAGGAACCGGCGGAAATTCAAGCCAGTCTGTTAATCAATTTAATTGGCTCTGATGGATACGATATATACACCACATTCAAGTTTACTAAGGATGAAGATAAAGATGATATCAGAGAAATCATACGAAAATTCGATGATCACTTTGCAACGAAACAAAATACAACAATGGCCCGTTTTAAGTTCTTCACCAGAAGTCAGGAGCGAGGGGAAAAGATTGACGACTATGTGACGGCTTTGAGATTGCTCAGCCAGCATTGTAAATTCGAGCATCTAGAAGACGGCTTGATAAGAGATCGGATCGTGTGGCATCACGGACTGCTCCGTCCGTGACCGACTATTGAGGACTGACGATCTGACTTTGAATGGTGCCGTGAAAATATGCCAAGCTCACGAAATGTCGTCCGAGGAGAACAGGCAGATCGAGACAACGAGATCGAGCGGCAGCGGCAGTGAGGAGCCGTTGGCCGTGGACACGCTGCGCGGTGCGAGAGGCGGCGGACGTCCCGCCGAGCGAGGGCGGCGCGGGGAGCAGCAGGCGGCGCGGCCCTGCGGCGCGTGCGGCCTGGGGCGCTGCGACGGCGGCGGGCGCTGCCCCGCCAGGAACGTGTGGTGTTACGGGTGTCGCCGGCGCGGACATTTCAAGAAAATGTGTATGGTGCGATTAAATAAAGTGTACGAACTGCGTGAGAATGACAACGGCGACGGTGACGACACACCGTATTTCGTATCAACGTTAGATGCGTGTTCTAGTCCAATACATCGTAACAGTAAGTGGTATCAACAATTATGTTTACTTAACGGGAAGTGTGTTACCTTCAAAATAGATACAGGTTCTGATTTAAATGTAATTTCTATGAATGTTTACAAAAACTTGGGCTTGAATTTGCATGATATAGAACCGTGTCATATTAGAGCACAGTCGTTCTGTGGCAACTATATATCTTTATGTGGTAACATCGTTATCTCGATGTTGTATAAAAATAAACCATATCAGATCAAATTTGTTATAACTTTGAATGATTGCCAAAACGTTCTAGGTAAATATACCTGCGAAGAACTCGGTTTGATTAAACGTGTACTCATTGAATATAGATAATTATGATGATTTGTTTACTGGCCTAGAAATTACCGGGAAAATATAAAATTCGTCTTGAAAAGATGCTAACCCATCCATTTGTCCCGTTAGAAAGATCCCGCTCGGTATCCGTGACAAATTGTTAGATAATTTAAATAAAATGGTCGATTTAGGCGTCATACGAAAGGTTTCACATCCGACTGCCTGGGTGAACGGCATTGTGCTAGCTGCCAAAAGATGGTGATTTGCGGGTCTGTTTAGATCCTCGGCCGCTTAATGAGGCCATTAGACGTGCGCATTATCCGTTACCTACATTGACGGAGATAGCATCAAAATTACAAGGGCGCGATATTTCAGTAAATTAGACGCCAACTCGGGTTCTGGATGGTGGAAATTGACGACGAGAGCGCCGACCTATGTACGTTCGGTACACCGTTCGGTAGATATCAATTTCTACGTTTACCGTATGGCATTAATTCTGCTCCTGAAGTGTTTCACGCGAAGGTACGTCAACTTCTCGAAGACCTTGAAGGGGTCGATTCCTTTGTCGATGATGTGATTTGTTGGGGATCGACCGTGGAGGAACACGACCTAAGACTACAACGACTTCTAGACAGGGCTCGCGACGTCGGTATAAAATTTAATCGTAAGAAATGTCAATTTCGTGTCGAGCGGGTGACGTACCTCGGTCACACATTCAGTGCTGAGGGAATGCATATCGACGAAGATAAAGTTAAAGCAATTCGGAATATGCCCATACCAACGGATAGACCCTCGTTAGAAAGATTTCTAGGATTGGTAAATTATGTATCAAAATTTATACCCCATTACTCAGAAACCGTGGCCCCGTTACGATGTTTACTAAAAAAAAATGTTACTTGGACTTGGGATAGTAACCACGACAACATCATACAACAACTAAAAGCTTCGCTGTGTAGTAGCCCAGTGCTAGCGTTGTACTCGAGCGACGAGCCAGTGCTGGTGTCGGTCGACGCGAGCGCGCAGGCGCTGGGCGCCGTGCTGCTGCAGGCCGGCCGCCCCGTGGAGTTCGCCTCGCTCACGCTCACTGACACCCAGCGACGATATGCCCAAATTGAAAGGAGATGTTGGCTATAGTATTCGCTTTGGAACGGTTTCACCAATACGTTTTTGGGAGGAGGGATGTTACCGTTGAGACTGATCACAAGCCCCTCGAGTCCCTGTTTAAAAAACCGTTAAGTGGGGTACCTGCACGTCTACAACGTATGATGTTGAGGATACAAGGATACCGGTTTGACGTAGTATATAAACCGGGTAAGTATATGTACGTCGCCGATGCACTGTCGCGAGCGGCGCTGCCTGAACTTATGGATGACAGAATTTCAACGGATCTGGAGCATCAGTCCTGCTTTATGATCGAGAGCGCTAATTTTAGTCAGGAGAGGCTGCGGACGATTAAAGAGGCTACGGCCAACGATGACGAATGTCGCACTTTAATAATGTACATACGAAAGGGATGGCCGGTCGACAAATGTGAAGTTGCACCGGCGGTTCGTAATCACTGGGCGCATCGAAACTCTAGAGTATATAGACGGAGTTATATTTAAGGACGATCAGTATATATCCGAGAGCCCTTCGCCACGATATGATCCATCGAGTGCACGAGGGGCACTTAGGAATCGACCGCTGTAAGAGGCGCGCGCGCGACGTAATGTTTTGGTGCGGTATGTCACGCGACGTGGAGCGGGCGGTGCGCGCGTGCCGCGCCTGTGCATTGCACGCTCGCACGTCGCCACGGGAGCCAATGATACCGCACTATGTACCGTCATTGCCATGGGCGAAGGTCGGATCAGATATCTGTCAATATGGTAAAAAATATTACTTGGTTTTAGTTGATTATTTTTCTAACTTTATAGAAGTCGATATATTGTCAGATATCAATTCGAAAGCGGTGGTTAATGCAATGAAAAGTCATTTTGCTAGATATGGAGTTCCGACTGAATTGGTCACTGACAATGGACCCGCGTACTCGTCAGAGAATTTGCTAAATTTAGTACCGAGTGGGGTTTCTACACGACAAGTTCACCCAACTATCCCCAGTCGAACGGCCTCAGCGAGAGGCCGTTCAAACGGTTAAAAATATTCTAAAAAAGTCAGAACTGACGCAATCCGACTTCTACCTTGGACTTCTTAATTTACGATCGACGCCTCGTAACGGTATAGGTTCCCCATCTCAATTGCTAATGGGGCGTAGATTACGAACTCGACTGCCATCGCACGTGAATAAATTAAAACCCGATAGAAACAATACAGATGACAATAACAAAATAGTAAGTGACCGCTTTAGAAATAAGCTATATTACGATCGTCACTCACGCGAACAGCCGTCTCTGCGGCCGGGGGACGAAGTTGTAGTGGTGGACGGGTCCCGACGCCGCAGTATGCACGTGCAGTCGCCAGCTAAGCAGCCACGCTCGTATTTTCTTACCGACTCTTATGGTAAGGTATACAGACGTAACAGGCGTCATTTGATTAGTGTAAGCAAAGACACTTCTGCTCCCTCCCCTTCCTGCGTAGGGAAGGAAATGGGTAATGCAGAGGACCCTTCGGGACCGGCGGGTGTTGAATCTACGTGGCATGGACGTCTTCGTACACGACCGTGCCACTAGAGAACGTTTCTCTATTGTATACAAAATATATATGTATAAAAAAAAAAAAAAAACGAAAAAATAATAATATATATGTATAAGTCCTTTCTTAGTAAAAAAAAAAAAAATGTTTATTTAAGTTAATTAAGTCTAATGGTTTAAGTATTATTATTTTTATGTTCATGATTGCTTGTTGATTTGGTTTGGTGTTTGCTGTTATTGTAATATTAGCACAGTCTGTTTCTATTAGGGGAAAGATGTAATGTTGACGGTACTTGCATAATAAATCAGTTTAGACTCACACCTCACAGTTTTATTACAATATTTGTGTTATAAAATCTATGGGTTCGACCCATCTTATGCTTTTATATTAAATCGAATAGAAAATGAATTTAAAACGTCTTGGAATCATTTGGAAACCACACTAGTTTCGTAGCATTGCTACGAGCTGTAGCACCGTAGGGTATAGATACTCTAACTCTCTCTTAAAAACGAATTTACCAATAACCATGTAAGTGTAGTTATATACTTGTACCAAGACAACTATAGCTTAATTGTATTTGTTGCAATTTATATATTTTTTTGTCTAATTACTGACTCGTTTAAAACTTAATAAGCTTTCCAAGCTATCGGAAATACGAAGAGAAATTATTTAAAGGTTTAATTTACTTTATATCATTTACTTCTCCGTTACACGTTTAATGGGGATATGTCGTGTTTGCTTTTAATGTTTCAAAGCAATTTATTATTTACCACGATTTCTTTAAACAGGTTTAATACCAAAATTAATCTAATACTTATAAATGAGGAGACTTTTTTAAGAATCATTTATAGCAAACATTTCTAAAGGGTTAGAAATGATACTAATATTACAAGATATAGCGTGCTTTGGAAAAGATAATTTTAAGGTTATGTGGTATGGTTATGGTAAGGTTATTTAAGACTATTTCCCCCATCCCCTTTCCACCATCGGACTTCTAGACGCACTGCGGGATTTCATCTTCGTACAGCAAAGGACTGGAATAGTTTGCCCGCTATTGTCTTTCCTTCCGATTACAATGTGGGTATTTTCAAGAGTAGAGTGAATAGGCATTTACTAAGCTAGTGCGCCTTACCATCCAGGACTGCATTTCCACTTTACATTAGGTGGGATCGTAGTCAAGAACTTGCTTAGAAATTATAAAAAAAAGACTAGGTGGAGCGACGATCTTCGCAGGACGGCTGGCAGAAACTGGATGAGAGTGGCCGAGGATCGTGGTCGGTGGCATACCTTTGGAGAGGCCTATGACTAGCAGTGGACTGACACAGGCTGATGATGATGATGATGGATTATAAATTGCTGATAACTTTTTTGTTTACTACAAATTCGCTTCTTTAATTAATCATCTAATTAATCTTATCAAGTTCATTTGGTGCTTTTCTGGTAAGAAAAACCAAATATTTGTTTGAAAGAAATATCCGCTATATTTCTGTACAAATAAGTAAATATTTTTAGATAAATTAATAGCATTGTGGTTTGACATTAACCTTATATTAGCTTTGAGTTATGTTTAAAGTTATTTGTAACAAATAGTAATAAAGCAAGAAAGGAACGCAATTCAATCTTGTCAACAACAATTGAAGCGTCTGTGATTTATAAAGACTCGTTCACAACAAATTTGTTTATGTTTTCTATTATTTGTTTTGTACAAGAAATGCTATGTGGTTTTGTTACAAAATATATTGTGTGCAGTATTAAACATTTATGTTTCAAAGTTATAAATTTATTGTTAGGCTTAAGGTATTTTATTGAGGTTATCTTTTTTAAGAATAATAGGAGAGAGTTGATCTGATATAAGTGGGAAATTTTTCAAATTTGATCTAATGTTTACTTCATGTTATATGTATTGAATAACATCAATTTTTAAAACAATAGGGTTTAACTTTTTACTTAGAAAATAACTTTGCTTCCTTACTAAGATATATTTAAACTAAAGTAAGAGCATAACTTTCAGTCACCGAAAACTTTGTTTTAAATTCTCTCAGCCTCTCGTAACGTTACTTAACTTCTACTCAGTTTACTGTTTATTTGTAAAGTTAACTCGGCGTTAAATTTAGCTCTTAAAGATAAATATTGCACGCTTTAAGTCTAGGACAAACTTAGTAATTATGTTTTTTATACAAATCTGTTCCTTCGACGCAATCGTTCCTATAAGTTATGTATATTAAAACAAAAGTCGTGAGAATATCGAAATTAGTTGTCAGTATTCATAAATATTGTAGGCGTGAAAAGAATTTTTTACCGTATCGAAATTCATGGTTTTAGCATTGGTCTGTACATTTCTAAATTTGATTTGGGGTTTACATATATATCAAATCGGTGCCTTTAAGGGGATCCTTAGTCTAGTGTAGCCTAGAGAGCAGGATCGTAAAATTCGGCTGGAATGAAAATTAATATTTATTAATGTGTTGTCAAGTTTATCTGATTCAGTATTTATTCCGAAAAAAAACGATTTTACGAACGTGAAGCTCGAGAACTCTAGTGGTCTTCTCTATTATACTTAATTATATTACGTTTATGTTAGTAATAATCTTTGTATAATATAAAGAGGTTACGAAATTATTTAAAAACTTAATTATACCGTAAATACATAAGGCATCTAAATGTAAAGTGCGGCTTTTGTAAATTTCATTGAGAACTTAAGTTAATTTACAAGTTATCATGTTAGAGTTACGTGTATTCATCTTGCGGATACGTAAATTGTACTTTGTAATTATTCAAGCTTAACCGTTATTGAAGAAGTTTGAGCAACTTGAGGAGGGAATTATATCGAATTTGTATCAGGCCATTGTAACAGAGTTTGACGGTTATTAGGTTTACGCCTGTCATATGGCCATTCATCATTATTTATGGAGTGGGATATAGGATAGATAGGTAAATGAATGTACGTTATATAACTTTATTGTACACCAAAATCAAATAAGTTGCATTAAATAACTAAGGTACATTTTACAATTTGTTGATTTATCCCTAAGAGCAATTACTTCAAGGCAACCTTTGTATGGACAGGAAATATATTAACAAAATTGGATAATGGCATACTATACGATAACGATTGGTAATGCCCGGTTAACAAGTTTTAAATGAAGGGACTTAGGAGGTCGAACAGAATTGAACGGTCCACAGTCTAGTAGCCTGCAACGTGACCTGCCCTTTCGCTTGGTGTTTTGAAAGCGGTGACGTATGAACATATATTTAGAATTGTAGTTATTTTGTCTGAACTCTTTCTTATAAAAACGCTCCCGGGCGAATGTGGTCTAAGCGGTTTGGTTTCAATTACGATCTGATAGTCACAAATTCGAATTCCGGTCGGCTTGTACAAATGAATTACCGTTTCTTGGTTTCTTAAGTATGAAAAATCACTTGCTTAAAGAATATGTGCTCAGTGTATTACTATGGGTGAGCCAAAAGCCATATAACTTACCGTGTATAGGACCAAATAAGCTTGGTGAAAAAGTGAAAACGAAAGGTGTCTTTATGCCTAGATTAGAAGGATGTGAGAGCTAAGTGGAGAAATACACAAATACATATCACGTAGATGGTGTAACATACCCCAGACAACTTCTCTTGAATTAAGAACGTACTCCA
The DNA here is from genome assembly GCA_029286785.1 of Meandrusa payeni. Classification (NCBI taxonomy): domain Eukaryota; kingdom Metazoa; phylum Arthropoda; class Insecta; order Lepidoptera; family Papilionidae; genus Meandrusa; species Meandrusa payeni. The sequence goes on from JAGSMX010000004.1 coordinate 3,448,946, forward strand.
GTTTAAATTCCATTATAATCCTGCAATGAATTTCCACTGCTGAGAAACGATTTATTTAAATGCAACTGTTGCAAGTTTCGAGTACTATATTACCATTGGAATCTTGCCTAAAAGTGTCCATTGCCCACTGAGTACGACTTGTAGAAAGGAAACTGTAACTGCAATAGTTTTCAAGTATATTTGGCATCACGTTAATAGTAACGACTTGAAGATATTCCAAAGATCTTTAAATTTCGACAGCGTCTTATACAATCACCGAATATCTTTCTGTATTCAATCTAAATAAAAAAAAGAGCAGATTCTTAATTAATCTGTATTTTTTTATGTTTGTTACCTCATAACTTTGGACTGGGTGAATCGGTATTTGCTTTTACTATGTAAATGTACTGTTTTTAATGTAATGTATTGTTCATGATGTAGTGTCACTATTTTTAAGTCAATTTTATTATTAAGTCAATTGTATTTTTTATGTTTTATAATTACAAAGTAAGTCGTTTTAAACTTATGTTTTTTCAGAGATCTTTGACAAGAGTTATTTTTTTTTCTTAAAAAGGCGCACTTCACGATTTTGCTTAGCGTTTATGATCTCGCACTTGTCGTCCCAGTAAGTCGTAAAATCAGCGTAAAACAAAAAATGTCGCTGCTACACTTTTATTACGAGCAAAGATCGAGTCTGAAACGTTTTATTACTCGTGGTCACAGTCATTTAAATATTACAATTTTCTCTTCATAAATTATATATTTTTTAATTCCAAACTTTTTTTTTAATTTATCAAATACTCATTTACATTTTAGTTGTTATTAACTTTATGTTGTTTAAAGTACAAAGAAACAGAAGGATATAAGTTCGAACACCCTTCAACTATTGAACTGTTACTTAGCTTGTTCTGGGATAAATGTTTTTAAAATTTATTTGTCAACAAAACTAGTTGGGATAGGCACCGCAACGGCTCTGCTATTACGTATATCGGCTAATCATAAAAATATAGAGTAATATAAATTATAATACCTTCACATTTAGCCCCATAACAAAGTACAAGTCGTACAAATGAAAAAGTATCAAAAACGCCTACAGCGTTGTCAGTCTTTTTTATTTTCTCTTTATTGTGAAGAACTTCATCTAGGATATTCTCGTGGGCGTTGGTGTACACAAAAAAAAATCGGACCGATACCGAAGGTATAATTTAGGGCGGTGTGTATTACTTGAAAGAGGGAACAAAGCCTTAATATAAATTTGTATTAATTCTATAACAGCACATGTAAGGGTAAATATAAATAATATAATAAAGCATAATAGTCATTGAGTGGATATACTCGTAATATAATTGCATATTTTATAAAAGCTTGGTCTTCACTCAAGCAATGCTTTTTTAATTAATATAATTTGTTTTTTTTTTAAATAATGTTAATAATTTCATTTTCAGAAAATTACTGATATTCTTGTAAACCATTCCAAATAAGCTTAGGCTAAATGATTCACGTCAATAGTCGAATGGTGGATTCGAACCCCAAGACTCTACGTTTCGCAGATCGTACTCGTACTTAAACTCGTAACCCATGAATTACTTGTCATAATATCTTGCATAGCGGATATCGATTAAATATTAAATTTCTCTAAGCATCTCCCAAAAACAATTAAAACGTGAACAATATAGAAACATTTTATAAAAAGGAGTAGGAAAGAAATTTAATAAAGAAATCCTCGAGTCTAGTATTGTTTAAGACATTTCATGTATTCGCATTAGTCCCTGGAATTGGATTGGAATTTTAATCCGAGCTCATTGAAGTCCTCTCGTTAGAGATGATAGGTTCCTTTGTTTACATATTAATATAATACCAACGTTACTATGATACCTTCTACGTCCTTCTGGTACTAACAAATCTACTTTGTTACATATTTTTTATGATATTACTTATATTTTGAATTACGGTACTGCTCATTATGTAACGTATTGTATATATAATAAAAAATAATGTAGTGAAGTACGTACTACAATGTAGTAAACTTAATATGTACGCTGTAGCTGGCGCCATCTACATACAGCGCTGACTACGATAGCTATACCGTAGACCAGGCGAGCTACGGCGTAGCAGAAAATTAACTACTAAATAACGTCTCCATTAACAACGAGAGTTCTCTGTAGCAAGTGCCTATTTTCAAATAATTTAGCTCGTATGAGATAATTGAGCCCGTATTTACTCTCGTCTGTTTGCTATGATCATATTTGTTTAATTGTAGTACATCACTCTAGTAGTTCTAACAAAAGACCTTTTCCGACCCTTTGTTAAGATCTTATTGTTTCAACTCCACCCTCAGTATGAAGGATATCTAATTTGTAAATCAAATCCTGTTGAAAATGTTACTCTTTAAACTTTTTTAAATAATAAATATTTTTAATCCATGCGGGGTAGACAGCACTGAACCATTCTGGATAATGGATGAAAAAAGTGATAATTACTAACAATAAGTTAAAAAAGGATGGACAAACAACGAAGAACAGGACAATACGTGAGTCTAAAAGGAAATGCTTAAGAGAACATTTAGTAAGTTGATGCAGTAAATTAGCATCATTGCTTTCCAATCAATCATTGTTTAAAAAAGATTCAAATGCTAAGCAAGAAAATTTATGTTTAGCATTTAACCGGCATTACATAATATTTTGCTCGGACGTTTAGAAATGTACACCAATTTCAACGGACCAGGTTATGATAAGAAAACGAGGTGATAGTGTGACTATAATTGTTTTTTTTTTATGTATTTATAATCAATAGCTTATGGAATAAATAAAAAAAACTATAAAAATAACGACATAATCGAACTATTTTGATGGAAATAGCTTCAACGACATGAATGTAAAAAGAATGACAACGAGAGAAACTTTTACAGCGGTATTGAGCGGTAGCTGGAGTAGCAATAAAGACACTGTATTGGACTAGGTTTTGTATGTGTACTTGAAAAAATAATTAACGTAAACAAAAATTTTTATAATTATTTGCTGTTTCTCTTTAGCTTTATCTTGCTTAAGGCGGTCGTGAAAAACAAATGAACTTAAAACTAACCTCAATCGCTTGAAGTGCGATGAAGAATTATTGATGGTATAATTTTTTCATTGCATTGTTCCGGTTTGTTTTCTTATTGATTGTTCAAAATGATCATGACGCTCCAGTATATTGTGAAATATTTATTATGCTAGGAAATATCTCCTGTGCAATAATTATTACTTCTAGTGTAAAAGCCATTTTAATTCCATATCTATGAATACGGATAGCTACGACGAATGACACATGAGAATATCGTTATATTCTTTTACTTATCTAACGTTTTTATAGCGGGACCTTATTAATCTATACAAGAGAACGTGACACAAACACTGATGTATTAGTCTAAAGGGCAATAGATATTCTGCGACATATTACTCTTTAGCAGGGTTGCTGTGAATCTATTATGTATAAAGTACACGCCTATCCGTTTGACCGGGATCTCTGTTTACTCACGTTTACGGAAGGCAATAAACACAATTCCGATCAATATCCGTCCAAAGTCACATCTATGAATAATTGCGATGCTGTCGTTGAAGCTATTTCCATCAAAATAGTTCGATTATTTCGTTATTTTTTGTTTATTTATTCCATAAGCTATTGATTATAAAAACATAAAAAAAAACAATTTAAGTAACACTATCATCTCGTTTTCTTATAATAACCCGGCCGTTTGAAATTGGTGTACATTTTCAGAATAGACTTTGTTTTTTATGTATTTATAATCAATAGCTTATGGAATAAATAAAAAAAACTATAAAATAACGACATAATCGAACTATTTTGATGGAAATAGCTTCAACGACATGAATGTAAAAAGAATGACAACGAGAGAAACTTATACAGCGGTATTGAGCGGTAGCTGGAGTAGCAATAAAGACACTGTATTGAACTAGGTTTTGTTTGTGTACTTGAAAAAATAATTAACGAAAACAAAGATTTTTATAATTCTTTGCTGTTCCTCTTTAGCTTTATCTTGCTTAAGGCGGTCGTGAAAAACAAATGAACTTAAAACTAACCTCAACCGCTTGAAATGCGATGAAGAATTATTGATGGTATAATTTTTTCATTGCATTGTTCCGGTTTGTTTTCTTATTGATTGTTCAAAATGATCATGACGTTCCAGTATATTGTAAAATATTTATTATGCTAGGAAATATCTCCTGTGCAATAATTATTACTTCTAGTGTAAAAGCCATTTTAATTCCATATCTATGAATACGGATAGCTACGACGAATGACACATGAGAATATCGTTGTATTCTTTTACTTATCTAACGTTTTTATAGCGGGACCTTATTAATCTATACAAGAGAACGTGACACAAACACTGATGTATTAGTCTAAAGGGCAATAAATATTCTGCGACATATTACTCTTTAGCAGGGTTGCTGTGAATCTATTATGTATAAAGTACACGCCTATCCGTTTGACCGGGATCTCTGTTTACTCACGTTTACGGAAGGCAATAAACACAATTCCGATCAATATCCGTCCAAAGTCACATCTATGAATAATTGCGATGCTGTCGTTGAAGCTTTTTCCATCAAAATATTTCGATTATGTCATTATTTTTATAGTTTTTTGTTTATTTATTCTATAAGCTATTGATTACAAAAACATGAAAAAAAACAAATATAGTCACACTATCATTTCGTTTTCTTATAATAACCCGGCCGTTTGAAATTGGTGTACATTTTCAGAATAGACTTTGTTTTTTATGTATTAAGTCCGGTGATTAGTGATAGCAATTTCTATTTCTATCTATACATAATTTATATTTAAAGGACTTAAGATCTTATACAATTTATACAATTTACATTGCTAAATACAATCCCCTTTTATAAATAAAGAATGAACTAATACATTCGTGTACAACTGTGCAAAAGGAAGATTCATTGCTGTATTACGGAACACCAATTACGTGTAATTAATGAGAATTTGATGGCAGGAAAATGTTCATTAAACTCTTGCATAGCCAGTTTAATTACTTCACGTCGTGAACCGTTGTGCACAGCCCTATGCTTTAAACAAAGGATGTGAAAAAATATACTTGTACATTTTTACTGATGTTAAGTGAATCTTGTACTGCTTTAGTATTTATTCATTGAAGGATTGGATCCGGAACAAGGCGATCGAATGAAAATTAATATATGAAAATAAATATCAAATTAAAGTGGCACTGGCCCGGCCGAATCATCAGAAAAACGGATAACCGTCGGATAAATCAATTTATTCAATGGAGAACATGGAGAGGTAATCGTGGCGTGGGACGTCCTAAGACGACGTTTCGCAGGACGGCTGGCAGGAACTTCCTGCATGTTCAGAAGATCGTGCTGTGTCCAGTAGTGGACAGTTGCAGGCTGATAATGGTAATTCCTTTAGCCAGTCCGTGACTTTTAATATCATCACTACTATCGAAGCAATATTGATTAGTGGTATGCTATTTGTCTCCGTGATTTATTTTAAACGAAATAAATTATTTAAAAATTAGCAGTCGATTCTTCAGAATTTTCTCTAATTGTATAAAATGTGAGAGCACATATTAATCCACAAGAAAAGTAATTTTCCAGAGAGCTTTTCGTGTGAGATCACATGTAAAAATGAAAATTTCAGTCGAGTCACGATTAAAATTGAGTTCTGGAGATTTCTGTGCCAAGTGGGTCACAATGTTTCTACGTAGTGTGTAGAATAACTTAGCGTTTTGCAATAATACATGAAATATATAATATATATGCATGAAGTCATATTAAATGTTTATGATAAAGTTAAGATGATGATAGTTATTATTTTTAACCTGCGCTGTTTTTAATTTTTCTTCATTGAGTTTCCTACATTGCTATTTTCTTTATAAAATATAGTTTATATTTATATAGAAAGTATTATATATCGTAAATCGTAAATAACATACAACAAAGTGTTTTATGACTATATACTTATATATATATATATATATATATATATATATATATATATATATATATATATATATATATATATATATATATATATATAT